>JAPDSC010093491.1:2741781-2810646 GCA_026290005.1 Latrodectus geometricus | reverse complement strand
TATATATATATATATATATATATATATATATATATATATAAGCTTTGCAAAGTCCAACATCTCAATATAAGTTTCATTTCATTCCATGCAACCATTTTCAGTTCAGCCCTGAATTAAAATTTAATGAAGAAACACAAAAAGGATTTATTTAATGTAAAACAAACTGATTTTAAATTTCCTTTTGTTAAACATTTATTAATTTATATATTTTAGATCACTAAATTCTTATGTTTTGCATATATATTAGAAAAACAAGTCATATTTTTTTGCCAACTTGAGTTGCTTACATTTAAGTTACACATTATCTCTAACAAATATTAATTCCACAGGTATTAATAATTAAAAAAAACAGGTAACAAATATTACTTTCTTCCATCCTTAAAAATATTTTAAGACAAAACTGTTAAATTAATCAAATTGTTTCTAATAAAGGCATAAATAATAAGATAATATGTACCAACAATATTTAGTAATAAAATAACTTTCACTTGTAATTTACAGTAGAACTTTGAATAAAATTAGAATTCTTTCACAAAATTTTTTTATTCGTTTACAAAACTTGATAACTTTTATTTTTGGTCTTTAGAACCATAAATTTTATTAGATAAGTTGGCTAATCTTAAAAGAAAATTATCTCTAACATGTTTCTTTGATCTAATAAAAATATCTTGTTTATGAAGAATATATAAAAGTTCAATCCTCAATAAAAAATTACGATTCAACAAACATTTTCACACTAAAATCTTTCTTTTACATTTTCTGTGCTTGAAGTTCATTATGTAATCACTATTATAATCAAATAAATTAATACTTACATAAAATTGGAAGAACGCAATAATTAATACAATACAAAAAGTCACATCGTAATATTATTTGAAGTTTGTAGAATAATTTTCTTCACTTCAAATATATAAGTAAATTAATTAACGTGAAAATATCAATATATCATAATTATATATCACACCTAAAAGATTTTTACAAATAACGGATATATTTATGTACTTAATAAATTTAGATAGATACTCGTATTCCATCTACACAATAACTGCTAAATTGTTAATTTTTGCAAGTTACGATAAATATCCAGATTACTTCTACAGTGAACGTCCAGTAGACGTCTATTTTTAATTCACACATATCCATGATTACATGTTCATAAGTTGACGTCTAATGGATGTATATTAGACATCCATAGTGGTCGACCAGAGACATCCACTGAATATCTTTCATGGACGTCCATTAGACGTCTATTTCTCATCCATGACGTCTAGTGGATATGGTGGACCTTTCGTGGTCGTCCATTAGGCAAACCTGGTTGTGTGGGAAAGGACGATCAAAATGACCAACTGGGGCACTTTTAGAGAAAAGCTTAGTGTGTGCATCTCTGGGTACCCAATTATCACCAGTCCAAAATAAATAAACGATGCAGTAGAACTTGAGCTGAAAATTAAAAGCACCTTAAATTGTAGCAGCAAAATTAAAAATATTACACACAAGCATCTAATCATACCTAGGGAAACCAAGGAAATGATTAAAAAAAAAAAAAAAAAAACAGACTAAGGATCTAAACATCAAAAGACAAATGAACAGGGCACAAAAAGAAATTAAATGCAAACTTAACGACTACAAAAATCAACGTTGGACAGACTACTTGGAATCACTTCATCCGGAAGACAACTCCATCTTTGAGGCTATTAGAAAGATCCAAATGACTGGCTATACTCTCCCTCCTATTAGCAGACCTAGAGGGATGGTTTACACTAGAGAAGAGAAAGCAGAAGTTTTCGCGGAAACCTTATTTGATACATTGCAGCTTAACGCAGACTCTTATAAAAATCATCAAATTTCTATTGTAAACAGAAAAACCAGAGAATTCTTTGACATGCAAACCACGCCTACTCGCCCCCCCCCCCCAAACTAACTTCTCCTATGGAACTGATCAACCTTATACATGAATTAAAACCCAACAAAGCTGCTGGTCCAGATGAAATTAAGAATATTATTATTAAAAATCTTTCTCTTAAGGCCATCACCTTTTACAAAAATTTTCAATAGATGCCTTACCCTAAATTATTTTCCAAGGGCGGAGAGTAAGGTCATAACATCCCAAAACCGGGAATGAGTAAAAAATTTCCACAGAATTTACAGGCTCATCTCACTACTCAGCATGCTATCTAAATTATTCAAGAGGATTCCTTACTCAAGAATGATTGAATTCTGCAATGAACATTACATCATCCCAGATGAACAATTTGGGTTTCGAAAAAAGTATTCAACCCCCCATCAGCTTCTTCGAGTTATCAATAGCGTTTTAGAAGGAATGAACTATAATTACAAGACTGCAGGAGTCTTTCTAGATATAAAGCGTGCTTTCGACAAATTGTGGCACAAGGGCCTTCTCTATAAATTAATTAATTGGAATTTTCCTACCTACATAATAAACATCATAAGGTACTATCTAAACAACAGAAGCTTTACTGTCAAATTACAGAATGTATACTCTCAGCCTACTTTACTATTTGTATTTAATTCAATATATTCTTTTACTTATATATAACCTAGAAATCCTTTTCACTCTATATATTCATATACTACATTATATATTCATATAGGTGTGGGATTCAATGAACCAGAACTGCGGATACTCTCAGTGCAGTCAGCACATGGGGAGGGGTGACCACGGCGATACTGTATATATTTTTTCTTTCTTTTCATTACTGCATTTGATGGAATTTCGATTTTCTTTACTCTTTTTCATTATTAATCAAGGATTTGTTGGTGTTTTACTATTTCTATTTGGATTTTACTATTGGATTTTACTATTCTATTTGGATTTTTTCAATTGTATACCAGATCTGACGCAAGGGGGCATGCTCCAGTATTTCAGAACTGGAACACTTCCTTTTCTATCTCCATTACCTCATACAGAGTAAAAGTCCCCGGACTGAAGCTCTAGAAACGAGTAAATTGTGTGTGAATAATAAGTTTTTGTAAATAAAAACAACAATACAGAGGCAAACGAGAAAATTCCTTTGCAAAAATAAGAACAAAAAATTTGGGTTACACAAGAGATAAATAAATCCAAAAATATTTACAAAGAAATAGTAAATAAATGGAAGTAATAACATATAAGTATAGATAGAAATTCCAAATATATGGAAAAGGCTGATAAATCTGAATAAGATAAAAAAAAGAAAGATAAATGCATTAATTCCACAAATATTTACAAGAGTAATGTACAATATATATATGACAGCAAAGGACTTGTTTGGTTGGTTGGGTTTTATGGCGCAAGATCCAATAAGGACAAACTGCGCCAAAAATTAAATTTAAATAAAACGTTGTTTAAAACCCAACTCAACGTTAAAAAACAAAGCAAAGGACTTAAAATTGTAAAAGGAATTCTAATTAAATCAAAAATATAAAATTCTGAATACAAAGAGAAAATACTGAAATCTGAGCAAAAATCTATGTAAAAAATTTACAGATTGCTTTTGGAAAGGCAGAACATGACCGCATCGTTGAGGTAGTGGGCTGCAAGAGGTCTAGATCTAACTTCGTTTCTGAAGTTGATACTATTAAAAATATTAAGTGCCTCAGTGCATTAATCAGTTCGTTAATTAGCACGGTGGTCCGAGTATATTGCGTATTTTGTTTTGTCTAGTGAATTGATGGTTGAGTTGTCAGCTGTGCACCAAGCAGTGGATGCGTAAGGGAGGATCGGATGAATCATCGAAGTGCAAATTAGTTTTTTCATTTTGGTGTTTGCACTACTTCTGTTGCCTATGATTGGTCTAAGTTGGAAAATTGCTGCGTTCTCTTTAGCTAATTTCTTCTTTACGTGCGGTTTCTAGGTGAAGTTTTCGTTGATTGTGAGGCCAAGATACTCGGCATTCTTAACTATTGGAATTTTCTTTCTGTAAATGAGGACCCTAGTAGCAATTCAACAGTGTGCGATGATTGGGCTAACGCCTTGGGATGATGAAGACTCACCGGGCCTTGCGCTGCAATCGTGCCCTATTTGTCACCTCTGTCGGGGAGCGGCTGCGGTACATTCCCCAGTGAATTGAAGTGACTGGTGCGATGAGTTTATGGATAATGGGAAGATGAGTGCCGTTCGATTCGATGGAAAGAGGGTGAATGTTGCGATGATACTATGCCATGGAATTTTATATTCCACTCGTATAGTAAATATGTTGTTTTCCTTTTATACATCACAAATACTCTATCGTTTAATTAACATTTTAACGATAATGTATGTTTGCTTTATAAGCCTGACGATACCAAGGAAAAACCCATTTTATTTATACGTTTTTTCATATATAAAATATTTGTATTGAAAGACTTGTTTAATTCTTTAAAAAATTTGGATAGTATATTTAAATGAAGTTCAAATGTATTTTACAAATCATTTAATATTTTTTCACTCTTGGATACATATTCCTGTATTTTAAATAACTTTTATTGAATGCCATGAAGTTGGCAGATTTAGTATATAATTTCAGTTTCAGAAATTTAATTTTTGGTATTTTTAATGATAGGAAAAGTTTAATAAATTTTCCTAGAGACCATATTAATCAAGTTTTTTTTCCATTTTAGGAAAAATAAAATTTAAATAAGTAGATTGGAAAATCTTAATTTTTTTTTTAAATTTCCAATTGAAATTTAATTGTAAAAGTCTGAAGAATTTTATTATTTATATTGCTTTCATAAGATATATATTATTTTAACATGTCCTGTGAAATTCATTTATTAATTTAGTTTTGAAAATGAAGATTAAAATCATAAGTTATTCATTTAAACCTTCTTCCAATATATTTGAAACCACAAAAATATATCATAACATTTCTAAACTACAGGCTTTGATAGATTTAAAATACAATATTGATTATGTTTTAATTTAGAACAGAGACTACTTTGATACTATGGTCTTAGTTGAATCCATTTTTGATATTATTCTTTAATTTTATATAAATAGCAGAAACATTTTCTTAAACATGAATATTCTTGAAATTTTTCAAAAGAAATATTTACAGAGGTAAAGGTGATAAAAAATGAGATAAAATTTTTAATCTTATTGCAATAACAAATTTATACTTATTAATTTATTATTGTAATAAGAATAACAGAGAGAATTCTGTTATATTCTCAGATAAATGTATTCCTATTTGGGTGTGTGATTGCACTTTTTACTTTAATATTTGTTAAACTTTCAATTTCAATATTTATAAACTTAATCACAAAAATAAAATGTTCACAAAAGAAAAAGGTTTATTTTTATTACATATTATATAATATCAGACTATTATTACACACGCATATTAGACTATATTTATTTATATATTAGACTGGGCTTTTTCTAAAACACTTTTTAAATACTCCCCATCTCTGTCAGGTGCATACACCAGCCATTTTTTAATGTATTTCTGTACATCAATATATGTAATATGGCTATCATGATGGCGAGTAGAAGCTACAAACAAATATTGCTTAGATAAATAATGTAATATTAGAAACAAAGTAAGGTCAATATTTCAAACATTTTTATAATTGATGTTATTAATATTAAATTTTCTGTAGAAAATAATTTTAAACATTACATGAAAATGTAATAAAAATAAATACAAAGTTAAAATATTATTAAAATTAAAGTTTAAATTTAGAAAGAAAAGATGTGAAGTTTATCCATATACTCCAATCATTCTTTTGATCCAATGATAAACTAAGCATTTTAAAAATTACATAAGCAAAGCATAAACAAAAAATTTAAAATATTTATTTTTCCTAACTGTAAGTAACATACACGACATAAACTGAAAAAAATGCAATTAAAAATTAAAACAGAAACTTATGAAATATTGTATTCTTATCATTAGCACAATGGTTATGATTCTGAAATATTTAGATTAAATTCAATTATTATAAATAAACTGTTACATTTGAATTTAATGATGTTTTCATATTGCACTATATTACTTTTAAAATTTCTACAAGCAGTAAAACTTAGAAAGTTTAAATATAAAATGCTAACCTGTTATCAAATTTATAACATTCTGGAGGGTGGAAAATGGATTTTTACACCTTATCCCCTTCCAGTTATACTGCTTTGACAAATCATTTGTCATTAATTCCATCAATATTCGTCTAATAATACCACTCGAGTTTGTATCACCTTTATTAGCCAAAACAGTCAGCTGAAAATAATAACAAAATATTAGAAATATAAATTACAACATAAGTTTTATAGTTCCTCAACCCTAACCATATTAATGCTTATTTATCTATTAACTAAATATTTTTATTTCTTCTTCTTCTTCTTCTTCTTGAGCTTGTCAGATATGTGGCACCTCTGCATTGTTGCATTTTGTACCATGCTCCAAGCCCAATTTTTTTCCTAGTTCCATTGTCTTGGGTCACCTACTTTGTTTATAAAGTCTGATAGGCCCTCAATGGAGTTTAGGTGTAACTCTTTAGGATATGGATTACCTAGAGTAGTGAATCTTGTAAGGGCAAGAGCATCACACTCATATAGGATATGATGAGCTGATTCTACCCCTGCAAATATTTTTATTTAGAAACTTTGTTTTTTTATATACTATTCAGAGCGCTCAAATTACTTTGAAATTTACAGTCAGAGGAAAAACTCCAAGACACATGAAACTCAAACCAGGTCTCTAGAATTATTTCTTTTAAATAATTTTTACAATAAAAATTTTAAACATATTTTTTGTTGCAAAAAATATATA
The DNA here is from genome assembly GCA_026290005.1 of Latrodectus geometricus. NCBI lineage: Eukaryota > Metazoa > Arthropoda > Arachnida > Araneae > Theridiidae > Latrodectus > Latrodectus geometricus. Next base: position 2,803,900 of record JAPDSC010093491.1, on the reverse strand, counting down.
AAAACATACTTTAATATCTTTAAATTTGAAACATACAATTTGCATATCGCATACATTTACACTAAAACGGTTTGATTATTTTTCCTTGTATCAATATAGTACATATACTGAAGATATTTAATTCGTTATATAAAGAGTTAAGTATTTTGAAATCTTTAACTGTTGCACTACATTGTTGATCTGGGTCAATGTAGTACGATGCAATTATGCATAAAAATTTTCACACACACAATACTGGTTTTTAATTAGCATACATTATTAATATTATGCATATTTATAAACTAAAAACAATAAATAAACTAAAGTACAAAATAAAATTAATATTATTTCAAACATATTGTTTGCAATTCTTATTCGGACTTAAATTTTACAAGTACAAAATAAATATAAGTCTACAAAGTGACAGAATTAAATATAATAGGCAATTCAAAGATATATACTTGTTATTAATATAAAAAAATTTATAGTACTTACCAAAATATTCTGTTAAAAATGCTTCCTAAAAACGATATAATTAATAATAGCTAATTTCAAAGTGCAAATATAACTAGTAGTAGAAAAAGAAATGGTAAACACAATGATTTTCAAATATGGCGGCTGCGCATGCGTAGACTTTTTACTTAGTCTACGCATGATTCGTTTCTTCAATCTCTTAGGTTAATACTACGGCTGCCGCTTAGTGACCTCTGCATCAACTGCCGATGACGATGTCAAGCACAATATGCGGTAGAAAAAACAGTGATTGTTTCATGTATAAGATACCGGGCTCGGACCGATGTGAAAATTCGGTGGAAAGTGAGTTGCCAATAAAACCTGTGAATGGCCAGTGTAATACCAATAAGCCTCTTCTACTAGGGTATATCTGTTGCATTTGGAATAGGGTTTTTTGATAATGATGACATTACATTTATTCGTGTTGATTTCAAATCTTCCATTTATTGCACCATTGCTCAACTTCGTTAAGTTTTAGTTGTAATTTAGAGATTGCCATGTCTACCGACTTCAACTTTTGAATTATGCCGGTGTCATCCGCATAATATGCCGTTATACTATTGTAGTCAGAACTGAGAATTGGGAAGTCTATGATATAGAGCAGGTAGAGGATGGGTCCTAGGATGCTATCCTGAGGAACTCCATCCTCTATCGGTTTGAGGGAGGAGAAGGTTTTATTTATTCTGATGCAGAAGTTTCGCTTAGATAGATAGTTTTTGATGAGTAGGATAATATTTTTATTGAAGAAGAGATTGCTTAATTTATAGATTAAGCCATCATGCCACAACCTATCAAAAGCTTTTGATTCGTCAAGCATGACGAATACTGGTTTTTATTTATTAATTAATCCTTTTCCTATGAATTCCAAAATTCGGATGAGTTGTTTTGTAGTGCTTAAGTCCTTACGAAAACTATATTGCTCATTTTTGGTAGTTTATTTAGGTAACATATTTGGATTAAAAAATCAATTCCTTGAATTTGTCCAATTTATATATTGATAAAATCATTTGCATTCCATATGCCAATTTGTATTAATTCAATGCAATTGATTGTATTTCTCATTGTAATTTGTTGTTTTTTCGTTGGTGGCAGGTGCTGGGTCTGACAACGCAGCAACAATACCCGTTTTTTGAATATAAGAATCAAGTTTTAGTTGGTCAAGTATGTCTTTAGCTTCCTGGATAACGCTATTACTCTCTGTTTGAGCGTAAGATCTATTTTTAACAACGACCCCTCTGGTGATTTTGATGATAGTGCTATTTTTTGTTTTAGTTTTGGTTGCCTCAACAAATGTGTTGTAACCTCTGAAATTAGCTGGGTGGTGTCCTTGGCAATTTGTGCATTTTGCGGGCAGATCCTTGGTTTTTTGTATTCATATGAGAAATGTTCTTCGCCACATTTTAAAAACCTTGGTGTGTGTTTGCATGTATTTTGAAAGTGGTAGAGTTTCTGACACCGATGGCAATGAGTCGGTCCACGCTTATTTTTGTATTCTTCAATCCTGATTCTTAACCTATTTATGTTTGTGAGGTTGTAAATTTCTTCGGCCTTATTTGTTTAGGGTAAAGTGACCAGGAAGAGTGGTAGTTTCTGAGTCTCACCGTCTCTTTGACGAGTCATTTGATGGATAGAGGAAACAGTAAATCTTTCCTCTGAATGTTCATCAGAAATATCATTAATTTATGTGGTTGCTGTTAGATCTCTGATGACCACCTTAAGTGGTTTTTCTTTAGGAAGTAGGTAACTGTGGTATCCTACATTTATGTTTTCCAAGATTTTGATGGCCTCCCTATGGGATTCTACATCGGTAAATATGACTTTTAACTCAAATGAGGTGGATTTGGCAGTGTAATCACTAATATTTGCTTCGTTAAACAACTTATCTAATTGTTTTCAAGTGTGTTCAGAATCTCAGATAACAATGGGGGGGTGTTTCTTCGCGGTTTTGCAAGGGTGTGTGCTTGGGAGACTTCCTTCTGATAATCCGAGGTGACTTGCATGTTTGTCACTGTGTTTTCAGTTTCTTTATCTTCTGTTAGTGGTTTTTATTCTTTTGAGACTCAGGCGAATCTTCAATTTGATTTATTGCTCTTTTAACGCTTGCAGTTTCGCTTGTGTTATTTTGAATTTCTAGCAATTGCAATTTATTTCCTATGGGAATATTTGAGACGTATACATCTGTTTCATTTAGTTCCTGCATTTCAATACTGTTTTACTGTTCTTTAATAGAAGTTTTCTGATGGATTTTGGCTTTAGAATCATTTCCAAGTTGTAGAGCGAATTTGAGGAGTTTTCCCCTAACCGCAGCTTTATCTTCAGTAGTGAACATATTTGAGTTTGTGGTATAATATATTATGTACTCATCTCATCCAGTATATCAAATAGGTGTTCCAGCATCATCTTTTTGGTGGAGTGGAATGCGTCCTGCCCGGCCATATTCTTTTTCATGTTCATATCTGTCAAAAGAACAGAATAAGAGAGGGAATCTGCCCTGCCAGGGGAAAGACAAAAGTCGAAGTTCGACAGCTCAGGGACTCTAAAATGGAGTGTGAGTACCAGGTCTAGAAGTAAAAAATAGGAAATACCAGAAATTGATCTCATGGACCCAGAACTCAGTTAGCTAAGTGTGAGTACGATGTATATCTTTGGAGTTAGCGGCACCAATAAAAGGGTATTCACATAATAGGAGAATTGGATCAGAATAAAAATGCGACCGAACCGAGTCAACTTTTAATAATGTCTGAAATATTTATTGTTCTAAGATACTATATGTGCTGTGGTAGCGACTTATGAAACCCTCAAGGATGGCACAGTTTGGAGATAAAATTGAAAGTTCAGACACTCGCTCCAATGATAAAGACAGAAATCTGGCAAACTTTCATTCTTATCCCTTCAAGCCAATCATAAGCTAAGCAATGAGAAAAGCATTAAAAGAGGAAATAAGTATTCTAATAGTGCATCAAGCTTAGATAATTTTAAATGAATTGTTTGATTGCGTGAATTTTTTTTACCATTTATGAAATGAAAATGTTCATACAGGATTTGAACAATAAAAAAGGCAGTAGGACCTTAATGTTTAATTGTTTTTGGTTAGGATTAATTATCTCATGAAATTGAGGGAAAAAATTAATAATATATAGATTAAATTACAGCCTATGATTCGATGTTATTTTAATATTTAGTTGAATATCAAAATAAATATATAAATGTAAACATTATAAAAATAGACATATATATAGGCTGTTATTTTCTGAAATGTATGGTATTTCAGATTATGAAAAATGTTAATTTTTGAAATCTAAGTTTGACTTATTAATTATCCATATTTATTAAATGCTTTAACTTTAAAAGAGAATTTTTTTGATTCATTGCATTACAGAAACTGAAAATTTCTTTTAATATATAATTTGAATCAGAATTGTAGTCAGGCTTTTTATTGATTGGATAAAAATTTTGATTTACTAATTATTCTTATTAAAATGTGGAAATATAGTATAAATTCTTCTATTGTTTTTAAAAGAGAATATTCATTCTGTAACACTAATTTTTTAACTTGCAATTTTGTAACACTAAAGACAATATGCCTTCTCTTTAGCAGGAATATTGTTTGTGTATTATTGAAATAAACATTTTTTAATTGAAATTTTTTAGGATATGCTAATACTCTTATTAGAATTTAAACCATGTATTTTTTACTATTGAATAAAAAGCAAATAAATGATTATTATCATTATTAAATAAGTTATATTTTGAAAATGACTCTTATTCACAAATTTTAAAATGATATTGATTTAAATATTACATTCCAATAAATTTTCTTTTTGTAGCGCGCGCACACACTGATACACTGATGAAGAAATCATGACATTTTAGTGTATAAACTCTTAACATAAAATCCTGACATAGTAGTGGTGTGAGAATTCTATTTTGATTTCAAACCTCCAAATAGAATGTTAAAGTTTTCAATTAATGAAATAAGGCTATGTGCTTATGAATATTTTGCCTAAGTACTCTTCAAAATATTCACAAACACATAGTCTGATTGTTGAAAAAATCATTGGCCCAAAAATCTTATGCATTTCATTTATACAAATAATTATAGTTAATGAATTAAAAAAATCAGCTTATTTTGAAAGTCTTAATCATTATATAATTAATTTATTATAAAATTTAGTAAAAAATTCCAAATAAGCTGTTAATGCAATACAGGTTAAGCGATCAGTTTAAGAATAAATTGTACTTTTTTTTATTACTCCGAATATTGCTTACCATGGAAAGTAATAATGTGTGGAAAGTAAAGAAATCAATATAAGCAGAATCAATATTTATGCATTCAATTTGTCTATATTTTTATTTTAGATTAAGTATTAAAAAATCTTCAAGTAATGGTATTTTATTATTATTTTTCTTTATAAAGGCAACAAGCAGTTTCCACCTTAAAGAACTGGTTTACATGATTAATGCCTACATTTTAGAATTTATTAGTTTATTAATTACTGTTATTTTATCATATTATTTACTCTTATTATCAGCAAAATACTGCATTTTGTTATTCACTTTGGTATAACATTATGGGCAGAAAAAAGTACCCAAAGAAAATGATCAGCAGTATTTAAGGACAAATTTAGACGTGCTAATTTTAAATTTAATTTTATAAATCAACCAGAACATGATTATGTTAGGATTAATTTTTGAAGCATTTTATTGTATAAAATATTTATATAATCCAAATGTAAATAATAAATAATTACCTTTTAATTCAAAATGAGGAATTTTTTCTTTTAATTTATCAAATTAATTGGTTCAAGTTTCAATAATTAAATCTCCTCCAGCAGTTATGTTAATTTGTTATTGTGTTGGATTTAAATAGGAATTTGCAAAGCTACAAAAGTTTATTTTATTCCTAATGGCGGGCACCCTCGAGCAAGTAAGTACATTAGCCGCAACAGGGCAGGAAATTGCTTTTCATTTTATAGTTACCCGGTGGGTACCTGTGAACCAAGTCACGTAGGTATGAGTATCATCGCCCACGCCACACCACCACAAACCCGTTTGTAGGGCGGGCCACATTCACCCATCATCTGAGGAAAGGACAAGAAACACAAAGAGAGAAAGATAAAATACATCCATGCCCGAGCCGGACTCGAACCCACGTCCTCCCCATCCGTAGTCAGTTGCGCTAACCACTAGACAGGTTGGGTGGCAGCTACGAAATCTTCCTCTAATAAAAATGCATTTTCACAACAACAAATAACTTCTTCTGGTCCCAAATTAGAATCAAAGTACCCAAAAACTTTTCTTTCACCTGAAGAAAATTAAAATTTATAAATCTCATTCACACATATGCATTATTTAATTAAATGAATAAAATAAATAATAGAATTAGTCTTACATTATTATTGACTCTTAATATTCTTAATGCTTCAGAAGAACTAGTATTATGCGAATGACCCAGAGAAACTTTTATTTCTCCTACTAAAGGTGGAGGTAATTTAAGAAAGGGATCTTTTTTTTAAAATATCTTTAGTAATTTTTTGATGACAATGTTTAAAGCAGCTGTGCATTGTTTGATTTATTCCTTTAGAATTGTTTGATTTATTCAACTTGCTATGCTGGCATTTCCACGTTTTACTAAATTTCTTTCTATAAAATATAAATTTAAAAAAGTTAATTTAAATAAACAGAAATACTAAAAGAGAAAATTAAAATATCAGAAAAATTACATTTTGAAGTGCTCCATTGTCTTTTTTGATGTTGAGAAACACCCATTAAAGCAATGAAAAGGATTTAAAAAGCATGTGTCGTGAATATTAATATAGTAAAAAACAGTTATACACATGATAGCATCATATCATCAAAATATTTACCTCTGAAGATTAGTGCTAGAAAAATATGTTATCCGTTCTGTATTAGTTATTTCCTAAATTTTTTATTCCCTCCTATTTATTATAATTATTCTTTTTTATTTCCCCGGCCTAAATTTTTAAAGTCCTCGGCTTTTTTTCCATCTTGAAGGTTAATCCTAAAAACTGTGATTTTCTTCTAAGATTTCCGATTACCGACAGTGCAAACTCAATATTTCTCTTTCAACTTGAGTAGTATTGTATAGCAAACAAGATTAATTTCATTTATATTCTTTGCCACATCAGAAAAATAGTAACACATGATTAGCTACCTCTTTAAGCGTAGAAAAAAACTAATGAGAACATGTAATTAAAATTATGCATATGCAACTCTTTCTTTAAGTTTACTTTAATGGCAAAAATATAAGTTTGGCGCAACTATTTTATTGTCAAATTTCAGTTTTGTCACCAAAGTGCACCATCCTAGAGGGTTTCATGAGTCGCACTGTGGTACATGATATTTGAAAGTGTCGAAAAAGATGTTAAAATTTTTCACCATTGTTTGTGATGCATGCATTACACCGTCGGACCATATTTAGACGAACTCGCTTAAATACACCTGGATTTTGTTGGATATTCTAAGCATCACAGATGATTCTTGCAACCAGATCCACTTCTGAATACACAAGTGTTGCGTGCACAGCACCTTTCAGTGCACACCGAAGAAAGAAATCGATTCTGTTTAAACCAGGAGAGCGTGTTGGCCTGTAAACCTATCCACCACGATCAATTCATTGGTGACCAAACACCTGATTCAAATGTACATATCTGCACAATGGGGAGGTGCCCCATCACGTTGAAACCACAAATGGTGTCTGATATGTTTTGACACAGGGTCAAGTAATGTTGGTAGAATCTTTTGCAAAAAGATGAGAAATCGTGAAAATATTTCTGGGTAGAAAATAGCTTGGCCCAATATTGGCAATCTTGCCAAGATAACCCCAATAATGAGCGTCAAGTTTTCCTCAATATACAGCATGCCAAGATAAGCCCAACAATAAATCTATCATGGACGCCAAATTTTCCCCAATATTGGGCATACCAAGTGAAGCACATATTGGTCCTATAATAGGAGCCACGATTTACTTAATATTCCATGATAAGCCATTATTTGTCCTAAAAAGATAGCCAAGTTTCTACCAGTCTTAGGCATGCCAAGAATTTGCCAAAACATTGTATTGCAAGTTAAATTCCCCCAGTATGGTTACCTATTTGTCTAAGCTGTTTCATTGCTCTCTTTTTGTTTATTAAGAATTTACTTACTCATTAAGATTAAATTTCCATAATTCCAATACATTTTCAAAGTTTGATTCGTGAAGTTTAATAATTACCGTTTAATTCGTTGTTTATTAACAAACCGTTTAATTTTCTTCCTTTATCAAGGATGACTTTCAAAAATTCGCGTGTAAGTTTGATTTTTCTTATACATGTAATAAAAAAGTTCAATTGATAGGAAGTTTTGTTATCTATTTGAACTTAAAATTATAATCAAAATATTTCATATTTTTATGTTTAGATATACAGTATTTTATTTTTCTCATGTAATTGTTCAATATGTTATTAACTATGAAACTACTCCACAATCCAATGTTATCGTTATATATACAATAATAATTTGGCTGTACAAGTATTTATATACATTTATTTATTGCTATTTAAATTTCCTATAAAAGCATTCACAGAATATTATTCAAAAAGAAGTATTGTTACGATTTATATGGCTTCATAATAATATAGAGATGTCCCAGGAATTTAGTTTTTTTTTTATTTTCTACAATGCAATTATGCATATAGTACTATATTGCTTTTTATAATATCTTAATATTAATAGTTTCAATTCGATTTATTGACATATTTATGTAAAGTTACGTTTTTCATTTAATTGGGATTATAAGTGAGATAAAAGCTGATTTGAAAAAGTTGTTCATTCGTAAGTTTGTTTTCTCTTATATTTGTATCAACATTTGATTACCATGAAAATGTTTATTTTTTACGAACTTATATATTTTAAAATTATTATTCGAAAGTCTTATTATATTTGGCTTCACAGCACTAAACCTTGGAATTTATTCATTTTTTTTATATTTTCTACATTGCAATTATGAATACAGTATATTGAGTTTCTAACATCTTAATAATAATAGTTTCCAATCTATTTATTGATCTTCAGTGAAGTTACATTTTTTATTAGAAATTTTGGTTAGGAATTTATTTTGCAAAAAACTGTTTAATTACGCAGCTACTTATTTATAAATTACTTACTACATGTCTCAATAGAATGGATAAATTTTTTAATCTATAGACGACAAATGCGTGTTACCAGTATATTTTAAAAACAGCTTTAAATTTCCAACTTAAATTTCTTTATCTTAGAAATCCAATTAAAATATTTATTTAAATCAAATGTAAGTATCAAAAAATGTATTTACTCAAATGATTAACCTACTAAGTTTTACCTATTTAATATTGTACTAAAAATCACACTGCATAAGCAATCAAGATAAATGAAATGTTAAAAAACTTTATATCTCATTTGTGTCATTAATAAGTTATAAATTATTGTAGCTTTTCATATTGTTAACTATGTTTTTTTAATTTAACATTTTACTTTCTAAAAATTGTGTACAATAAAATAAAAATTTTTGAACATGTTTACATTATTCATAAAATTATCTTTAAATTCAATATTATGCATGCATTAACTTATTTGCCCGTTAATTTTCATCATAAATTTATCCAAAGAGCAGCCTTATTTTTTTACAACCTACCGAGTTTCGCTGTACTTTAGAATAGATGAAATGTTAAAAGTTGTAAACAAAAATATTCAAAATATGTTTTTGTCACATCCAAGTATGTTGGGGGGAAAATCCAAATACAAGTTCTTTTGATGTCAAATTAAAAGCCAGTGCATATTTAAGGAAAAATATGCAAGTATTATCTTGGATTTAATCAGGGCATCATTTTCATTGGAGGGTCACAGAAAAAAAGTAGTAGCTTTACCACTTTATAGTGGATCTTTTGCCTTTATAAATTCTAAAAGCGTTACTGATGCACTCAGTCCCCAGCCAATTTGTAAAGCTTTAATAAAGCAATCGATTTATAATGATTTAAAAATGCAATAGTCATTCAATTAACTAAATTGATCGAATAGCATAAGGCTAATTTTGTAACTGAATAGTAAAGGAAATTATTATTACTTACTGGTAAATCAGATTAAAAAGCATTTCATTAAGCAAAATTACCCCAAAATAAAAAAAATTATCAAGGTTATGACATTGGTATGGAAAAAAAAAATGCTCTTAAAATCGGATGTTATTTGTATTTTTCATCTTAATACTATTTATATTGCTCATGCGTTTTCTAAGTAAATGAATTTAATCACTGCATAATTCTAAGTTCCTCAAAAGTAATATAATTGTCATTCATTTTTAAAAACTGAATAATTTAATTTTTAAAAAATTGACTTTTTAAATTATAACTCATCACTATAAAAATATAAAAATTTATATTAGTTTTTCATAAATTTTGTTTTATATTTTTCACAGAATTTATTTTTATCGAATAAGTAGTGCAAAACTGAAAAGCATCTTGATTCTTCTATCTAAACTATTTACATACAAATGAACATTCACATGTTCAGTAAAAAAATATGCTTTTAAAATAATCAGGATTAAAAACATATTTAGGCGTAAATATCCTCATTGACATGTACTAATGGTTATATTTAAAAGTGTTAATTTTATGAAAATTGTACTAAAATACATAGCTAAAGTAACTCTTATATATATTGTTAAATATAAAATGATACATTCTTTGAATCACACATATTTTATGTTTAAAAATAAATTAAATAAATTCAGATGCATTTAGTATGTTTGTACTTGTATCATAGAAGAAAAACAATATTTTCTATTTTGGTTTTATAATTATTGATTTCTTATGCATTTTTAAGTATGCCTGCTTTAAGAGAATTTAATATAGAGTCAAATGAAAAAAGTGGTTACTCCATGGTGAGACACATAAGTTTTATAGTTTATTTTCATTTTGTTCTGACTGAACTAAAAACTGACTGGTAAACATGATCATATTTTGAGTTGCAATTACATAAACTTCTCTTGAATGAAGAATGATAAATTAATAAAAAACTCTATATTCAAACTGTTGCTAATTTAAGTATTACCATAAAAGTTTTATTCTAATTTATAAATTACTCTGAAATATTAAAAAATCTGGATGCTGTATTAATTAAATTTTTAATTATTGCTTCTTCTAAAAATGATAAACATCGGAGAGAGAGAACAACTTGTTTTGCATTTTCAGCAGAATTTAGCAGCCTGTGTAATTCCTTTTCCAAATTATATGAAATGTTTCTAATATAGCATGAGTGTAAATATTCTATGTTTAAAAATACATTAATATAATTTAGTAAAAAATTGATGATTTATTAAAGGTATGATTAATGGTAATTTTACATTCTACGATGCAATCATGCATATACCCAGCAAACACACAAATGTCAGTTATATTAAGGGCCAAAATCAGCTTGCCGTTAAGAGTAGTATCGGAGCGATACCGGCAAACGGTATCACTACCCGTCAAAACATGTCCACCCCGGGCAAATGTGGGCCGAATGTATGGAGAAACACTGGAACGGTATTGGCAAAGCCGACGTAATCGCTTGCCAGTTATTTTACCGATATCATTCAATGTGTGGACCGCATGCTTTCAGTAAGTGGCCCAGCATCGGCAATCAGTAAATAACTGACTGCATGCCCCTTAATAGAATTTTTTTGTTTGAAATATTTGTTTATAAAATTTTTGTTTAAATTCCAATATCACTTACGCTGTTTAGAAATGTTGCATTTAATATTTCGCCTAAAACTGTTAAACAGCGCTTTAGAGAAAAAAAAAATCGCTAGAAAACATTTTAGTTCATTTATTAACAATTGCCAACAAAACATTTTGATTATACATTTATTAAATAGGTATTTCAAATATTTTTCAACACATTCCTGTTAGGTTGAAATCAATATTCTTTCATTCAAAATTTTAATATTTATGTGAGTAAGCTGTTAGTTTTAAATGTTTTAATTGATAATCAATACAAATATCACAACTGTTTTTAATAGAATTACAGTGCATATTTAAAAATAATTTTTATACTTGAGAAATAAGTTTCCTTAACATAAATATTTGATATATAATAAATTTATTATATTTATTTGACTAAGTTGATGACATTTAAATAATATTTGCTTACTGAAAAGAATGATTTAATAATAATTATTTAAATATTTTTTCATTAAATAACAATTTCAACATAGTGAAAATGCAACAATTTTATTAATAATTAGAGTAAATTTTAATAAATGCAATGATATTGGAACTCAGACATCATAATTTTTATAACTTTTAATGCAAATTATTTACTATGCAAGTCATTCTGAAACATATGTACATGAAATAAAAATGCTAATTTTAAAGATTAAAAGTTTATAAATTTTATTTAAGCATCATATATATTTAAAAAATTCTACCAAAATTTATATAAAATTATCATAAGTTAACTTAAATTAATAGCAGTATATACACACCTAAAAGTTTCTCTTAAATTATCCATTTTCATATTCTAAATATCCTCATTTATTTGAGATGCACAGTTTTTGCATTGCATAAATGAAATGAAACAACTTTTAGTTAAAAAAATTATTTGGAGTTTTTTAGTCAATTAACACAAATGTTTTGTACAATAATGAGGCTCCTTCATACCTCTGAAAAAGAAAAAATAATAAAAATATTCTTTAAAGAAATTATGAAGAAATAAAAAATGCTTGTTAATGAAATTCATACAACTAAAAATATTGACTGGAAAAACATTTATAATTACTTATATGAATGCTAACGTTTTATTTTTCAATGAAATTGATCAATAAGATTTGAATAAATTTCTATAATGATTAATGTACAATTACTTTTCATTTTTTTATACAGTGATGATATGAGACAAAAATTTTAGGAATATAAAATTTATTCAACAAAGAGCGAAATTATTCAAATTACAAAAATTAAGATTTTTTTCAATTTACAATAAATGTAAAATAAAACTTAGTATTAAAATTGGCATCAAGATCATCAGCTCTGGTTTGCTTTGTACGTAAATGTACCTATAAAGGAGAATTCTGTTTACTTTATAAATATTCATAATTCTACAACAGAAAAAAATACATATTAACTTATCAACAATATAATTTTAAGATTTAATTGACTTTGTAATGATATTTATAAAATCCTTTATATCATGTAATTGAAATAGGTAGTAATTCTTGTAGTGCAACTATTTTCACAGGAATTTTAGCACTTATCGCCATCTTACAATCAACATTTTCAAGTCCCTAAGCAAAATTGTATTTGAACACGCAAGTTTTATCTTATCAACATAAAAATGTAAGGAGACCAAAATTATTTACAAACCTGTAATATTAATGCACATGGAATTATAACTGTAATATTAATGTAAGGGAAATAACTATAAATTATTTATTAGCAGTTAATAATTCTCAATTTCTAAATGAAAACATGTATGCTTTTCATGATTATATGACACAATGTTATTTACTCTAATATCTCCAAACTTTATATTGCTACTCATTCTAGCCATTTTAATTTTCTAAGATTTGTCTATAAATGCTATCCATATTAAAATATTTTTGATGAAATCTATTTGGTAATAAAATTATTGAAAATGAAAAATATGTTAAAAAACATAGGTTAGATAGTATAGGAAACTGATATAATATTAATTCTATTGAGATTATTTTCCTAAAAATAGTAACTTGTGGCAAGCAAAGAAATCCAATATTTTTCTATCTATAATTATTAGGAAATATTTTGAAGCCATAATTTTTCTAGCCCAAAATTAAATTATGAGAAAGCTGAAAAATAATAAAAATAAGGCCAAATAAAGAAAGACGATAAATATATCCACTAAGAATTTCCTTTTTAATTTTTTTTAGAAATATGTCCATATGATACATAAAGTGAATGAGTTAAAAACCAAAATAATGCAAAAAAAGTATAAGAAGAGAAATATGATTGATTTTTCTCATGTTTTTATGAAACTAACTGCCAAAGAAAAACATCACCATGATTCTGATTCTTAAACTTCACCTTTAATTATGTTATATAGTTTCATCATTTAACATAATCAATAATTATTTCAGAACAAGTAAGAAATATCCTTAAATATTAAAACATGTTGTGATAGAATCTGTAAATCATGAATAAATAATTATTTATAATTAAACATGTTATATTTGAATATTTAATTCTTGCTTAAATATTTTAAAGTTATATTTAAATATTTAAGCAAGTTTCAAATGTTCTTAAAGTTTAGAATTTTAAATTTTAGTTAAAACATTTTTAAATTACAATAGAAAAGTAAAACTGAAATTTTCTTTATAAGCAAACAACGTGGAGGTTCATTATAATAGGAAATTAAATTATAAATACAAATTATTTTATAATTGAGAAATATATTAAATGTATGGCTAATTAAAAAATATGCAAGAATGTAGAAAATAGAAAATATTTTATTCAATAGGAAATTCAAATTAAATTTAATTTTTATCATTAAATTTAATATTCATTCATAAAATTTAAAAAAAAGTATATTAAAATTAAAATGTTCTTAAAAGAATATACTTACATATTTATGTTGTTCATTTTAAAAAGAATAATGATATATAATGTCAAGATATCAAAATAGAAATCTGAAATAATTAACTATCGCATATACTTCTAAATCGGAAATAATTCTAAATAAAATAAAATATAATCGTTTGGCTTGGGAAAAAAAATTATAATATTGAGTCTTGCTAGATGACAACAAAATTTTAGTAATTTTTTTCCTTAAAAAAATCTGCAAATTACTCAACTTATATCGATTAATTTTTGAAAACGATATTTTACTGACTATTATTTTTTCTCTGCAAACATATTTTTTTTTCATTTTAAATGGAATAGAACTGGAGAATATTTACTCAAAAATTATCGTTTGCTCAGAAATAAAAGCCAAATATTTGATTCTGAACACAGAAATTATGTTTGACTGCATTTATTAAACGCAACTATCAGTTTTCTAAAATAAAAAATGTAATCATGTTTTCAATATGCTTAAGTAATCAAAATAATATCAGAAAATATTAGTGTTACTATTTTAGTATAGAATGGAATACTGTAAGCAAACATATTAGTTAATAAGAAATGTTTTCAGGAACGAAAACATTTTGGAAATTACTATCACATTGATTGTTATATCATTAAGCTGGTCTTACTTTTCAAACAAATATTCCTCCTATATAATAAACCTTCAGAACTTAATATATAATCTGAATTTAACACAACAAGATTAAAAATTTAGTTTACCCGTTCTTATTATTTCATATCTAAACTGTTGTATTTGTTATTTAGTATTTCATGAATAAAATGGTTTTTATGAATATTTTTTCCAAAGGAACAATTTGTTGAATTTCAAAAACTAATTTTTGGAATTTATATAACTTTTCTTCACTTTAAGAAAGATGGAAAAGCTTTAATGTTTTCATTAAATAAATTAAAAATGAAACTTTTTACAAAAAAGAGGAGTTTCTTGGATTTTCAACTTTTATGCAAAAACAACGAATCAAATTTGAGCACTGTTAACTGACAAGGTCGACACCTGAGAAGCAACCTCCATTTTAGCCCCCAACAATGAAAGAACAATGAAATTACAGCCTACATTAAGGGCCCCAATCTCGTTAATAACTACAATGAATCTTCTGCCGTGTCAGGTATAGAACTCATTACCTCTTGATCACGAGAAGGACGGATTTCTCAACAAAGTCTAAATGGGAAATGATTCTCTATTATGAGCATGTAAACATTTTAAAATGACTTTCAGTATTGCCTCTAAAAAGTCAAACTTTATTGACGAAAGATGGATGGGTTTCATAATGAACATAAAGGGCATTTAATATATCAATTCATATATAGTGAATTGCAATAAAATTTATTAAAAAATATTTATTTTTATTCCAAGCAAATTCTTCAAAATAAAAAAGAGTATTTTGACTCTGTATAAAACTCTTTAAAAGGTTATATTGCAGTATAATTTAATAAATAATATACTTACAGAAAGAACTTAATTGCACTACTGGCCATAAAAATTGCTACACTAAGAAGGCGACATGCTACAGACGTGAAATTTATACGAAAGGAAGAAGGAGCTGTGATATGCAAATGATTAGCTTTTCGGCGCATTCAGACAAAGCAAGCGCCAGTAGCGACACCTACATTGTGTTTAAATGAGGAAATTGTTCATCCGGTTCCTCATACACAAATTGCATTTGAACGTTGTTGCCTGGTGAAAAGTTGTTGTGATGCCTCGTGTAAGAAGGAGAAATGCGTACCAGCACGTTTCTGACTTTGATAAAGGTCGAATTGTAGTGTACCGGGATTGCGGTTTATCTTATTGCAGTATTGCTGCTCGTGTCGGTCGAGATCCAATGACTGTTAGCAGAATATGGAATCGATGGGTTCAGGACGGTAATACGGAACGCCATGTGGGATCTCAACGGCCACCTATCCCTAGCAGCCGAGAAGACAGGCATATTATCCGCATGGCCGTAATGGATCGTGCAACCACGTTACGAGCCGTGAGTCAAGAAACGGGGTCGATTGGAAGACAACAAGTGTCTGCACGAACAGTTCGACGACGTTTGCCACAGCATAGACTCTCAGCTCGGAGACCATGGCTGCGGCTTCCCTTGACGCTGCGTCATAGACAAAAGCGCCTTCAAAGGTGTGATCAACGACGAACCTTGGTTCACGAATGGCGAGACGTCATCTTTTCAGATGAATCCAGGTTCTGTGTACAGCATCATGATGGTCGCATCCGTGTTTGGCTGCATCGTGGTGAACGCACATTGGCAGCGTGCATTCGTCATCATCATACTGGCCCATCACCTGGCGTAATGGTATGGGATGCCATTGGATACATGTCCCGGTCACCTCTTGTTCGCATTGATGGTGCTTTGAACAGTGTATGTTACATTTCTGGTGTGTTATGACCCGTGGCTCTACCCTTTATTCGAGCCCGGCGAAACCCTACGTTTCAGCAGGATAATGCCCGACCGCATTATGTCAGTATTGTACGGACCTTCCTTGGTACGGAACATGTTCAGCTGTTGCCCTGGCCAGCACGTTCTCCAGATCTTTCATCAATAGAAAACGTCTGGTCAATGGTTGCCGAGCGACTGGCTCGTCACCAAACGCCAGTCACTACGGTTGATGAACTGTGGCATCGTGTTGAAGCTGCATGGGCATCTGTACCTGTACATGCAATCCAATCTCTGTTTGACTCAATGCCCAAGCGTATAACTGCTGTTATTACTGCCAGAGGTGGTAGTTCTGGGTACTGATTTCTCAGGATCTATCCAGCCAAATTTTTTGAAAATTTAATCACTTGTTATTTCTAGCATAATATATTTGTCCAATAAATATCAATTTGTTATCTGCATTTCTTCCTGGTGTAGCAATTTTAATGGCCAGTAGTGTATTTTTAATATTTAATTGCTTTACGTAATGGAAAAGAAAATTTCAAATAATGACTGCTTTCAAAAGAATAGTCACAAAGGTAATAAAAGAAAAAGCAAGTGTAGCAGTCTATCCAATTTTGGATAATTAATCATTTCGTTGTGATTTGGATAAAACCGATGAAATCCATTTCATGATTATCAAAATCTAAATATATTATCGCACTGTTTTATTAATGCTGTTTTGAATAGACGTATTTCTTAAAAATTATAAAATACAATGAAAGTTAAAAAAAAATATTATACTACGTTTTCATGAGTTTTGAGTCATTACCATTGTTGCTTTTGTGACAATGATGGTGTTGAATTCAAAGCTTGAATTGATGGTTACACTGATTTTAACAGTTCCGCAACAAGACGGATATCGCATATGACATTCGGCCCTGAATCGGAGTATCAGACCTATATCGGCAGAAGACATTCACAATTTGCAGGCAGTTGGCCGTATTAGGACCAATACTTGTTTCTTATAACACTAATGTTCAAATTTTTGATGTCGTTTGCCGATACGGAACTGATATCGTTTCAAAATCACCATGCCAATGCCGACTCGTACCCGACACTGCCGATATTGGCCCGTAAGGATGCCGATACGCTTATGTTTGCTGGTTAGCGATTCTATACTGCTTTTTATAAAATCTTAAGATCAATAGTTTCCATTGTACCAATTAATCGTGATGGGAACAAATAAGGTCTGACTAAGAAGTCACCAGCCCAAACATTCACTAAAAAAACGATATTGGGCAACATGTGGTCTCTTGCCATTTGGAATCTCTCTTTCCCATAAATGCCCAATGTAGAAGTTGAACTTCCCATGTCACTGTTCGCTCTTTATCCGCTATTAAAACGTAGGAGGGGAAATACGCATCTCGGCAACATTGATCGAGATACCACCATACAAAACGTTCACGAGGAGGATAATCTGCGGGGAACAGTATTTGCACTCTTTGCTGATGGTATAGGTGCAAGCTTTCATGTTGTAAAACACAAAGAACACTATTCCGAGATCCTTCAACGGCAGTAGCGACGGCTTTTACACTGGCACTCGGATTCCTTCTAACGGCATCTAAAACATTTCTTCCATCCTGGGACTTAAAGTCACTCGTAGCTTGTCCTCACCATGTCTATTATCACATAACAACCCATATTCACAGAAATTATAATGCAAATTACTAAACATCCGGTTGTCCGATGCTTTTCTCTGTGGGTACCTTTTCCAATATAACCTTACAGATGCTCTTGCATTTCCTTCTGCCAGTCCATAAATCTGTGATAACTTTCCAGCTCCGTTTTCGTAAAACGTTCCATATACCTCTTTGGGGAAGCTTCGGTCAAGTGATTGCTAGGTTCCTAGCCAAAGGGAAATGTTCCTTCTGTTCCTAAGTAAAGTTTAAAATTTCTCCACCTAATGTTAGTATTAATTGACATAGTGACATCAACACTTAATAAAAAATGGACACAAATTTACGAAAATATATTGCTTAAAGTAATGTGCTCCCAAGAAGAGTTCTTTGCACGAGATTGTTAAAATATATACAAATTGAAATGCTTAAATAAACAAAGAATGCAAGAAATACTATTTTTTTTTAATTAACAGTTAATATACATAGTAATATTATTCTAGTTTACCTGCAAGTATATAGACATTTATACATAAAATAAATTTCAGATTAAATACGTAATAGGGATAAGAAAATTATTATTATTTCTTATATAATTAAATATATATATAATTATATACATACATATTTACTAATTATTATTTTCTTTTCATAAACAAAAATATATACAAGGTAAGTTAAAAGGATGAACAAGGAATCCAATAAAAAACAAGAGAGCTGCGGAAAAAAATTATTGATTTTAACGCCAATGGAACCCGACAGGTGCCGTCACTGGATAAATAGCCAAAACATTGTTTATAACCAAATTGGGCATTTATCTTTTTCATTTTAAATATAGAAAGTGATTATAAGAAAAAGTGGAAGCATCTATTTTTCTTTTCAGGTGATGAACAGATAAATTAGAAAGTGGTTTCATCCGCAGAACCGCCCTTAGTCTATGGATATTAGTTAGTACATACTGACTGTCGTTTTCAATTGCTTGTATTTCTGCATTATTGATTTCGTACAGTTTATTGTAAAATCTAAATACACGGTATTTAATGTATCTTGCCAGAGATAGGATACCTAAATTGTCCCGTATTTGCTCATTTCTGATATAGTAATCAGATTGGGTGATCAATCTCAGTAATTTACTTTGCTGGCCCTCAAGAGGTTTCACGTTTGTTTTCATCGCTCTTCCCTAAATTGGAGCCTCATAGGTGATGATGGGTCAAAGGTAGGATTTGTAAATCAAAAGCTTATTTGCCTAGGAGAGCTTTGATCTGTAGGCAATAAGAGGGTATAGAATTGATTTTGCTGAGATAAATTTATTTTTTATTTTATTTATATGGGCCTTACAAGTTAATTTTTTTTATCTAATGTTAGACCTAGGTATTCGACTTTGTCAAACCAGGGGGCTGAATATCCGCTAAGCTGAATCTGTGTGGGTGGAGTACATTTTTTTGTGAAAATTACCGCTGTAGATTTATTCGGATTAATTTTAATTTTCCATTCATTAAGCCATTTTTCAATGGCCATGAGGTGTTCTGATAGGGTTGCGTGAATTTTCCAAAAGTGAGAACTAGTGGACAAAAGGGCAGTATCATCCACGAACAAGCAGAGCATAGAGTTTTGGTGCTGAGGAATATCTTTGATATAGACGTTAATAAAGAGGGTACCCAGCAGGGATCCTTGTGGGACGCCTGCAAGAATGGGTCGGTCATGAGAGTCGTTTTTTCCTACTCTAACTGAAAATGTTCGGTTAGAGAGGTAATTATTTATTTGAGTAATTAGATGGGTGAGGAAATTGAATTTAATGAGTTTATATATTAAGCGCGAATGCTAAATTCTTATCAAACGCCTTTTCTATATCAATGAAAATTCCTTCTGTTGATTTTTGTACGCTATACCTTAGGAAATTTTTTCACAACCACTCTTAGAAGTTGATGGGTGTTAGAAAGTTTTTCACTGAAGCCGAACAGCTGTGGAATGATAACTTTGTTGGCTTCATCAAAAGCCAGTAATTTTTGGAGTATAATTTTTTCCATAATCTTAGCCATAGTCGGCAAAAGAGAAATCGGTCTATAGCTGGAAGGGTGTTTTTTACTCTGACCTGCTTGTGGAGCGAAATGATAACTTCCCTTTTCAATTCTTTTGGAAAATGGCATCTTTTTAAAACACTATTTATTATAGCAGTTAGAAAACATATAGCTCTAATAGAGGGTTGTTTCATTATTTTGTTGTTGATATCGTCATGACCGGGGCTTTTTTAGGTTTAAATTGCTGAATAAATTGCTCTATTTTAGAAGCAGGTTTTCCACTAGGACGCTGTAAATTACTGTTTTTAGAAAGGAAGTCAGATACTGTGTTTAGGATAATTTGGTTATTCTGAGGGTTGATGATGTTGTTTGATTTAAATTGATTTTCCAGACTGCTTTCATGGCATTCACCTTTATCAAAATCAGAAAATGCCACTTTGTAGCCATCAATGAGGGAGGGGAATATACTCTTTTTTTTCTCTTTTTGTTATCTGCTCTCCAGAAGGATCCATCCTCCACATTGAGATTGGTTAAGTTAGAATTCCATGATTCATGGTTGTATGAGGTTATTTCATTTTTGATTGTATGCTTTAAGGCGTTAATTTGATTTTTAATCATAGGCGATCTTGTTCTATTGTGAATTTTTCTTAGTTTGTTACGTTTTTTAATTAAATCAGTTAGATTATCTGGCAAATATTCAATTGGTTAGTTCGTTTAATGAACTTACTATGGTCTAGTGTAGAATTTATGATGGATGTGAAATTAGTAACATTTTCTTCTAATTGATATGGGTCATCTATTATTTGAAAGGCGGGATCTGGAATTAGACAGTATATTTTATTTCTAAATTTTTTTCCAGTTGTGGAAGGTTTTTTCCAGACACTTTCCTGCTGATTATTTTTATTCTAAAAGATAAACACTGGCTAATGAGGGGAGTTCTTCAATCGTTGCCGATTTCATGGGAGGTTGGATACGCTTGGAGAGCATCAGGTCAATAAAATTTGCATGTGTAGGGCCGAAATAAGTAGGTTTATCTAGTTTAAATCTACTAAAATCAGTGTTATTTATTATGGCATTGAGAACTTTTCGAGTATTGTTTGCATAGTTACAACCCCAGTTCTGGTGTCTAGCATTGAGGTCCCCAGCAAAGATGATCTTAAAAGTGAGTTCTGCCAGGTTTTCAAAGTCCACAGACAGAAGTGAGGAGTTGGAAGTTGGGGGGTTATAAAGTGAGACTACTGAAATATCTGAGCTGTCTGCAAAGCTTTATGATAGTTGCTTCCGCAAAGTATAGATCAGGTGGGGGAATTCTTGTGTAACTGATTTTTGTATTTATTAGAATGGCCGTACCTCCCTTGTGAATAATACGGTTATTTCTGTAAATACAATAATTTGGTACATTGATATTGTGTAGCTTGACTAGATGAATCTCTTTGAGGAGAATAATATCCGGATTGTTATTATTTATAAAATTTTCAAATTCAGAAAGTTTATAATACAGACCATTTGAATTCCATATCATTACTTTAATTGAGTCGTTATGATAATGAGTCGTTTTAATTAAGGGCTTTTAACAATTTATTTATTTTATCAGTTGGGTGTACAGTCTTTTCAAGTAGGGGAACAGCCTGCAAAAGTGCAGGATAAGCTTTAAATATTAAGTTGATTTTCTTAAATAATTGAAGTATGGTGGGAAAATTTTCTATTTGTCCTAGATCGGGTAAGTTGGGGATGGGATTAGGTTTATTTTGGGACTATGGCGTAATATTATAGGCCTGTACAAAGGAAATATTTCTTTTGATTATATTCACTGGTTTTTGGGGTCATAATTTGGGTTTTTTTATTATTATTAATAGGATTCGCTGGGCAGCCAGTGTACGACGCAGTATGAGCATTCCCACAATTGCAGCATTTTTGGGATTCTTTTTGAGAGGGCACTCTCTTGTCGTGTGTTTTTCCCCACACTTTACACAGTTAGGTTTAAGGTGGCAAATCACAAAATTATGCCCATATTCTAGGCATAACACTGCGTAGGTCTGTTATTGATATATATCTCTACCTTAATAATAAGGTGCATAACTTCTTTAGATTTAGTCGTAGATTTTTGAGGCAATCTCATTAGCATTTAAAGTAATCAGGAAACAGGGAATGAGTTCTTTCACCCTGTGTTTTCGAATAACTGCTACTGGAGCTACGTCGAAGCCTTTACTCATGAGGTTATCCTTTATTAGTTCTGGGGTAGAGGTAGTACGGGTTAGACCCTTAATTACCACCTTAATGGGATTTTCGAGTCAGTTTTTAATGACAGAATACTCAATTTGATTGTCCAATAAGTATTTTGTAATTTTTCTGTGTATTTCAGATGACTCCAGACTTTTAGAAATTCTCTTGAGAGTTTAACAGTAAATTTTTTATCACAGTTTATTTTTAAGTTGTTTAATAAATCAGTAAAATTAGTTTTGAATTTAATTAGTATAGGGGGTATGGATATTTTAGAAACAGCGTTAGCTGACTGGCTACTGTCACTAAGTTCAGTTGGTAATTTATTTAATAGAGAGAATTTGTTGTTTGTATTTGTTTCAGCATTGGAAGTAATTGCTTTAAGATTTGCTGTTTTTCTGGATCTAATAAAACCCTTCTCATCATTATTGCTGGCAAGTGCTCGCTTATTTTTTGTTGGTGTACAATACATAATTACCACTTTGGGCAAATGACTGAGGGGTTGCGGGTCTCCTTCTTTATACTGTGAAGAACGCCACCTAGTACCGAATGAAGTCGTTTCAGACGACCGGTTGTTATGCAAATCTGAATCCTTTTGATATCCCCTACCTCCCCTTAAAGTTTGTACCAATATTTATGGGCCACACTGTATAGTACCTGACGTTGCTATATTTCCGATCATGGTGTATTTACAAGATGTTTATATTGAGGCATAGGCATGACTTACATTATTTCTGTGGAACCTCTTCAAATTTTCAGGTGAAATCCATGGAAGATATATATCTGTTTCTATTAATAATTTTGTTAATTTATCACCCATTTCGTTCATAAAAATATTTTTGTTGGTAGTAAACCCTGATGATATCTTTAGCAGAAGATAATACTTTGCTACTTAACATAACTAATTTCTTAAGTGAAGAATACCTTTTGATCCTATTGTAACATTTTTAATGCCACAAGAACAGATTTATTATCCTTGAAAATGCTGTTTGATATCACAAAAACCATTAACCTCCATATTCACCATTAACATTGATCAAGAAATTAATCGGTATTTCAATCACCACCAGGTTATAACAGAAACCAGAGAATTAGAAAGTGGTATTCACTGATAATCTGATAGAAAAAGTAAATGAACCAATTGTAATTCAACCCGTAAGTCAAACCTGAGCGTTCATTGGTCAAATTAGTCACACGATTCAGAACCTACGAAAACGTCATGCAAAATAGTACCAAATAACTTCCGTAATTGGTAAAAATGTAAACTAATCGTTTGCATTTCGAAATTTTTTTTTAATATATATATCACATATTAAAAGTATTAAAAATACGATTACTGAATTATTAAATTCATTACTCAATTTTTATACCATTATTTATTTTAAATCTCTAAATACCCATTGGATAGATATATTTTCATTTATAGGCCAAAAATGTTTTTGACATTTTTTATTAACTATTATTCTCTACAAGAATATACTTTCCAAATACAATTACATATTTTCTTTAATTTAAATATAATTATTCTTTATATATTTTGCTAATAAAAAAATTTTTTTTTGCTGTATATTTTTTCACAATCTTTTTATATGCAATAAATTTTACAGAAAATAATTTTGCATACTAAATGCTATTATTTTTGCTTAAATAATCATCAAACTACAGTATACCCTGAAATTATGTGGAAGAATTATTTAAATTAAGGTTCTGATTGTAACTTTTGAATAGTTTGTAACGCAATAAATCAAATTCAATAAACACTTTTTTATTTCAACTTTGTTTAAAAAATTATGCAAGAAATCAAAATTTACATATTATATTATAAACTATAATTCAATTAACTTATCTCTTTTGCTAATTTTTTCAAAAATTATACAAAATTTAAACTAGTATTTTTTAAAGGGGAAAACATGTAATTTAAATTAATCTTTGCTCTATGTTTTATGAATAACAAAACCAAATACCTTACTCAATAGAATCACTTAAAAATATTTAACAGCAACCCAAGCAAAATAAGGCATTTAGTTAAATGAGAAAGATTATCATTAATATATATTTAATAAAACTCTCAAAAAAATTATTCATCACTGCATTTGGAATTTTTTTCTGTTAATATTAATATAGAAAAGGAATAATTTCATTATTTATTGAGTATAAGATTAAATTAGCAGAAGTAATTTCAGGATACATAAAATTGAAAAAAAATATATGAGTAGATGTTAAATCCACAATTCAAAATTAAATCTCAAGACATAAAAACACAGAAATAAAAAAATTAATATTTTATTTCCTTAAAAAAATTAAGAATGTCTTTCTGCTGTTAAAATTTTGCAATAATTATTAGCTATGTGAAATGTAATTGCATATTAATTAGTTCATGCTAAATATGGTATCTACAAAAAGAAAACACAATTAATACATATTCCAAAATTCAGAGCACTCTGACAAGGAAAATCAGGAATTAACTAATTACTTTTTTTTAGAAAATGTAACATGAAAGGATTTTGAAATTATTTTTGCTGAAACGCAAATTTTTACAATGTTATCAATTCAAAAGTGAAAATTTTAGAAATATTTTCAAACAAAGAAAACTGCAATCAAACAATCAAGGGAAGAATATAAACAATTATGTTAATATGTAAAATTTTTTATGTAAAAAAAATATTTATAATTTTAAAGATATTGTAAAGCCAAGTAACAAGTAATCAGTTTATAATTAAATCACTAGCTTTTTAAAAAATTAGCTTATTAATTAGAAAAAGATAATTTGTATATTTTGCCTGTGTACAAACAAAAATTTTAAAATACTCACTTCTCATCGAAATAAAATAAAAATTTATTTCAACACATAACAGGAAGTTATAAAATACAGTATTTTTTAACCAAAGCTTTATTAGCATCTCAATATAACAATAAAAAATGTCTGCATAAAAAAAAACTTCAATATTACACCTGGCTTTCACGAGTAGTTCCCTATAAACATTTCATCAAAGGAAAGAAAAACTAAAATTTAATTAGAGCAACACTTAACAAAATGAAGTACTACAATATAATTTAGAATATTTCAGATTTATAGTTCTAATTTACATTTTTAAATTTTTGGTAAATGTATGAAACTTAATTTGTCCTATTTGATACCATTATTCATCATAACACTTTCGTATTATGATAAAATGAAAAAAAATAAAGGTAAAAATTTTATATACATGTATAGTTAGAATTGTTCATTTAAAAATATTGCTACATTTTTCTGTATTTCTCGTATATTTACTATCATTCAGAAAGAATCATTTTACATTAATTAAGAGATGTTGTCATAATTTCTATCTCTACGTCATTAACAAGGAAAATTTTCCAAATATTGACAGTGACTAATGCTCATGTTTGTAAATAATATTTTCCATACCCTAAATTTTATAAATCGTTTTAAGAATATTAAAGAAGTCAACAAAAAGTGTTACATTGCAACATTTTATAATATGAAACTAATATAATATATTAACATGCATTTAAAATTTATAAATCAGAACATAATTCTGATGAAAAAGAATTCTTTACAGAAGAGTTAAAGATATTCAAACTAACTGTACTAGTATGAAATGATATTGAATTTTACTTTAATTCAATTAATGTTGGTTCTTTTATGTTTCAAATTTACAATTAATTAATTAGACAAAAATATTGCTACTTATACTAGTTAATTTGCTTTTACTGTTTCATCGTCAAACCAAGATGCTTATAATAATTTTTGAAAATATTTCTCTATCAGCCATTGATGTAATTGAAAAATATTTCCTAGCGTTTAAACCAATATTTATTCACTATGTTATTACAGACACATGATTGTATTAAAGTTTCTGAAAATCTCGTGAAAGTTATTTCGTATGCGAATGTGGGGAATCGATTTTGTATGATAGCTCCGAAATAGTAGCTTTCGTTAAAAGATACAGTTTAGGGGTTTCTTCCAGGTCCTTTTACAGAAATAATATCTCGTTTATACCGTTCCTCAAGAAACTTTAAGCGTTGCAGATCATAAAATGAGTTAGAAGTAAACTTTGCACGAAATAATTTACATTATACTACGATATCTTTCAAATTTGTTTCGCAAAAAGTAACCATTACAAAGTATACAAGACTTGAGAAAAAGTCCCCATGATCGCATACATGAACTGCACATGTACGTCTGGTTTAACGTAAAGAAAGATTCGGTTTTTGAATCTCGAGCAGATTTTCGCCTCTGTTACAGATTTGAAATTGGTGGTGAATACCGTTTTTACTTTGACCCGGGGTTTCCCTCGTACCTAGCGGTCGAGACTGACGATGAATACGGCCATTAAAGAAATCTTATTTAACATTGTTTTTTCGATAAGTTCAGAAAGAAATGTAAATTTTTGTTTTTCTGAAAAAAGCAAGTGATCCTTTTCATATTTTTATTTATTTCCTGTTTTACGAAAAGCAACTGTTTATATTTTAATGAAAAATATATTACATTTAACAACAAATATTGTGAGCTACAAATATATACTTAACAAATATATATTAACTTGCATGAGATTAGCTTAGAAATAAGAAGCCAAAACATTTTGCGCAGTGTTAAATTTTTTTAACTTTAAAAAAATAATATAGAAAACAAACTTAAGAATGTTGGTTCTTAAAACGCTATGGAAATTTGTTGAAAGTAACAAATGATGGTTAGATGCAAACATACACGTAATTGCAACCTATCAAACACAAGCCTATTGGCATCCGGACGGGCCAATATCGGCAGTGTCGGGTACGAGTCGGCATTGGCATGGTGATTTTGAAACGATATCAGTTCCGTATCGGCAAACGACATAAAAATTTGAACTTTAGTGTTATCGGAAACAAGTATCGGTCCTAACATGGCTAACTGCCGGCAAATTGTGAATGTCATCTGCCGATATAGGTCCGATACTTGCATTTCGATTCGGGGCCGAATATGATATGAGATATCGGTCCTGTTGCGGAACTGTTAAAGTCAGTGTAACCATCAATTCAAGCTTTGAATTCCACACCATCATTGACACAAAAGCAAGAATGGTAATGACTCATAACTCATGAAATCGTAGGATAATGATTTTTTTTTTGAATTTTTATTGTATTTTATAATTTTTAAGAAATCCGTCTATTGAAAACAGCATTAATAAAACAGTGCGATAATATATTTAGATTTTGATTCTTGAAATGTGTTTCATCAGTTTTTATCCAAATCCCAACGAAATGAAGATTAATCATCCAAAATTGGATAGGCTGATACACTTGCTTTTTTTCGATTACCTTTGTGACTATTCTCTTGAAAGAAGTCGTTATTTGAAATTTTCTTATCACATACGTAAAGCAGTTAAATATTAAAAATAAATAAGTTCTCTCTATAAGTATGTTTTTAAAATTATACTGCAATATACCCTTTCAAAGAGTTTTTTTGCAATAAAATGAATATTTTTTAATAAATTTGATTGTCATTCACTATATATGAATTGATATATTAAATGCCATTTATGCACATTATGAAAACTTTCGATCTTTCGTCGAGTCTGTTTGGCTTTTTAGTGGCAGTAGCGAAGGTCATTTTAAAATGTTTACATGCTCATAATAGAGAATCATTTCCCATGGAGACTTTGTTGAGAAATCCGTCCTTCTCGTGATCAAGAGGTAATGAGTTCTATACCTGACACGGCAGAAGATTCATTGTAGTTATTAACGAGATTGGGGCCCTTAATGAAGGCTGTAATTTCATTGTTCTTTCACTGTTGGGGACAAAAATGGAGGTTGCTTCTCAGGTGTCGACCTTGTCAGTTAACAGTGCTCAAATTTGATTCGTTGTTTTTGCATAAAAGTTGAAAATCCAAGAAACTCCTCTTTTTTGTAAAAAGTTTCATTTTTAATTTATTTAATGAAAACATTAAAGCTTTTCCATCTTTTTTAAAGTGAAGAAAAGTTATATAAATTCCAAAAATTAGTTTTTGAAATTCAACAAATTTTTCCTTTGAAAAAAATATTCATAAAAACCATTTTATTCATGAAATACTGAATAACAAATAGAACAATGGAGGTATGAAATAAGAAGAATGGGTAAACTAAATTTTGAATTTTGTTGTGTTAATTTCAGATTATATATTAAGTTGTAAAGGTTTATTATATAGAAATATTTAATTGAAAAGTAAGATCAGCTTGATGATATAACAATCAATGTGATAGTAATTTCCAAAATGTTTTCGTTCCTGAAAACATTTCTTATTAACTAATATGTTTCCATTCTATATTAAAATAGTAACACTAATATTTTCTGATATTATTTTGATTACTTATATTGAAAACATGATTGCGTTTTTTATTTTAGAAAACTGATATTTGCGTTTAATAAATGCAGTCAAACATAATTTCTGTGTTCAGAATCAAATATTTGGCTTTTATTTTTTAGCAAACGATAATTTTTGAGTAAATATCTCTATTTCTATTTTATTTAAAATAGAAATGTTTTCAGAGAAAAAAATATAGTCAATAAAATATCGTTATCAAAGTGAGTTTAAAAATGAATAGATATAAGTAGAATAATTTGCAGATTTTTTTTAAGGAAAAAAATTACTAATATTTTGTCATCTGGCAATACTCAATATAATATTTTTTTTTGCAAGCCAAACGATTATATTTCATTTTATTTAGAATTATTTCCGATTTAGAAGTATATGGGATGGTTAATTATTTCGGTTTTCTATTTTGATATCTTGACATTATATGTCATTATTCTTTTTAAAATGAACAACATAAATATGTAAGTATACTCTTTTAAGAACATTTTAATTTTAATATACTTTTTTTTAAGTATCATGAATAAATATTTAAGTTAATAATAAATATTAATTTTAATTTGAATTTTCAATTAAATAAAATATTTTCTATTTTCTGTCTTTCTTGTACATGTTTTCAAATAGCCATACATTTAATATATTTCTTAATTATAAAATAATTTGCATTTATAATTTAACTTCCTATTATAAGGAATCTCCACATTGTTTGCTTATAAAAAAATTTAGTTATACTGTTTTATTGTAATTTAAAAATGCTTTAACTAAAATTTAAAATTCTAAACTTTAAGAACATTTGAAACTTTCTTAAATATTTAAATATAACTTTAAAATTTTTAAGCAAAAATTAAATATTCAAATTTAACATATTTAAATATAAATAATTATTTATATAGGATTTACAGATTCTATCACAACATGTTTCCATATTTAAGAATATTTCTTACTTGTTCTGAAATAATTATTGATTATGTTAAATGATGAAACTGAATAAAATAATTAAAGGTGAAGTTTAAGAATCAGAATCATGGTGATGTTTTTCTTTGGCAGTTAGTTTCATAAAAACGTGTGAAAAATCATATTTCTCTTCATATACTTTTTTTGCTTTATTTTGATATTTGATTTTTAAAAATTAATATTGCAATTCATTCACCTTTTGTATCATATCGACATATTTCTAAAGTAAATTAAAATGGATTTCCTTTTTAATTTATCTTCTTTCTCATATGACCTTATTTTTATTATTTTTTAGCTTTCCCATAATTTTAATTTTGGGCTTGAAAAATTATAGCTTGAAAATATTTCCTAATAATTATAGATAAAAAAATATTGGATTTCTTTGCTTGCCACAAGTTACTACTGTTAGGAAAATAATCTCATCAGAATTAATATTATATCAGTTTCCTATACTGTCTAACCTATGTTTTTTAACATATTTTTCATTTTTAATAACTTTATTACCAAATAGATTTCATCAAAAATATTTTAATATAGAAAGCATTTATAGACAAATCTTAGAAAATTAAAATGGTTAGAATGAGTAATAATATAAAGTTTTGAGATATCAGAGTAAATAACATTATGTTATATAATTATGAAAAAAATACATATTTTCATTTAGAATTATTAACTGCTAATAAATAATTTATAAATATTTCACTTACATTAATATTACAGTTATAATTCCATGTGCATTAATATTACAAGTTTGTAAATAATTTTAGTCTAATTACTTTTTTATGTTGATAAGATAAAACTTGTGTGTTCAAATACAATTTTGCTTAGGTACTTGAAAATGTTGATTGTAAGATGGCGGTGAGTGCTAAAATTCCGGTGAAAATAGTTGCACTACAAAAATTACTACCTATTCAATTACATGATCTAAAGGATTTTTTTTATAAATATCATTACAATGTCAATTAAATCATAAAATTATATTGTTGATAAGTTAATATGTATTTTTTTCTGTTGTAGAATTATGAATATTTATAAAGTAAACAGAGCTCTCTTTTATATGTACATTTATGGACAAAGCAAACCAGAGCTGATGCCAA
This sequence comes from Latrodectus geometricus, assembly GCA_026290005.1. Lineage (NCBI taxonomy): Eukaryota > Metazoa > Arthropoda > Arachnida > Araneae > Theridiidae > Latrodectus > Latrodectus geometricus. The sequence continues at coordinate 2,773,135 of JAPDSC010093491.1, read as the reverse complement.
ATTTAGTACTAAGTTTTATTTTACATTTATTGTACATTGAAAAAAACCTAATTTTTGTAATTTGAATAATTTCGCTCTTTGTTGAATAAATTTTATATTCCTAAAATTTTTGTCTCATATCTTAACTGTATAAAAAAATGAAAAGTAATTGTACATTAATCATTATAGAAATTTATTCAAATCTTATTGATCAATTTCATTGAAAATAGAACATTAGCATTCATGCAAATAATTATAAATGTTTTCCCAGTCAATATTTTTAGTAGTATTAATTTCATTAACAAGCATTTTTTTTTATTTCTTCATCATTTCTTTAAAGAATATTTTTATTATTATTTTCTTTTTCAGAGTTATGAAGATGCCTCTCATTATTGTATAAAACACTTGTGTTAATTGACTAAAAAAACTGCAAATAAATTTTTTAACTAAAAGTTGTTTCATTTCATTTATGCAATGCAAAAACTGTGCATTTCAAATAAATGAGGATATTTAGAATATTAAAATGAATATTTTAAGAGAAACTTTTGTGTGTATTTATACTGCTCTATTAATTTAAACTAATTTGTAATAATTTTACATAAATTTTGGTAGAATATTTTAAATATATATGATACTTAAATAAAAATTATAAACGTTTAATCTTTAAACTTAACATTTTTATTTCATGTACATATATTTTAGAATGACTTACATAGTAAATAATTTGCATTAAAAAAGTTAGTAAAATTATGATGTCTGAGTTTCAATATCATTGCATACATTAAAATTTACGCTAATTATGAATAAAATTGTTTTATTTCTGCTATGTTGAAATTGTTATTTAATGAAAAAATATTTAAATAATTTAATATTAAATAATTCTTTTCAATAAGCAAATATTATTTAAATGACATCAACTTAATCAAATAAATATAATAAATTTATTATATATCAAATAATTATGTTAAGGAAACTTATTTCTCAAGTGTAAAAAATATTTATAAATATGCACTTTAATTCTATTAAAAACAGTTGTGATATTTTTATTGATTGTCAATTAAAACATTTGAAACTAACAGCTTTCTCACATAAATATTAATATTTTGAATGAAAGAATATTGATTTCGATCAAACAGGAATGTATTGAAAAATATTTGAAATACCTATTTAATGAATGTATAATCAAATTGTTCTGTTTGCAATTGTTAATAATATGAACTAAACGGTTTTTCAGAGAATTTTTTTTGTAAAGCTCTGTTTAACAGTTTTAGACAAAATATTAAATGCAACATTTTTAAACAGCGTAAGTGATATTGGGAGTTAAACAAAAATTTTGTAAGCAAATATTTCAAAAAAAAAAAAAAAAAAAAAAAAAAAATCATGAATTTAAAATAAAAAAAAATTCTATTAAGGGGCATGCTGTCGGTTATTTACTGGTTGTGCCGATGCTGGGCCACTTATTTAAAGCATCCGGTCCAGATATTGAATGATATCGTTAAAATAACGGGCAAGTGATTACGTCGGCTTTGCCGATACTATTCCAGTGCCGCGCCATATTTTCGGCCCACATTTGCCCGGGGCGGACATATTTTGACGGGTTGTGGTACCGTTTGCCGGTATCGCTCCGATACTACTCTTATCGACAAGCCGATTTCGGTCCTTAGTGTAACTGACATTTGTGTGTTTGCAGGGAAATTATTTTATTCCTTTTATGAAAAAAGTTAATTCCATTTATTGTTATATTATTTGACAAAGAAAAATTAAGACTAAATTTTTATATCTAGATCTTTTTTTTTTTAATCTAATATACTGAAGTAATTCGTTTAATTCAAGAATTCTTGAAAAAATGCATTCATTCATTTTATACTGATATATATCATGTAAATTAGTGAAAACAATATTATACTAAAGCATAACCTTTTCCTGTATAAAATTTTGAGTTAAAATGCTGAAAAATCTTTTAATCAAAGATTCAGGCCTCTAAAATTTGAGTGGGTAGCTCAAAACTTACAAAACTCCATGAAAATCAAATAATTTTTAACTATTGATGGTTCCATCTATCGGACTATTAAAAAGAGTAAGACGTTCTTGGATTTCAAATGAATTGATTTCAATGCACTGATGAACTGAAACTAGTAAATCAATACCTATAATCTGTTATACTTATCTTTATAGAAACGAGTAATTTAAAAAGAAATCAATGACACCATATTGGATTTAATATTTTTGAACTTAACAAATACTTAACTCAGGAGAGAATTCTTTTTTTATGGAGGATGCATTTGAAATTCATTTAATACGAAGAAATCATTAAAATATTTTTATATGCTCCTAATCAATTTTTTCCATATAAATTTGAGTAGATATTAAACTAAAGTTTCAATGATTACTTATTTTTATCTTTAAATCATTGAAATATTTTCCGATTACTGGATTTTTTTGTTTTTATTATATCTTATTTTGACATCTGTAAGTTCAATTGCAAGAAAAACTGAGTTCGTAAAAAATCCTAATTTACTAATTATTGTTGAAAATGTATCAATAATGTCATCAATTAGTTTTGTAGATTTAAAACTTATAAGGAATCTTTCTAAAATATTAAATAAATAAAAGGTTTCTAAGTAAAAAAATTAATTTTCAAAAATATTTTTCAAAAAACGAATAAACAAATAAGAATTTTATAGAATTTTTGACATATTCATAGAAAAATATTTATCAACATTGTTCTAACAAGTAAACAACAGAACTAAAAAAAAAAATTAAAAACTTTATATTTTGATAAAAGTATTAAATCTGGCTCTTAATAGCGCTTTGATATAGTAATAAAATGCGTTTTTTTGGCGGGAGGGGGGAGGAAGTATAAATACCTGCCAAACTTTACAAAGTTCTGAAAAAAACTTCTTTCTTCAAAATTTACATCGGTTTAAAAATATAATTAATTGATTAAGTTACTTCTGAGAAGACACAAATTTTTCCTTGTTTTATATGAGTCTAATTTCATTAATTTATACTGTTCTTAAAACTTGATATCAAATGTTCTAGTGTGAATTTCTTCTTAAAATAATAAGCTAAATAAGATATAAAAAATTGTTTTCCTTAGTGAGTAATTTTTCAGAACAAGCATTGAGATATTGTGATATAACCTTCTACTATCATGTTAGCAACGTCCAAGCGTTGATGGATAATGTATTCAGTCCAATACAGATAAATATCTTAAAATCAGATACTTTTTATTTATAATTTTAATCATTTTCAAATTTTTATTAAAGTTATTTCCAAAATTTTAATTTAACAAGTTACTTTAAAAATATATTTTGCATTGTTAATTTTAAAATTTAAAGCTTAATTCACATTAATATTTTTATATTTTAATTTCAAGAATTTCAGAACCACTGATATATTTGATGTTAGAAAAGGATTATGAATTTATAATCCTTTCTCAATATAGAAGGAATGAGTTCATATTTATTTCTCATTGACTTAAATTAAATTATTTTAAATTTGTCACTGTGTAACTTAAAAATAAATGACAAATAATTTGAATGAAAAGCTTTAAATATTGCAAAAAAGCAGAGGGAAGTTCTATAAGAAATTTCATGTGATCCTTTTATTTATTGGATCAATAAAGCGTTTGATCCTCAAGTAAAGAATTTGCTACTCTGTACATTGTTTGTAAACAACCAGGCTGGTAAAATTCTTTTGGTTCAAAGGATGATCATTTATGGAGTTCAAATTAATTTAGATTCATTTCTTTGGTGATAGTATTTACAGCAAGGCATAAAAGCCCAGTGTCATTTCAAATTTTAGAAGCTTCTATAGTATAGAGCTCACGAGTGCAAGTTTGGAGTAATTGAAAGAAATTTCCATACTCTCAGAATGAAGTTCAAAAGATCATTTCTTATTTCAAGATAATAAACAAAGTTTGGAAAGAAATCATTAAGGAAATTCTTATTTCTGCATGGAAGAAAGTTGATGTTTGAGCAAGAGCTTAAGAATCGATGAAATTTAGTGTTTGGAATGTATTATGGAGCTATAATTAACGGGAACTACATTGATGAAGTAGCCGAAAAGCATAGTCAAGAAGTTCATCATCAAACAGCTTATGGGTACTGCATTTCATGATTCAGCAGGATGTTATGGAAGAGTAAGAGGAGAAAATAACCACAGTTTAAGACAAATTATTTTACTATAACTGCCTAATAATTTTAGAATTATTCAAAGCTATTGATAGATAAGATATTTTGAATAAAAAGAGAAATAGCAAAGACAAATTGAAATTATTAAACAATGCATTTTAATGTATCATTTAATTACTTGCCAAAATAATATTCTTATTTAAAATCTATCATAAATGTTTTGAATATTTAACTGAAATTTAAATGTTTTTATAAATAACGTAAATAATGTTAGAGGATCAAAAGCATGGCTCAATTAAGATTTCATTGAGGGTAAAAGGCTGGTAGAGTTACAGCTCCAAAATGCATGCATGTTTATTTTTAGTAGACTTCTCTTATAAGACCTAGTTGCTCACTGAACGGTTAGTGCCTTAACTTACTGTTCAGCAGTTAGTGCAATTGGTCCTTATCTGAGATTTGGTTGCGTGTAACAATTTGGAATCTACTTTGCTGTCTGTGAGTATTAACTTAGTTATCGAATATTTTTAAACAGTAAAGTAGTCAGAAGTTATGCACTGCAAACTTTCAAATTAATGATCTCTTAAATTATCAAATTGCATAAAATACTGCTATATTATCAAAAACTCTTCTTTTATTTCTTGAAATATACATGTTAAAAACGGAGTTTTAACTATCACACTATTTTGAACACTTCTTTCTGATATATATCATTCTGTGACGAACAGATTTAAATTTTTATTTTTTAAGCTCTGCTGCTCATTGCGAAATTTATTGATTTTGTAGTAGTTTAAAATACATATTTGTTCCATTTACTTTTTGAATTTAGCTATTAATTATAAAATTATTAGAAATCTCTTTAAATTAAGATTTATTTTAAAACTCATCAGACATAATAAAAGTACTGTGATTTGGAAACTAAGTTTCTGAAATAAAAAAAAAAAATTTTCATTTTTGAGAAAACGATCTGGTTTTCTTGTTTAAGTTATGCGTGTTTTGAACAATACAATTTTTACACACCATATAAAAGATATAAAAAATAGTTTTAACAATATAAAAGGTAATTTTATTAAAGTCTAAACCATTTTAATCTTTTTTTATAATAGTTATTTTGTAAAATGCTTGATCTCTCAACCATTTTTGTCTAAAAATTCAAGAAAATTATTTTCTTAATTTCCTAAAACTAAAAAAATTAATAGTATTAAATTAATTGAAAAACGATTTATAGTTTAAATAGCTTAAAAACTAGAATCTATCTAATTAACTTTACATTTTCAAGGAAAATACCTTACATATTTAAACAGGAATCTAAATACAAATCGCAAATTCTTGTGATGGTTATGCAACAAATTTCAAACGAAAAGTAATAGGGAATTAATTTTTGTTTGTCATTAATAAGTCCCTTGCAAAAATAACACGGCACTAACACCAAGAAATATTTTCTTACCTTAGAAATAATTTAAAAAATGATTTCAAATACTTTTATACATTTTATACGCCAATTGAAAGTGTTGTACTCAAATCATTAAAAATATTAACTAAAGCATTTCTTATAAAGCTGATGAATTTCAACTAATTAAAATTGAAATAAATTTTGCAATATTATTTATTGCACATATTAGTGTATTAGAGAGTAAGCTAGGAAAAATTAATATGCAACCCAAACAATATAATCATCATATATAGAAAAACAATAAAAATGTTTCAGGGACAATTGAAAAAGGATGCATTGGAATAAAAAATATTTTGAGCGAAATCAAATGTTTATTTCTAAAAAATGCCAAAATATTTTCTTGGAGTAGATATTGAATTACAATTGTAAAACGTTTCTTAGATATGCGTCCAAAATATATATACTTTGTTTCCAGAAAAATGCATTATTATTTTAAAGAGAATTATTTCATAAAGATAAAATTTATTTCTCATAGTAGCGTTTATTTCAATATTTTAAAACCGTGTTTCTAAAAATAATATAGAATTTGAAAACATGAGAGTTTATTTGAAAGGGAATAAAGTGCTCTTTAATATTAACCTTTAAACGGCCTTGTAAATATTTGTTGGTACAAGAAATTATTTGCCTGACATAATTTATTTTTAATTGCAAATAAAAAAAATAAGAAATCAAAGAAAAATCCTCTATAACATGGATGAATTAGCTTGGTTTTTTCAGAGATTCATTTGAAATGACGATAAAATTGTTATTTTCTGTACAATGTCAAATCTACGGCAATTTCCTGCTGATAACTATCTCTCAGGAACGCTTCTCTTATTTTTTTCTTCAGAAAAATCTCATACAATAAAAGTATTTCATTTGTCCCATTTTACGCAACTGTTTGCACGCTCGGAGAGCACTTCATTCTGGAATGGCATGCGCTACCCAACGAGGACTGTAGCTGTAACGGACAGGTGCGTCAACAACGCTTCAAACGCTGGTATAGCTGCTCTCAGAGTTCACATGCGGTTCAGTCAGTGAAGTTGAAAGCGATGACTGAGAAACCTACAAAACCGGAATACAGCGATTCCGAGGAGACTTCTAAACGGGGATCAACGCTCCCGAGATTGCGTAGAATGGGATGCGGAGCAACAAGTTTTTTTGAATCGCCGTTTAGCAGCATTATCTCCCAATCTTCTTCGTTAAATAGAGTAGGAGCCCGGGCGAATAGTGATTTGAAAGAAACACCTACTGAGCGATTCTGTTCGAGATTCGATAGTTTATTAGATAGGAACACCAAACGAGAAGGTAAGAAACCTGTTTCACAAGATATTCCAGATGTTAAAGCGACAACTTTTGATCATCACCGGCAATCTACGAGTCCCCAGAGATATAATGTGAGTCCTCCAGTATTGAGGTCAAAGATATTGCCATCAAGTCTCCCTGCAACACCTATTACCGGGAATGATAATTATCTAACGCCACAAGCTGCCTCTACTGCAGAAGTCCGAGAGAAACCATTATCTGATTCTGGATATGAAGAGTTTAAAGCTGTACATTCTAGACTGACAGACAGAGATGGAAATTTATCTTTAAGAAATAGCAGACATCTATCATCTTCCCTAAATACTTTAAACACTGGAACATCACTTCCTGGAAGTGATCCAGAATATCAGCGTTCTAAACGGTTCAGTGGCATATTGACATATAATTCACCACTGTGTGAGCGATCTCGTGAAAATATTCCTGCTACTCCTCCTATTCATAAGCGGAGTTTTGGTAGAGCTTTAGTTCACTCAGATTCGAAATCGAAAATTTCAGATTCTTCTAAAATTAAAACTGGTAGTTTAGAGTCAGTCAGAAATCTAAAGACTCAATTTGGAAATGAAAAATGCAAGCAAAACAAATATCTTCAAAATTATCTAGAATGTTCGAGTGGAAATAAGGAGTCAAAAAAGAACTTAGAGGTTAAAAATTTATGTAATGTTCTTAATAAAGACAAATCATCACAATTTTCACCCAAGAGAGATTTCGGTTCATCTAGTACAAGCTGGCAATCAAAATTCGGTCATGATAAGCAGCCTTTAGAAAAAGATGATACTTTCAAGTCAAAAAGTCTTGATTCTGATGGTGAAACAGTGTTATTACACAGCACAGAAAGCAATTTAAAGTCATATTCGTTGCCTCACAACTCTGCAATTGATAATTGTTTTCAAAACAGACCATCTAAGTTAAATATCCAAAATCAAGATAGTGATATGGAAATTATAAGTGAAAATGTTTCTCCAGAAAACTCTCATAGTACTCGAAACTTTCATTCAAAAATACCACATGATAAAACATGTACTGAGAAGGAAAATAATTTAAATGAAATGATTGTTTCCAAGTTGCAAAGATTGGATAATAAATTTAACTATGTTAATACAGTTAAAAGTCCTTTTCAAAGTGAAGAAAAACTTAGAGATGTTATATCAGAGGAAACACTGAAATTAGAATCGGATAAATATAAACCAACAAAAAGAGAGAATAATAGGTCATTTTTTCAAGACACATTTGAAATTGAAGGTGATAAACCTAAGTTTGATAGTAATAAAATTATCATGAAAAGTGAAGGATCGAAATCAGTTTTAGTTTCAACAGATTCAGAAAAGGGAACTAACAGTACTTGGGAATCCATGCAACTTAGTGGTAAAAGCGATTCTTGGTCAATGGACTCCAAACAAGAAGTTTTGGGATTGTTTCAACATAAAGATGACAATATAGATATTTCAACAGTAAATCGAGTGATTTTGAAGCAGCAGCCAATAGAAAGTTATGGCATTACTTCGAAAAATTTCAGTAGTTTTGGTGATGCAAATGAATATATCACTCAATATACTGCTACCGTTAATAAAAGAAATGGAGAAGATTCAAATATTTCCCAGCCAGAAAAAAGAGAAAGAAAAACAAGTTTCCAAAAATTAAATGAAAAACCCGAAGAAAAAATTACGGATGATATCAAAAGAGTAGAATATAGTGGGACCGGCTTTCCAGATTTCAATTCTAATCATGCTGGAGTAATATCTGATAGCCATTGTATATCTCAAAATGAGATTGCAAGCAAAGAATCTGAATATCAGGATCAAGATTTAGTAGGTTTTACCGAAATTGACTTTGATAAATACCAGTCATCTTTCTCCGATAAGTCATCAAGAATGGAAGCTTTTGCTGCTAAATTTCAAAAGGAAAATAAATCAGCCGAATTCATATACTCCAAGAAAGAAAATATTATTCCAGAATATTCAAAACTTGAAGAATCAAAACAGTCCGGGTCTGATAACCGAATCTCTGTTTTTAAAGATAAAGATTGCTTTGATGCCTCTAGGTTGCCTGAAAATTTTGATAGCAATGTGAACTGGAAAAGTTCTAGGAATAATGAGAAAATAGAAGGAATTTTCACTCAAGAGGCAGAATCAGGATTTGCTAGAGGTAGAAATTTCAGAAGTAAAGGCGTGGAAACCGTCTTCGAGGGAGAAATAAATAAACAGAACCGTGTTTATAGTGAAGTTAGTTCTCAAAGCAGTGCTTTTCGAACTGAAAAGCACCAAAAGTCTATTATTCTGAATCAAAGATCATCAACAACTTCAACCTTTACTAAGAAGTTACGTATTGGGCAAAGGACAGTTCGACGAACATCACGATATACACGGTAAGTTGTTTTACTCACTTTTCAGTAATATGGTTTTGTTATATTTCGTATTCGAAATTGTTTTTAGGAACTAATTCAGAAAAAAAGGTGACCTGATTTTTATTATTCAAATTTAAAATCTTAGAAAACTCCTAGAAAATAGACGTCGCTTCAGCTTAGTCAAAGCGACATGGTTATAACAAAATAAAATGAGTCTTATTTTCTACATTGCATCAAAAATACATCAACACATAAATTTAAGACACAATTACATACACAACTGCATGTTTGATTCAATATAATGTGTTTTATTAATGTACATTATAATTTTAAGAATATACTTGTATACTGTATATTATAATTTTCGGTATACAGTACATTATAATTTTGTATGTATATGTATATAATATAATAAAAATCTTTTTAGAGAACTTCTTTAATTAAAAATGAAGAACTTTATTTTAAAATAAAGAAAAAGTAAAACTTTGTAAAATATCCTTACTTTAAAACTGAATATTTTTGATTGTAACCAAGCATTGTAAGTAATATTCACTAAACTGTGCTAGTAAATATTAATTTAGTTTGAATTTTAAGAAAAGTAAATCAAATGAATTTTTATTATTTAAACTGCAGCTCAACAAATAAAAATATTCAGGGATATTCTAAAAAAAACTATATATAATTAAAAGTGAAGATAAAGTTTGAAAAAAAAATGATATTTCAAAGCCTTATCTTTTTCAAATGTTAAAAGTCTGCTATACGTGCACTTTTTCATACTATTAAAATGAAACAAATTTTAACAACTCTAATTGCAAATGTTTTTTTTGAATTGTGAGTAACTTTTAAAAATTATTAAACCCACATAGCTTTAAATTTTATTATTTTTCTTAGAGACAATTAAATACATTGTCGATATGCATTTATATGTATGTAAATAGAGTGAAATAGCTTATGTAGAATAGAGTGAATACATAGATATGATACATAATCATTATATGTATATTACATTGAATCAGGCTGTTTAATAATTCTGCATTATTTCTCGCATTCAATACATTTATGCTATTTTATGAAATTAAAATTTACTTCATCGTAATTTTGTATGGATATATAACGAAAGTTGTAAAAGAAGTATAAAATACTTTAATAAATATTAACTGTAGAACACCTGTTACTAAAGATAATAACCTTTACATTTAATACTCTTCATATATATTTAAATTATAAATATATTTGGATTATGTGCCTATTATATAAACTAAATGGCAGAATATTTTCCTTAAGTTGGTTTAAATTCAATTCTTTCTTTAAATTTTTTGGAAAATTTATATATTGAACATACTTTTATTGTAAGAAAAATCTTTTACAAGAAGGAATTTTTTTATATCTAACTATTTCAACTTTTAAATATTGGTACTATTAAAAGTTTAAATAATACATTATTCTTTACATGAGAAGAAATAAGCTTTTATGAGAAATAATAAGCTTTCTAAAAGAAAGAAGCTTTTATGTTAATATTGCATAATCTTTTTTATGTCCGTGCCTCATTATCTTTTGTGTCTCATGCCCGTCTCCCTCAGAGGAGTTCAGTTATCATTTTTGTACTATTAATTTGTACTAGTAATTAGGTTATTTTGAAAAATGCATTTCTGTAAGAAAATATGAAACTTTCCTGGTATGTTTATGCCACTTGAAAGCTCAAAGTAATTACTTCCAAATCTTGAAGAATTTATTATTTCAGATGATTTATTTTTGAAATGATAATTGCTTAAATGCATGGTTCTGGTGTATTTGAATAATAAATTCATTTTTGTTTTTTTAATAACAATTACACATGAATGGTTTCCTGAACTGTCTATGAAGATATTAAAAATATAAAAAACCCTTTAGAATAATACAATGTTTTAAACTTAGAAAAAATAATCCCCTCACACACAACAATGCTTTTTTAAGTTCTGCATTTGATATGATGAAAACATACGCACATTTCATGGAAATAAATAAGAATGCAATAATTTTGTAAGGAAATATACATAATTTTACCTATGATTGATGGTTACTTACCCTTAATTTTTATGATTTTTAAACTTTTGTTTTTTTTATGCTCGGAATTATATATTGTGAGAACTCAAAAAATTAAGTGAAATACCACACAAAATAATTTAACAAAGATTAAAAATTGTTGATAAATATCAATCTCTTTTATTCTTGTTATTGATAAATATATTTTACATATATTCAGTAAGTTTTTTTTATCATGCATTCTTGAGATTTATTAAATACCAAAAAATATAAATTTTATGACTCCAAAAATTATATAAATTTTATATTTTTATACGAAATTTTAAGTAATGATAAATATATTTTACCTTTAACACATATAGTTAGTTGACATATAAAGTATATATTATATTATATTTATAATATTATGAATATAAAATATACACATAAGATAACACATGTAATGTATCTATTATATTTCCTCATAATTGAAATAGGGAAAAAATTTGAAATAAGAGCTATTGAACTTAAGATTATGAATAGTATTCCTGACACAGAAGAGTTTTTTGAATTATTTTTAAAATTTCACTATAAGGAAAGAGTATAGTTACTTATACGACACACTTAAATTTTTTACATGAATTAATGGGGTATTATCCACATACAATCCTGAAGAACATTTGTGCATACACAAAAGTATTGTCAAGAATATTAAGTTTTGATATTATTTTTATATATATGCTAGAATATAAATATTTAATTCACCTTCTATTAATAATTTCACCTTCTATTGATTAATAATGAATGAAAATTTTCAATTAAATAAAAGAAAAACAAATACTGTCTTAAATTTGTTTAGACATTTTATGCTCTTCATAACTGCCCAATTTGAAAGGGGGTGGCTGTAAGTAACTACACAGGTAGATAGAAGTTTTTAAAATATATTATTGGCTGATAAACTGATACGACAGGAAGACTTGCAAATAACAGAGGAAATAAAAAATGATTAAATTTTCATAAAATTGATCCTGAAGAGTCCAAAATAATTAATTCTGGCAGGAACATTTGGACAGAAAATGAGAGATTGAATGACATATAAAAGTATAGCTACATGTTTCTTCATCACCATTCCGAAGTTCAATGACTGGTGTATAATAAGAACGAGTGATTCAACAATCACTGACAAGATGTTTTCCATTGCAAAACAAAGAAGTTCTATACAGTACCAGCCACATGAGATCATGCAAGTTCCATAAGCAAAGAAGTTCTATACAGTACCAGCCACATGAGATCATGATTTATTTTGATGAAAGTAGCGTTTCTCAAAATTCAAATAAAAATTTGATTCATGGGTCTTACAACAGAAGTATAATGACCACTGTTAAAGAGTCGTCAATACGAACAAAAAGTGACTGTGACAAGTATCCAACGTCATCTCATATTGCCACTCCTATTAATAGGTAAGTATGATGATATAGAATACACGCTCGTAATATACATTCTACACTTTGAAACTAAACATACAACCATCATCATTCTGCAAACAGAACAGGGATTCGCATAAAAACATGAAAAACTTCCCTTTTTCCTTACTGGGTTATCAAACCTTTGAAGTCACTGTAATGTAGCGGCAAGACGTATGCAAACAACGGGGACTACGCTAAAAGTACATGTTGCTGAAAACATCGTTGAAGTGTTCGTGAAAACACTTGCTTTGCAGATGACCACATTTCTTGATTCAGGACACGTAACTTTTTGTTTCATTCAAGTCATGCAGATAATATTCGTTTTCTCATTTGTTTAAAATAACGAGTTCCTGCGATCCAACACGATATTTTTTATGATCATCCTGGACCCATTGATTCTACATTCTGCTTCTTTTTATGGGGCAGCAATCGACAGAGCAGTATTATTACGATGAGATAAACCACGATACCAGTAGGCTATAATTTGACCTCTGAGACAGAAACTTGGTGGTATGCATTTCTTACACAGAGCATCACAAATTTCCATCACACAACATTTCAAATGTAATTTGGTTTGAGGAACCCAATTATAATTCCTTTATTTAAATAGAGTGGGTGTTTCTATCACCAGAATTCGTCAAAAGTTAATCATATGTATATTACATCTTCTTTCTGTTGTCAAAATTTCTAGTGTGTCATGCTGCACACTTCTTCACTTGGCAAATTTAATGGTCAGCTACATATAACGCAACCTTCAATCAGTTTCGTATTTATAAATTTACAAAATAAACAGTCGTTTAAGAAGCCCTCATCATCACAAGAGTTGCATGTAGATTAGAGATTTGTAAAACTGGTATGTGGTTTTCTTTATGACAAATATATTTCTTTGGATTCTAGAAGACAAAAGGAAAATTCAGAGTCCCAGAGCTTGTTATTAGGTGCATTGAAGCAAAACAGTCAATTATAGATTCTAATCGATTCTTCGGCTTTTCAGGATTTTTAAAACAATTCCAAGCTAGTAAAAGAGTTTTCTGGAGGATTACCTGTCTACATATAGTAGAAGATTGATATATTGTTAATGGAGACAAACAAAATTTAAAAGTGTTTTCAACATAAGTAACTGCAATAGTTACATTTTGCATTTGTAGGATACGTGGCACTATTGTGCGCAGAAAAAGAAATAATGTGTTTGGATACTGAGGATATGTGTTCTTTTATCCGACTAATTCAGAAGGTAACAGCCAAACTCGTAGCTGAATGGTTGGGGCTCTGATTTTCAGCTCAACAGTTTGTGAGTTCGAATCCCTCTTCTAGCATAGGTGTTTGAGTTGTTTAGAATCCACTTTGAACTGTTAGTACCGTATCTCGTGTGCAAAAAATAATCATCGATCAACTAAGAGAGAAAAATTAAAATGAACTGCCAGCAATACAGTGGAGCCATCTTTGAATGAGATAAATTTATGCTGATGGGTAAGCCTCGATTTCGCCTGACAAGACTATGAATAGGAAACACAATCTGCCCTAAGACATCCCTTTGTGGTAGGATAGTGAATTCGATCGGATTTTGCTTCGACAACGTTCATCTGCAGACAAAAATCAGGGATGGTTAGGATGAGCTTCTAGACCAAAGCATTTAAAAAGGGAAAGTGTGCTTTCAGCCCAGCACTGTGTAGATACTTCTTCTCCCTAGCTAACAACATACATTAAAAAAACACAAAAAAAGCTATTATTTGATATAACAGTGGTTAATTGAGTTATCATATTTCTAAGGTTATAAACTTATTATATCGTTTTCCCACATGCCTTTTTGTTTGTCTTGTACTTTTTATGAAAATTCAGTATTATTTTACATCTTTTCATGTAATTGTTTCCTGAATAAATGTATTTGTTTCAAAGAATGATTGTCAGTTTTCTAACACTTTTTGTTTCAGTCACTACTTGTCGGTTGTTCTCATTTAACTATTCCATAAGTAAAATTTAGAAGTTAGTATAAGAATATTTAGTGACAGTTTCTAATATATAAAAGAAAATATTTTGAATTTAATGAAATGTACAAATTTCATAAACTGTAAATGAGTGATTAATTATTTGCAAATAAAGTCATGAATTCTGAATGACATGGTCAACAACTACATACTGTACAATCTCGTTTACTTGGCTTACTCTTATAACTATCAACAGATTGTGGTCACGTAAATTTAACTTTCAGACATATGATGTTGAAAATTTGCATTTAACTTAAATTGTGTCGAATTCGAGAACTACAAGACAACTGCTAAATACACAATTTGTTATTTTTTTATAACAAGTATATTTAAATTTGAAGATTTTAAAAACGTTGGAATCTATTAAAAAATATTATGGGTTTAACTAATGCCAGTAACCATGTGTATTTTATTAACGTCCGCAAAACTAGATTTTTTTCATACGTAACATAAACTACACTTAATTATTTCTAAATATTTAATTTTTCTCTACTCACATTAGTATTTTCTAAAACTTATTTTCCTTGTTTCCTTTGCAATTAAAATTCTGAGAATTTTTCTTCATGTTGAATTTTTGTGCTCGCAAATATTTATATTGAAATATAGAAGTTTTTTTTGTATTTATTTTAACTCTTAAACTTAAAGAATCGTATCAGAATCATTATTTAAAACTAAAAGATTCGTATCAAAAATTTGTTGACTATTTTTTACTTAATGAATTAAAAATGTATCAACAGCTGCATTTTATATTCTTAAGACAATATTTATTTGAACCATTTTTAAATTATTCATGTAACAAAGTTATAAGAACAAAGGCCCAAACTTGAAATAAACAAGAGAAAGTTAGCGTCTTGACTTTTATTTAAAGTATCTTCCAAGCATACAGAAAAATTCTTGTTTGTGTATGTAAATATTTATTTTATTTTTCACTAATTATTGTTCGCTTATGTTATTTTAATGATAATAAAATTTTTAGTTTTATTAAAATGTTTCTTCAAAACATCATCATCAAAAATGAATTTTCATAGATCAATCTTGTTCTTTTATGTTTAAATCAACCATTTAAGAAATGCCAGTCACTATTTATGATACTGAAACGTGTAGAATTTCTTTGGAGTTGAATACTTCCTACAAGCCTCTATTTTAAGCTCATTAATTTATAAATGAAGCTGCTTAAGTTCAATTATTCGTTTTATAGCAATATGCAGTCCCAAAGTTTAATTTTCAAACGATGATATTTTATTTTACTCCCTTTTCCTGACTGTTTAGTTTTCAAGAAATCTCCCATATACGATGTATAAAACGAATTTCTCAGAATTACACACACACGTTTTCTGTAACACTGAAAGAATAATTAGCTTAAGTATGTTCAGAAGAATAAACTATTTCTTCAAACTAAGCAAACAATGTATTATTGTTTCAGGTGCTTGTAGTCTGACTTGATTGCAATTAATCACTTGATCTATGTCTATTTTTTATCATCTATTATATTTTTCCAACATTTTCCAAAAAATCATTTAATTTAAAGATGTTGCATTTTATGCTATCTATGATTTTGAAATGAAAGGTAATCTTTAAACATTATTCTGAAAATATTTTTAGACAAAATAACTTGTTTAGTTAATGTTAAACACTTTTTAAAGTCCTTGATAATTTCTGATTTTAGCGTAGGAGTAACTTTTTTTTTTTATGTAGATAGGTAGAAATAATATGAATTAATCTTTTAATAGAGAAATGAAAGCATCCACTGGAACATTGGTAGAAATAATGTCTTCTACTATGAAAAATTGGTTTGATTGTTTTACGATTATTTTCACAGGAACTATTGTCGAAAGCAACATGGCCACGTTTCTATGGAAAGCATTTAATTTTGTGTGTGTAGTGTTTTTAATACAAATTAGAGAATAAAAACATAATTTTAATTGAATACACTAGTCTACAATACGTAGAATAATTTTTCAAATTGTCTTGATGCTGATTCTATATATTAAAAATTATATTATTTTTGAAAAAAAGAAATAAAAAAATAAAACCCTGATTAAATATTTTTTGATTATTGGACATTACTTGATTGAGTATCAATAGTTTCAAATGAAAGAAAAGGTTATTTATGTCATGGGACCACATCATTTTTTAAAAATTTATTAAAACTTCAATTAAAAAAGTTGTTTTACTAACAAAATAAAAAATTAGAAATACAAATTCCATGATTATTCATTAATTGAATAAATTATACAGTTCATAGTCAAACAACTATAAGCTATTTGAAAGAACATCAATATAATGAAAAATTATATCATAGTGAGAAGACATTTCTGCATAAAAGAGGCCAACTACTTAACCTTTTCCCTCATTGATTGATAACTATTTACTGAAATAAGAACTTTCAATATTGATTGATTTTAGTCTATTGTTCTTTTGATTTAAAGTTCCCTAGGTAGTAATAGTTAGAAATAAAATATGTTTGAGTGGGTATAAAGTAGGGTTAATGGTAAACCATATGTACATTTAATGCATTACTGGCCGTAAAATTGCTACCTCAGATTAGAATAGTATTTATTGAGCATTTTTTAATAAATATCATTTTGTGTGAATAACAAAATGATATTTATATGATATATATATTTGTGTTATAACAAAATGATATTCAATGAACAGATATATTATATTAGGAACAACAAGCGATTAAATTTTTAAGAGATTTGGAAGATTATTTCCCGAGGAATTAATCATTAGAAAATATTCAGAAGAATTGCTCCTGACAGTAATTACTGCACTTATGCCTAACTATTAAGTAAAGTAGCAATTGGAAGGCAAATATAAATGTAACAGCTAATACAGTTTCAAAACAATGCTACAGTTCATCGGCAGTAGTGAATGGTATATAGTAAACAGCCCGTCTCTTAACTCCCATTGATTAGACTATTTCTACTAGTGACACCTAGAGAAAGTGCTTTCTAGGGCCTAAACCAAACATTTTCTATATTATAAAAGTCTGTACAATATCGGCAGCATGCACTGGTACATTATCCTGCAGAATTATAGTATTTTGCTGGACTCGAATGAAAAGTAGATCATGGGCTTTAACACAAAAGAAACGTAACAACTATTGTGATGAGTGTTTAATGACGCTCATATGGATGGACAAGCATAATGATATTGAATGCACGATGGCACAGAAAACGGATACTATCATGATGCTGTAAATAAAATTAAAATTCGGCTTAAAATACTACGTAACTGCATTCCTGCGTTTTAGCTCACCGTTAGAGGAACACTTATTTGTAATGTATTGTCAAAAGTAGCAAAACTCTTGGTCGCCAAGCTGACAATCCATGCTTTTGTAAAAGTTATCGAACTGTCGTGCAGACACTTATTGCATAACAAATGTTTTCATTTTTTTTACCCAGGGCTCTTGAAGTGACTTTAATATTCTTCTGATAATAAGGCAGTGTGTGTACATGTCCGTCTTCTATATAGTTTGTAGCTGCAGGCCATTGATAGGTGTTAAATGTAACTGAAATTATTGATTCCATATTTTGCAGATATTCATGGAAACCCGACCACTGCGGGTAGCAATATCACTTGTCTATAAGTTGATCTTAATTAAAATGTGAAACGTGCAGTATGCAAAATGAAGATTCACAACAACATTTTACCACACAACCACGTTTAATTACTATTCGTGTCACTGAAGTGAAATTTCTTCCTTTATCTCACATTAGGAGTCTCTACCACCACTTATTTTACATGAATGCATTTAATAATTTCATACTACAGAATCTTCTCATTGCCACTTCACATGCGTATTATGCCCCATTTTGCTTGCAGTAATTTTAATGACCAGTGTATTAAAAAATGTCTTAACATAGTGTTATATTTCAAATGTGTTGTTTACTATTCTCTAACCATTTTACATAGTACAATTACTAACCAGTTACATGCAATTAATTTTAAAAAAGTAAATTCGAAAATTTTCAAAGTCAATTTTTATTACGAAAATTCAAGGTACAAAAAGTTGAATTATTCAGTTAAATTTTTTATTTAAATTTTTATCAAAAATATGCTTTTCTAAGAATAAAATTTTGATATCAAGGATTGAAAATAATCAAAATAAATTCTTTGCTAAAATTAGAAATGGATTTCAATATAATATAGAGAACTCATAAGTTCCTTAAGGGTTTGAAAAAAAACAAACTTTTTATTATTTTGAAATAGACTATAAAAGGATACATAGAAATGATTTTCATTAAGCCTCTAATTCTCTAAGAAATATCGTCACTATACTATAACTAATAATTTTCGTAATCATATTCATCGTTTTGATATTATTTTGCTGTAAATTGTAGATTGAAAAGGAAATGCGTGTAACAATGAGAAAGCTAAGAAATGTATTGAAAATTCAAAAAATAAACTTTTTTGAACTTTTTTGATAATATTTTTGAACAAAAAATAAACTTTTTTGAGTAAACTTATTTAAATGAGTTCAAAGAGATTTAATTTATTGGTTTTTATTGGCCATTTCAATTGTACATTTTGCTTCTAATGATGATTTATGATTTTTCCTGTTTAAAAGCAAGATAAATAATATTCTTAATATATATTCTTAATAATATTTTTTTGTTAAATAATATTAATATACATGAATTATTTACACCATTAAAATGTGTAAAATATATACATTGAGTGTAGTATATTTTAAAGTATTTATAAATAATACTGTATGTAAAAATAAGTGGTGATGAAATTACACAATATGTTATTCCATATTTTAATACTACATAAATGTATCACAAATAAAGCATAAAAACTCCATTTCGACTAAAATTAAATATTTCAATCGAATTTGAAAACATACAATCTTAAAACTGAAATCTTTTCATAAATTTATTAATTACTTGATTGGTAAATTTTTTTAATCGAAAAGTTACCACGTAAAAAATAAAAAAACAGATAAAACATTTTTAGGCACAATCTTTCTAATCGCATAGCTATGCTTAGTAAGAGTAAAACTATTTACAAGAATGACTGTTTAGTTTTTATTTTACGGGAACTTAGTTGGAATGTTTTCCTGGTTGCGCTTTTATCTTTAAACATTGACTCAGTTGCTTTAATTGTTGCAAGAATTTGGTATCGTTTATTGTTCTTTTTTGTACCCTTTGCTTACAGATGAATTTTATATCCGTCACAATATCAATTCGAGCTTCAGGTTGTCATATATATTCTATATATAGTTAATGCGCATTATATTTAAAAATAACTATCTGTAAATTAAAATTATTTTATTTTCTCAAAAGTGAGTTTTCGATAAAAATATCTCTATTGCTGGATTTTCAAATTAATTTTCCTTTTGATTTTTTATTGAAAGTATCAAAACTACTAAATTGATAAATACCGTGCAGGGATGTTTCTAAAATGAGTTAATGGTGCTTACTTTTGCACTCATCATACACATTGAATTTGCTATAATTTTACAGTTTCTTGAATTCAAGTTAATGTATATAAACTGTTTCGGATTTTTTGAATTTTTTTAGGGACAAGATTTCCTTCAAATTTTGAAACAGTACTAAACTCGGGTTTTTATTTTTATAATATTTTAATAAATAATTCTGAAACTTTTTAATTTCTTAAAACATTTATCAATATCTTAATTTATTTTGATACCATTATATGCTATTGAAATTGCAAAAGAAAAAAAAAAGGTTTTGAAGATGGAAGGTAAATTAGAATTCATTATGGGAAGATGTATTGAGACATCGATCTACATAAAAGGTTTCATGATCAACTATGATGATGTTCCTGAAATCTTCTCTTTCGAATTAACTTAAGTTTTTGTATTTATTGCGCTTTCTATTATTTATATGAGTTATTTCCTGTAGTTCATGTAAAGTTAAAATTTGAGTGATTTTAACGATAAGATTTAAACTAGCAAAGAGTAAAATACTTTTCAGTTTATTTTATAATACTATTTTAACTGCACATTAATTTAGTGTGTTTTGTATGTTAATTATTTTCAAGAGTTTTAATAAAATAAAAGGATGAAGGGTCTAAAATATGATAGGTTGCAATTTTTATGGATCATAAAATTGTATTCAATTTGAAGTTGGAGAAAGGTCATGATGATTGAGAGTTGAAGTGCGAAACAATAAGCCTTGGCCAGCAATTCCCGAATTCTATTTTCTAAAATAAATATTTAATTATTCTCTTATTGATAACCCATTAACATAAATTATACCATTTTTATATCCCTATTTAGATTTAAAAAGCCGTTAAAAATATTTCATACATTAAATACAGAATATATCAAGTTTATTTTTAAAAAATACAAATTAAGTGTGAATGGACAAAAAAAACTTGTTTACTTAAATAAGCAGATGGCAGGAACTTTCATAGAAACACAAAATGCCTAATATTTGTCCTAAAACATAAAAAAATTAACTTTTTGAGTTTGTTTTGTGTGAATTTAAATTTTAATATATATTATTTTTGAGCGTTTAAGTGATATTCTTTTAATTCATTATTATCTACCCTAGTGCCGAATTGGAAGCTGAAGGGCTATCCTGGTTCAACAGTTCGGGCATTCGAAGCAAACCTCGGTTTTAGATGTTGATAGTGGTTCATTTTAAACTAGAGTAGGTCTCGGTTCCTTATGTCGGAGAAATAACTACTGAGCGACAAACCAACCAAACTAACCTACTACTTACGTTAGTAGTACCACTGGGGTTTTCATGTCATATAGGGTTACGGGGGAATTTCTTAAAAGTAAAAATTATATAAGGAATGAAAGTACATTTCTGCAAGTGAAGTCTAAATATAAATATGTACAGCAAGAAATTTCGAAAATTGAGTTTGAATTGTAAAATTTTGTAATTAGCAAAAACAGTCTATATTTTGGAGGTCTGAAAATTTTAACTTTTTATTCAAAGCTGTTGAAAATAATATTTCATTGCTTTTAAATTGGAATATCGTGATTTTTGATCTCATAACACCAAACGCTTTTATTTAGCATACGAGCGTTTATTCTACTTGATTTCCGTACTGTGCAAAAAATTATAGTGAAGTTTAAAAGTACAATTAGTGTCCAAAAATTTTTCGTAAATCTAATAAAATAATTTAGTTCAAAAGGAACAATTTAAAGGCTCTCAAAAAGCTCTTTATGTAATATGGCTAGATTTTTTTAATGTATTTTTCAATAGATATATAGTTTATTTTTAATATTATTGTATAACCTTATCCTTATTATTGAATATTTGAATTTTAATTGTTAAATTCTGCCGCCAATTAAAAAATTTTTGAAGCCTGATGCAGCCTTTAATATAAAGTTTCCCTGCTTGTTCTCTGCTTGGATATATGAGTATGGAGGAAAGGTTAGTAATTCAAAGATAAATATCTATACTTTCTCTTTATCGAATCATGTCAATTCGGAGTCCGTTTAGTCATTAGCATTTGAATTTAACATCTATATATTGGTATAAAATAGTTGAAATACACAGTATATCTTTAATAAAAATCGTCTTAAAAACTGGCACAAAAATAAGAAAACACAAATAGACATTTAATGTGCTTATAAAGCGAAATACAGAAGATTGTCATTACCCGTGTTAACTATAGAGTATGGAAAAAAATCCAATGTTGAATGAAAAAAATGTTTGAAATCAAAGAACGTATGATGTATTTGGTCACATAATATTCTACCATCACTTAGGTAGAGTGTGTGTGACAGGTATTTTATTTTAAACCTTACTTCATGTTTGTTTGAATTTTGGAAAACACATGCAACTTGGTATATATATATATATATCTTCAGACAGGGGACAAATTTGAAATACTTGTTTTGGTAATCAGAATTTCATTCCCTTTTTGATTGTAGACATACTTGATAAATTTTTCTAATCTATCATCAACATGTTATCTTAATGTTGATTTTGGCCACTCAATCTATTCCATGCATTCATCTAAATTTTTGTTACAATTATCCCAACAGTATACAAGCTTCGTTTGTAAATTTGATCTTATAATAGATTCACAGAAGGAAATATTTGCCTTAAAAAGATACATATAAAAATGTATGTAATGAAGTTTTTAATGCAATATATGTAATAAAAAATTGCATTAAAAAGTCCTGAAAAATTATTTAGATAGTGAATGAAAAGTATAATTCTTTTTCTGGAATCTTTTTCTATTAAAAAAGTTTACGAAGAGGTGTCTGTAAAGTGTTAATTCAAAAATATTTGTCACAAGTATAAATAATATATTAATAAATATATAAATAACAAAGAATGTCAATTATTGTTTTCTATATTTGAATATAATCTATCAATTTTGACATTCATGACACCTAGATTAAAATTTTTAATGCAAGCCTGTTGATCCCATCAGTAAATAAAATTTACCTACCGAATGATATATATATATATATATATATATATATATATATATATATATATTAGTATAAGAAGATGAAGTTATGTATTTACAAGCAGCACAGAATAACATATTTACTTTACAAAGCAAAGCAATAAAATCTTATATAATAATTTTTACAATTATACTTAATTTTGGTGGAGGCATAATGCTTTGACAAGGGGAAAGACAGATGACAATCTTTGTCACAACAGTTCTTCTAGTAGGTAGTTTAAGTATACTGATTTGTAGAGCGATTGAAATAGCTTTTAAGAAAAGTAGCTTCTCTTCGTATGAGTTAAGATTATGTCTACATGTAAAGTGCACATTCAAATCATACAAATGACATGTAATGCATAAGGTTCCTTGTTTAATTTCAACGACTGTTGAACAACGAGAGTTGAATGTTATGCTTCTGCCTTTGGCATGCACGTCTATTGAGGTGGGTGCTTGGAAGTTTCCTTACGAAATCTATGAAGTATCCTCTCAGAGGACAATTTATGCGGTGGTATTAAAATATCTTAAAACGGCCTTCTGTCATTAGGCTATTCACTACGTGATGCTAAAACGCTTTGAAATGTTAAAGGTCCTTATACCGGGTCTCATGCTATTTGCTAAACTGAAGTAGAGTTGTAATTTCAAGTGTCACCTTCCAAACATCCCTGATTTCGCTGTCACTGATTTTTTTCTGAAACTAAAGGAATGCTCTCTTACCTGAAACATTTTCTTCCGATTATTATGTGAAAACATGTGCCAAGATTCGGTTTATTGGAGAGTTTATTGGCTTATTAACAAGCTAGGGAAGCAAAATGAATGCGTAAAGATCTTCATGATTATATTTAAATTGACTGAAACAAATATACTTTCCCACTTGTTTGTTTTCATTCCAATTACTTTTTATTTATTGATTACAGATTATCTGTCATCCTTGCTACCTTTTATTTGGCTTCATCTACTTTCCTCATTGATGGTCATAAAAAAGGCAATCCCAAAAAGACATAATCGGAACAAAATGAAACACAAACCATGTGTTCTTCAAAATGGAATATACAAAAAATTACAAAGTCAGTGAAGCCTCGTAAAATGGATAGGTGCACATGCCTCTTACGAGGCACTAGGAAAGAATACCATTTTAAGAAATAGAATCGTTTCTTATTGTTGTTTTTAAATCTAAAGGTTCAGCAAGATAAAGTAGTATAAAATGTGTCATTTGAACACATTTTTGATTTTAATCGAGGAAGAATGTTATCTTCATAAATAACAGATAAACTTTACGGTCATCTTGTCGGATGAAAACAGGAATCAATTTTGAAGGTACGGAATCGGCGAATCCAGAATGAAAAAGCCAATCGATGAGGGAGGGACTTACAAATAATAGTACAATACGTGAATACAAGTATAGTGTTCACATTTCTCTGAGGAAGCTTTCTGTTATATGTGTAATTATATTCTAACAAATACACTCTATACCTTTACAAGACGGTATGTAAGATTTATTAGACATTGATTTCTGTTTATTTTAATACCTACATGATGTTCATTGTTTCAAGGATTTAATATTAAACTATTGGTATTATAGAATTAACAATGTCTTTTATATAAAATCAGAATTTGCGACACGCGGTGGTGGTGGTATAGGTAGCTATTTTCAAACAACACAATCAAAGTTGTTTCATTTAATCGCTAAACAGTGGCTATCACAAATAGTGTTGGTGGCATTTATTGCTAATTTCAGCACTATTTATAGAAGACTCTATTCATTACCAAATAATATTTATACAGAGTGAAACCACTTAAATTGTTTTATGTCCGTTTCTTTGCTTCAGTTTCGATATGGTAAGCAGTACACGTCATAAACATTTTACCTTCACAAATTCTACAACTTCTGAATTCGATTCCTACCTCCGGCTTTTGGGTTTTCGGAATTCACGTTTAACTGTAGTTCATACTGTAGTATCTAATTAGCCCTTGTGTGTAAAAAATACACATTAAGCTACAAACAAGCACACAAAATTTCAAAAATTCATTGACAAGAATGTTTCATAATCAACAGTTAAAGTATTTTTCAATATATTCTCTGCAATGTATCAATAAAGAAACTTAGAAAGGGTGAAATAATACTTTCTTTCCAGTTTTTCACTTATAAATAAAATTTAAAAATATTTTCTGCTTCTCGAAATGTTGCTGTGATTAATCTTGAACTGCTTAGTAGCAGTTGTCACAATTCGTCGTTTTTCCAATTTAACGTCTACGTTTCAGGCACTCTTGTTTTATTCATAAATGCGTGTATCTAAGTGATTTTATGCACCATTGTGCTACATATAATCCACCATGCACTGTTCAGCATGTTTTAATTGACTGCCCATATTTTAATCACTATTGTATTGCCTATTTTAATACCCAAATTTTTAATGTTACAAGATCTTATTGGAGAGACACCAACCATATAATTTTTTTGTCTTCTTACATTCTACTAAATTCTTACATTGTATATAATGATTTTATTACTAAAAATATTTTATTCCATAACAATATTTCAAGTTTGTTCTTGGAAGGTCAATTAGTTTCACTCAGTCAATCAATCAATCTCATTTCTTAATCACATGAGTTACCAACACAACCTTATCTGAATTGTCAGTTGGATACATAACATGATAGTTATAAAAGTAATTGAAACTATCGTATCTTGTTCAATATCTTTTAATGTCGAGTGTACACCAAAAGTCTGCTGTATACTCTTTATTCTTTTAGAATATCTCTCTGTACTTCAAATGCTATATACCCACACACCTTGTTGTGCATTATATTTCCTACTCTGGCCTTTTTTGCATTTTATAATTCTTAATTTTTACGCCAGTCAATGCAGTGTATAAAATTATCATTAAGTAGTTATTTAAAAACAATAAAGTGAGCCTATTTCCAAAGACATTGATTACTTCCGAAGTTTTTACATAAAAAGAGTGAGTTTAATTTTAAAAATATTTTAATGTTATGAATATCTGCATCACATACTAATATGATATCTTTATAGGTAGTAGATTAAATTTAGTGATGTATAATTAGACATTATTTCCTTAATAATTCAGAAAATGAAAGTATTTGGTCCCAAACACAATTATGTTAGCCTTTTCTTTTTTTCCTCACAGTTACAATGATAATGAACAGTAATAACCAGATTTTACTATTATAGTGAACTGACACATCATTTCAAAGATGTGTTAGTTCACTATAACAGTTAAAGAAAACTCAAAAAATATCAATAAAATCATGGAAACTGAAGTTCCTTTTCTTTTTTCTCCGATAATGTTGATTTATTATTTAGTCAAAGACAATTTTCATTTATTAAAGAATTTTCCTTTATTATATTTTCAACAGGTTTTTTGTGGTAGAAAAAAATTTCTTTATAACACATGCTATTTAAATATTTTGTAGATTCGTATTTGTGATTTTTTCTTACTTAAAAGTTACTCTTAATCTTGATTGAATTCTGAAAGTATGCATATATCTCTCAATCTTTTCAAATTTATAGTGTAAGGCTAATAAAATCAAATATAGAGAAAGAATTTAAATTTAAGGTTAAAAATTCTATATTTTAAAAATTATGTCAAAAGAAAAATAATAAAATCTGTAAATAGTATTTAGGGAAAATTATCAATAATCGAGTCCTTCACGAATTGGTTTCGAGAATATTCATAAGTATGAAAATAAAAATTATGGTAGAGTTAAATATAAACATAAAAAGTATATTATTATAGTAATGTTATAAAATTTAAATGTTTTTGAGACCACTGAAAGCCAAAATTAAAAAAAATATTTTATAAAAAGTAAAGTATTCGCTTGATAAAAGTGATTTTAATCACAAATTTTATCTATCAAAATGAATCTGATTGGATTAAAAAAATTGTAAGAGCTCAAGCTTTTCACAAATATATTAATGAAGATTTAAAAATGTCTATGAGGAAAAAGATAGCACTAACATTCAAATTGTAAAATTTTGAATCTTTTATAGGAGCTTAAGATTTGTTGAATGAATTTGAATTAAATTTTCTACTACATCTCACAATAATCACATTCTGATATTGATATGTTAATCTGATTGCAATATATTTAAATATATATAATGTTAATTTGCTTACTCTACTGTTATATACAATCTTCACAAAAAAGTGAAATCACATTTACCATGATGTGTAATTTTGTAAAATCTTAGAATGAAGAAAGATAAAGAAACACATGCATATAATTAAATTTTTATGGATGTTTATCCGCATAGTATAATAGCTTATTAATGTACGTACTACAGTATAATTACTTAAATAACCAAGAAGGAAAAGAGATGGAAATAAGCAGTTGCAGAACGAGATTACTTCCTTGAGAACGAAACTTTTTCACAATTGATGCTTCTTGCTACATGTAATCACAACTCGTGTTACAATACTATTTTGTATCTAGGCTAATGGATGACATACCCTATAAAAAAGTAAGGTATAGAAATAATGATTGATATAGAGATATATATACCAATAATACTATAATTACTGGATTCAAATCTGTAAGCTTCCAATCTGATCGGCGGATTTACAGTGCTTAGTGAGTAGCCCAACAACTAAAAGCTGATGTGAAGTGTTTGATCATAAATTACATATTTCTTGGAATATCTATCTATCTATCTATCTATCTATCTATCTATCTATAGATAGATAGATATATACACTTACCACAGAAAAAATGTATTCATACGAGTCGAAAGAAAGGAAACACTGACACAACTTACATTTACCCACTCAACAAATGTGAGTGCAGAAAACAGAAATGATAAACTCATTTTATTTTGCTTAACAATAACTGGAATGAAGCCTAAGACCTATTTGGAACCCTTTTGATAAGGTATTTTAGATTTAGAATTCTGTAACTTTTCATCAGAAATAGTAACTATCTTTCGCTAATATTTTTATTATGGTGAACGAGTCAAGAGCTTGCCCTCAATTTAGCAAGCAAGAAATTATTATCATTGTAAGCTTTTAGACACATATCTGTACATCTGGCTAAGTGATAGTAATAGAGGAAAAAGATATCTCGTTTTTGTTCAGGGTTTAATGATTGTAGTAAAAGATGCTGGTTGCTTTTCAGGAGCATTATTTGCAAGCCTATAGTGTTAACATCATACCTGATTTCATCTTGTAATTAGCTGTGACAATCAAAGTTCGTTACACGGAATTTATCATTGAAATTTACCTATTATAAGTCTGTGTCTCTCTCTCTCTTTCTCTCTCTCACACACAGCCACTTGTGCATTCCATTTCCTGCGTGTTCCTACATTTAATGTCAATCCTCAAATCACATGGCATGATTTCAAACTCCTAAATGTAACTGACATGTTATCTTAACTAGAATTTTACCAATCAGTACCTACTAACTACGTGTAGAGATTACTGATGTGCACCAGAACATCAGAACTAGCATGGTATACTGTAGATTATATAATATCCACATACTATGTAATATAAAATAACCTTGCCAACACTTACTTAGGAAGTTCTTTAGTATTTAATTCACCATTTATAGTTGTCTAATAGGGGGGAAATTAATAACTGAATAAACTGTATTCTCTTGTGTATCTTTGCGTTTCGTTAAACACTTGCTCGCATTTCTTATTTCTATTGAGCTTATATTTTCAACACAAATGCGTTCATTTCCTTATGGACTTGCCGAGATGACAAATGGATAGTTAACTTTCTGTCTTTTAGTTCAACAGTTGGAAAATCGAGTCTCACCACAAGTATTTGAAGTTTCAGGTTACCTTAAGTGAGAATGTTTGAAGTTGTTCGGAATTCACTTTAGGCTGTAGTTCCTGGTCGGATTGGATCTTGCTTACAAATAGTGATGGTAGAATAGGGGAAAAAAAACCCCGCAATGATCTTGCAGTTTTAGTTTTGTATTTATAATGCGTGTATATAGATATCAGCCAGTATTTACAAAACTAGGCATCATTTTAATAGCACTTTGTAACACTTTAGTGTTAACAATATCTGCATTCTTTTAGGAGAAAAAAGATGTGTAATGTGTGATTTTCTATCTCGAAACTTTTAACACCTTTTTTTTGTCTATGCAAAGAGCCATACTTTTAAGGTTAATGAATGTCAACTTTTATCACAGAAAGTATTTTGAAATGAAATAAAGTGGTGTAAAGCCAATGATTTTTTATTTTATGTTGTCAACGTAACACTTTCCTTAAAGAAACTCGCCATGTTATTTCGACTATTTGATGATCGACACGAACCGTTATGCTTTTAAGAGCTAGTTTATCTAAAATTCTCTCATCTAAAATATCTGGATATTTCATGATCCTAAATACGTGTAGTTATAGATGTGTTAATTATGTTTTGCTGAATAGCTTTACTGTACACCCCAAGATCTTGAAGCAGACAATTAGGCTTCGTTCACCATATTTCAGTGCTTTGGTTGCTTCGCACACAGAAGCTTATATGACATCTACTATAAATTGTATCAAGTTGACGATGATGGCTAGACTTTTTCAATTCAGCAGTTTTTATTTTAGATGTGGGAGGAGACTTTAAGTCGTTTGGAATACATTTCAAATAGCAAGTCTGAGTTGGAATACTCATTTTGTACAAAATGTGACCATGCAGTGACAAATCTTTAATGTTTCTCACTTTTAAACTTATTTTTTGAAATCGAACAACTTTTCATAAAATAAATAACTATTCATGCATCCTTATCTCAGCATTTTGAAAAATAATAACCCTATATTAACTATAAATAAAATATTTTGTTATTATATAAGAAAAAAATTGTTCGTAGAACAGTATTTAGTTTAAAAATTAATCAGAGTTTTTAGTAAAAGTTTATGACAAAAAACATACCACAAAGAAAGATAAAAAAAAATGTAGTTAAAATACCAGGCTATGTTAACATTTGTTGAATGTAAAACTTCAATAAAAAGTACTCATGAAGAATAACATAATTTCATTTTAGAAACTTTTCGATATTTAAAAGTCATATTATATTTAAAAAAAAAAAAATCTTTGAAAAAATCATTTACATCAGATATGCTATTCATGCAACAAAAATGTATGTATATATTTTTGAATATATAATTAAATATTCTTGAATATATAATTAAATATTCTATTATATTATTTCTCTTTTCAGATTGTTCAAATCAGTTAATGTAATGTATAATATTTTCATTTTAGAAAAACAATTTACTGTAGTCGTAAATAATAGAAATTATGAAGGTGAAGTCTGCTAAATTTGGTGGCTCCATCTATCTATACAAAGTTGAACTAGAAAAACACAAATAACGAGATGGACTCACTCTCTCAGTGCTTTTTTAAACCTTCATGAATATGAACAATTATTAATGGATTAATAGTATATTATTTTGTCAATTTCCAATGGAAACTATTATACATGAATTTAAAGTCGTATAAATTTTATTCTATAAAAATTATTTATATTGAGTAAACATTTATCCAATTAATTATTAATTTTATGGGATTTGACATTAATCATTTTAAAACGTAAAACTTATCATGCTTTATTAAAAAAAACTATTAATAGAAGATAATTCTTTTTTCATTTTAGAAAATTTTGATGGAGTTTTTTTGTGTTTTTTTCTATCAAATATTAAAAACAAATTTTTTTTTAAAAATTAAATTGAAGATTTTAAAACTAAAATCAAATTGAAATAATGCGGTACTTAATAATTTAATTGTTTATATTAAGAGCATATTTATTTGATAAAAGTAGATCAGATGAAAGGTTGTAATGCAGTTGTTTTGGTACGTAATTTAAATGAATATATTTTGCTTCTGTGTACATATATAAGTCTTATTTTTTCATTGTGTTTATTATATTTAGTCACCTGAAATTGTTTTCCCTTTGTTATAGGAAGTTAGTTTCAACAACAGATGCTTACGTAACATTTTACCTTAATTAGATACTTAAAGCATTCTATAAATAAAACAGAAGTGAAGTTTTCAACATATCTCTTACAATACAGGATGTTCTTTAATTTTAACAAGCATTTACTATCAATTATTACAATTAATTTAAAATTAGGGAAAAAAGATAAATTCTTTGCTTACCCTAAATAGTTACATCCAAAAGAAAATATTTTGTTCGCTATTTAACCCCTAATACGCGCTGTTATTACATTTCTGAAGATGACTAAGAAGTCTTGGGCTACATAAGTATCTCTCTCTGATTGTTTTATTTTATATATATATATATATATATATATATATATATATATATATATATAT
>JAPDSC010093491.1:2720687-2741771 GCA_026290005.1 Latrodectus geometricus | reverse complement strand
ATATATATATATATATATATATATATATATATATATATATATATATAATATAAAAAACTAAACGCTTTGGTAAATATAACAAAAAAAGGATATTGTTTATCTGTGAAAGTAACATAAAATTGTTTAACTAAAAGAAGACTTGTCAATTTTACATGGTTACTAGAAAGAAAATGCAAATAATATTATTTTATAAATTTTGGTACTATCAAAGAGCGATATTATACATTGTAACCATAATTTGTTATAGTATTTAGCAAAATTAAACATATCCCACCATTCTAACTAATTATTTTTATTCAAATCATAATCATTTATTTGCAGAAATAGAATTTAAATTATTGTGATGCTCAATTTCTTTTTTTTAACAAAATGTTCCTTTGTTTGCAATACATTCCGATTGTAAATGTTTCTAATTGAAATTATAATTTATTTGTTTTCATTTTCTAATGTGTTATAAATGTTTATTTTTGTTTATTACTTCAATTTTTTAAGCAAAGTTGGTCGAAACCTTTAATAGTATTTTCAAGTTTTATCAAAGACTTTTTTGATTGATATGTCATAAAAATAGCGTATACACTATTTTTATAGCATATTAGAGAGAGAGAGAGAGAGAGAGATTATTATTAATACATTTTAAGAGAGAGTGAGTTGATTATTCTAAATAAAGGACATTTTTATCAATGAAATTTTTTAAGCCGCTTCTATTCTAATATGAAATTTGTTATTAATTTATAAATTATATTAAGATATTTACACAGTTAACTTACCTTTGGCGCTGTACAATGGATAACTTAACTAAAGTAAGGCTTATTAAACTTTCGCATTTTACTTTTCTGAATGAACTTTCATAAACAAATGACTGATGAGAGAAAATCTGTAAAACTCCCTGCCTTCCAGCCCTACAGACAATTTACATAGTATACAAGATTTCCACACGTGTTTCTTTATGAGGAATTACTATTTCATTCACATAATTTACTTTTAATTCTTATAAACTTAAAACAGCGACTTTTTTTTAAAATAAATGAAGTATTTAAACAAATATTTCAACTAAATAAAATTTTGAATTTATTGATCTGATGATAAACAATTTCCGGTTAAATTGGCACTTGCCAAATTATTTTTATGATTATTTTAACTGATTCCGTAGTGAAAACGAATTTCTTAAAAGAAGAGAAGATTAGTTTTCTTTTAAGAAATTCGCTTAAGATTCACCTATACTGTATAGAAGTTTCTTTCTGAAACTCGTGCTACATGCATTTAGGTTTCTTATGACACAGAAATTTTACATAAAATTATGAAAATATTCCCCTCCATTGAAAATTATTTTGCTTATAATTGCAACGATACATTAATTGATATGTAAAATATGTGTTTGCAGTGGATTTTAAATATTATGTAACCCATAAAATATTTTTTTCAATAAAAATCAAAAAATGTAATTTTTTGCTCTTAGAATATATATATATAAATTGATTCGGAAGTAGTCCACATCAGCATAAGCACTGCATTTGAAGTAAATACCATAAAATTTTAAATTGCCTCAAAAACTGTGTATCAATGTGAATTCCTTGCTAAGGAAAACTGAGGTAAACGTTCAGATGCAGAAAATTTTGACTCTTCTTTTGATGTACGACTTATCACTTAAGGAAATCCATAAAATAAAATAAATCGTAGATAATATGTTGAAAATATACTTAAGTTCACGACTTTACTTATATTTACTCACTAAAAAGAATCCATACACGTAATACACATATTATGTTATGAAGAATATCGCTCAATAAAGTTAAATCGGATGAAAAAGTAAAATTTTAATTTTACCTATAAAAATAGCGAACTGTACTTCAATCATGGCCTCCCAAACTTGATTCTGCACTTCTCGATTAAAAAAGATTTAGCAAATCCTGATCCAAATTAGAATTTAAATTATGCAAGTCTGACAGGTTGTCACATGCTAGACAATCTCTTTATCTAGGGATTAAATATCAACATCTTTGAATCTTGATATTACGGACATTATTTTTTCTCTGATTTAAACGCAGAGTTGTTATCAATTTTTAAATTAATGTTGAATATTTTTTAAGTGTACATAAGCGCCTCAGTTATCAAAAATATAACTTTTAAATATATAAAGAACTGAAGGTTTCTTAAGGAATACTTCCATACATTGTGATTCACTTAAAACATATATAAACAGTAAACTTCAAGTAAGTTATGTTACATTTTTTATAAATTGATGACTTTTCTTTTATTATTGTGAATATAAATTTTCCCAATTTTCATTTAATTTAAAGGAAGTGATATAATTAAATATTTCAACAAAATGAAACTTGCTTATACTTAAGAGAATTAAATATAGATATTAAAAATAGTTATATATTTGAATTTAGAATTAAATATCCCAGAAAAACAATTAAAAAACCGAAAATATTTTTAGTTTCATTGAAATTTGGAGAAGATTAATTCCAGATCTCAATGTTGTACAATGATTTGATCCTTTTTGTAGCAGTAGAAATGTTTCTTAGTTAAAAATAAATCGTAGTGGAATGCATTAAGTTTTGTACAATAAAATTATCCATCTCATAGTATCAAATTATTTTGTAATTATAAATCTTGCTTCACAAGGAAAAAAAAAAGAAGCTAAATCCTTGTAAATCATATCATTAAAGCAGTTTTTAGTTTTATGAAACAATGAAATACATTTTTCAGTTTTTTTTAAAAAAACTTACAAAATTACTTAAAATATATTGTATTGAAATTTAGGATTTTCTGGAATTATCCGGAGAAAAGAAGTTTGTATCTTCAAATTAAAAGAAAGGTATGCTCTTGTTTAAAAGCGAAATATTTTATTTTCTAATCAATCAAATGAAGTTTAAATAATTCTTTACCTTTAATCTTAAGAATTATGTTTAGTAATACATACTTATATTACTTAACATCCCTTCTTATTTTACTTAATTAAAGTTAAAGTCTAATTGAGTTGTAATTTCTTAACTATTTCAAATGGCTAATAATATAATTATTACATATTCATTCAGAAAACATTTTGATAGAGATTTTTCTTATAAATAATATAAAAGTCAACTCTTATCAGAATTATTTTAGCTTACTAGATGATTGCTTACATTTTTCATTAAAAAAAATCGAAGACTAAAAATGAGAGGGGAAAAAAAGAAAATGACTGATTATTTTCAAAAGAAGTTCTACCCAATTCGGCATCTTTCTGAGTATGGAATTTAAGCAAGCCATAAATAAAATTTCTAATTTTATTCCTCGAAAAGTTTCCTAGTCAGAAACAATTCTCTGCAGTTTTATCGTTTTGTTCCACATTACCAAAGAAAGTATTAAAGGACAGTTTTAATCCTTCCTCTTTGACGTCATTGAAAAACACGTCTTCAATAACAGGCACTAATCAGAATCGGTAGCTTATTTTTGTTTGTGTCATGTCCTTAACAGTAAAAAAAGAACATTTATTTTTAAGAGTATTTCCTTTGAGGTGATACTCATTTTTAGGATATAAAGCGCGTCGTATCTTTTCTGCATTCTTGCAACTTATAATGCGTCGTTAGCTGCATATTAAAAATAGACAAAAAGAGTTTTGGGAGTAATTTACTGTTAAATAAGCATAATTCAACTCCTAAGAAGTTATTAAAAATATAATTTACAGTCAATTTGAGCAATTAAATATGACGGGCCAACATGTGTATGCTTCTGTATGAGCTTATCGGCACTCATGTCGGTAATTTCAAACACTTTCCATTACCTCACCTCCGCCTGCATTATTAGTCGTTGGTAGGTGAATGACGTTATTTCTAGAAACTTCCCGATATCTCGTCTCGCCAAATTTTGACGCCAAATTTTGACGCCAAATTTGGATGACAAAGCAAAATAGCCACAAAAACATTTTGTTGCTTTCAACAAGTAATCATTTTTAGTGACCCATTCTGATTTGTGTATTTATATATATTGTGTATTTGAATTGGAAAGTATTTGTATTCAAATTTAATTTAAAGATATTTTTTCAATTGAATTATTTAAAACAATCAACATAATAATTCTATAAATTCAAATCTCATTTTGAGCGTTTGAAATTAAAAATACGTATTATATAATAAAAGTTCAGATTACAAATTTAGCATATATATTTCTAACACTGCTAATAATTTTTGCATTTAGAAATTAACTATTAAAGTGACTATAATATAATGATTTATATGAATTAAAATTTCTTCTGAAAAATTGTTAGCAAGATTATGCTGTTTGCTATAATTATACACATTTGTATCAATATTGCTGATTAACAAGAAAATCATGAAGTGTGCTCAAATAAAAGCAGGTAAGCCTAAGTTAGTCAGATGAAAGGATATTTTAATTTACTAAAAATCAATTCACCTATGCTAATGATTTTCATTAAATTTTGGTACATAAATATTGGAAGAAATTGCGAATTTTTAAAACATGTAAATATTCTTAAACATATGAAAAAAGGAAATGCACGAAAAGAGTTTACCTTTAATATTTTATAATTTTTCCATAGATCTTAATGTTCCATCTTACAGAGCCACAAGAAAAGCACTGTAAACATATAAATGCCGATGTGTTTATAGTGCTTTTTATAAAAATGTGACTTTGTTAAAAAAAATTTATTTTCTTGTATTTGAATAAATAAATGATTATTATTGTGTGATAAATACAACGTGTGTCTGGATAAAAAAAAAAAAAAAAAAAAAAAAAAAAACTTGATAAACATTACCTTTGGCTTTTTAAACATATATTAAAAACTAAATTTTGTATTTCTTAGAAAATATATTTTTGGAATTAAAACTATTTCACGATAAAAACTTACCTAATTCAAAACAGATGTTAAATATTGTTGAACATCTGAGTGCTTAAAACTTTTTCAGACATCTTATAGACTCTCGGAAGAAGTGAGTTAGATTTTGATCAAAATGTTTCATTCTATATCTGCTGTTTTTCACAACCACATCTTAGATCACATGAATAATCTAAAAATTAAATTATAATCCTCCAAAAGAATCAAAATGATG
Organism: Latrodectus geometricus; assembly: GCA_026290005.1. Lineage (NCBI taxonomy): Eukaryota > Metazoa > Arthropoda > Arachnida > Araneae > Theridiidae > Latrodectus > Latrodectus geometricus. The sequence continues at coordinate 2,736,720 of JAPDSC010093491.1, read as the reverse complement.
TTGTCTACTGACGAGAAAAACGCCAAACTTTGGTGAAGAAGCTGTTAACAGATTTATAATGAAAATGAAGGAAAATAAATTCTTTCAGCAAGCTACATTTGTAGAACTCAGTTTTACGTGGAAGAAATAAAAGAAGATGAATGAAAAATTCTGGTAAAATGAGTATCTAAGCGCATTATTAAAAAGGGTAATGAAAAATATTTTTTCTTAAATTTATTACAAAAATCTTCAAGTTTTATATATTCAAAATAATTTTAATTCATGCCTTTCTATTAGTTTGCACACTACTGTACATATATATATGTACTACCACTGTACTATAATATTATAATTTAGCACCAAAAATCTCGACAACATTTACACACCAATAGTTTTATTTATTAAATAGGTTTATTCGGCTTGGAAAAATGTGAGATTTTCTCTTCATAATTAAATTAATCTTCAATTTACTCGTATATGGATAACCATATAGTTAAATTTTCAACAATAGGTACAGTAAAAGTATGAAGCAGAAATTTAATTAACCTTATTGAATTTAATACCTTATAAGATATCTTAAATATCAACTTCAAAGTTTATCTTAGAACTTTTAAGAATGTCAAGTAGTGAAATAATCTATCATTGTCTGAAATACGATATTTTTTTCTCTCTCATGCAATAAGCAAAAAACATCTTTATTTTTAAGAGCATTTTCAAATTTCCTTTAATATAACTATTATCAATAATTTTTTAGTTAATGTGTTAAAATATTACCATAAATATTTTAAACAAATAATATACGATTGATTTTATGATTTTTTATACCGATACATCAAATTTTCTACTGTTATACAATCACATATTAAATTTTCAATTCATATACAATTTTCATTTACAATACTAAATCAAATGTATTTAATATAGTAATTAAGTTAAATTGTTAATAAATCTCTTGCATTTCTTAAATTTAGTAGGGTAAAATGATAAAAATGGTAAGAATTCATTAAAAGTTTAATAAGACACTAAAAATCTTAAAAAATATTGTACTCATATTTTGACTTGTATAGTTTAGTTAGTTAAAATTACTATTAATTTTGTAAAGCATAGTGATAGTTAGCAGAGCATTTTACCAGCTAATAATAATGTTTCCTTTTATGATATTCTCAACCATGTTTTTGTATATATTGAAATAACTGTATCAGCAATTTAGTTTTTAAACATGTATTGGACTCTGCAATCAAAGAAAGATATTAATTTATTTTTTGTCGCATTATTGTTTTTAATTCTATATTATTTACAGATTTATTCTCTTAATTAAGTACTCTAAATAAAACAGAGTATGCCTCTAGTTACATTTTAGGTGAATTAAGAGAACAAAAACAAAGGGTTGAATTTCAAAGAGTGTCTGAAAAATATGAAAATTAGAGTACATGTAAAAATATTTGAAGGGGCTATTTTATCCATATAAACTATTTTATTAATTCTAAGAATAACAGTAAAAATTTGAAATCGAAAAATTGAAATTGAGTTAAAAGTGAAGTTTTACTTGAAATTTACATAAATTCCAAGGAAATAAAAAACTTTTTTATTCTCCAGAAACCATATTGTATAAACCAAATAAGTAATAAGTTTTAATTTAACTGAAATAATACACAGTATTTTCTCATTATTCTAAACTCATAATATATGAGAATCATTAATTATTAAATTTCGACCAATTGCAACAAATCCCTCATTTTGATCTAAGGAATTGTTCTTACTGTATTAATATCAAATATTTTTTATTTTCTCAAACTTTTTTTACTATGGATTCATAATTGAAAGATAAATTAAAATCCAAATGATTGAGTCATTTATATGTAATTATTATCTGAGTCGATCTGCTGCTAACAAAGTGAAACCATACTTAAAAAAGTATTATTAGAACCATATTATATTCTAGATTCATTAACTTTTTAAAAAAAAAATATTGCTTTCTAAAGTGGTACTACATCAAGTATGATCGGTTTATTTTAAACTACGGTGCTGCTAGCTTCTCATCTCATATAAAGTGGTTCAGTATTTTGATTAATTTGATAGAATAATATTTTTGGTATTAATTGCTATTGCAATTAATGAAAGACTTTTTATAGCTATTGATAGTGTGATTAAATGAAGAAACGTATCCCAGGACTTTGCGCAACAATTTAAGACGGTGACATTTCGTGAGATACGAGATAGCTTAATTACATGAAATATGAGAAATAATGAAATGTCAAAAGAGTAATTAATTGTCGATTTGGTATCCAAAATTGCGAATATTATATCTCACTGTATGTTAGCGAGAATAATGATAAGAATGACTAAAATTATTCATATTTAATTTTAGTATGTTACGAAAAAGGAGACGGACTTATAAGATCAATATAAAATGAAAGAAATTATTGTGAAATAAAAGTTTATTAAAATAGAACACGGGCTAATACGGTATTTTTCTAATCCTATTTTTTTGCCTTTTTTGAATAAATTTGATTTCAATTTATTAAGGCAAGGGGTTAAAATTTGATTTATAAAATTAAAACAATAAATTATGTTCTAAAATTGCAAAAATCAGATTCTTATCTCCATTTAATAACTAACTAAATAGTTTTTTTTATATATCCCAAGAAAATTATATACTTTATTTGGCTAAATGTCTAGCGTTCTGGTCTTCACTTTAACAGTTCATGCATTCGATTTCCACCTTGGGCATGAATATTTGTGTTGGTTTAGAATCCACTTTAAATTGTTAGTCCTGGTCATCACGTGGAAAAAATGACAGTTAGTTGAGTGACGAACTAAGCTAAATTATTTAGATTGTTTGTTTTTGGTTAGAATTATTTTATTAGTGAGTTATGATAAAAAATCAAATATAAGGCTGAATAGTTAGGTAAGGCATCTCCTAACTATTGAGTCATACAACATACATTTAATTGAGGAACGGGCAATATTTAAACGAGTTAATACTTAAAAACCCAAGTAGTTAAAAAGAAATTATCATATTTGACAGACGAGATGTTAATGGAAAATAATAATAATTATTCATAGAATAATTCCTATTTCCACAATAGTAAGCTTATTAGATAAAAACGTTAGAGCTAGTATGTGTGATTGGTAATGAAGTTGTTATAAAATTTCAGAAATTCTAGCTTGCTAATTCCCAGTGCATTTAAATCTTTGGCTGCTACAAATGCACTGATGGCTACTCCTGTAGGAAGCATTTAGTAGGCTAGATTTTGCCAGCCACCTCCAAGAGGTATTATTCTACTAAGAAGAATTTCGACCATGACCTATTTCACGTGCCCCAACAATCATTAGTGAACACAGTGATCTTTAAATTGACAATATTTCAGGCCCATTACCTTCCGACTATGAGCACGAAACCTTAATTCACCAGGTTACCGCAGCTTTTAGGTTATAAAAAATGCAAAATGAGTTCCCAGCAACTAAAAACACTTTCCTGATGTGACACACACACACACACACACGCACACGCACACACACACACACACACACACACACACACACACACACACACACACACACACACACACACACACACACACACACACACACACACACACACACACCTCTTCCGAAATCAGAAGAGAATCAGCACCATGTTAATTTTTTTCCCCCGTTATTAATTTGGCGCAATTTGAATGTTGCTAAGAGCTCATTGGTGATACCGTTAACAACTCTGATCTTATTCTTGTGTTTTAAGTCAATTAATCCAGTCAGGTTGAAGCGCAGGTTTCATTTTTTCAACAAGAGTATATTTTTTAAAATATTGAGGCCTGATCATCAGCACGGTATATGTATATAATCAGACCTCGAAAAAGATCAGATTATGATTCGTTTTTATTAATATTTCAACATATAAAATATAATCGCAATTGGTGGCATCCTTGTTCAAACGAGTCAGTTTTTAATTAAATGACTCAAACTTCAATAAAAGCTTATTTTCTTCTCTGAGAAAATGAGCTATTCGACATCATATAATCTTTGCTACTTAACATGAGAAAATCATACAACCTGAATGCAGTCGTGACAGAATTTATAACAATTTCAGCACCAAAATTCATTTATAACTGATTTTTTAATCTTACTGATGCAGAATTAGAAAATTAAGCCAAAAAATCAATCTACAAACATTATTTTGTATAGCGATATTCAAATAAGTTACAAAAGTGACTAGTAACCAGGAAATGAATCTAGTATTTCCAGGGTTACAGCATTACCAACATATGTGCTGAGTTAGTGGTAAAAAATGGTGATAGTAGTGGTGAGTAGTGAAAAATTACTTGAAGATTTTCATTTAAAAAGGAAATTATCTATAAAATAAAATATAGTGTTAAAAATGTAAATTCAAGAGAATTCCAAGTGTTTTCCAATACACTTAATCAGAGTTTTCTAATATGAACGTCAAAATTAGTTTAGTTAGGTAAATAATTATGTATAAATAAGACAAGAGTTAAGTATGTTGAGAAAATATACATATTTAAATAGTAAGAAATTTTAATATCTTTTAAAATTATATAGCTACCATTTATCGTTTCTCCCATGAAAAGCAAAAAACAAACATACAAGCAATTCAAAAGTTGTTCCTCAAATAAAACATGAATACATTATGAATTATTTTTATGAATGTTAAAAATTCCTGTACTAAAAAAGGAAACCAATGCATGGTGTTCGTTTTATTTAATATTCAATTGTTATGAAGACTTACAACTGTAATGATGCATAATAATAAAAACAATACATGCGATGGTAATACATAATATAACATCTCTTGATTACATATATTTGATCAATCAATCTTTATAAGATACTTTAATATATCTTTAAAGTCCTTGAAATGATTTAGAAAAAATGTAAAGCTTTTTAATTCTGCTACACATGTTTCTTCACAAGAATTTCACTAATAAAATTGAATTATCTGTAATGTAGAACTATTAATAGGTGACACAGTTAAATGCATGAAATTCTTAAAAATACGAATTTGAGATGTTACATAAAAAGGGTTAAAGTAGCACCATAAAGTTATATACATCACCAAACTATAATGTTAATATACAATGCACATATATGTAGAATGTTTTGAAATGTCAGTCTCTGAATTGATTTGAATCCTAATCGTCTGCATAAGAGTGAAAAAAATCATGTATATTTGGTAAATATTCTTCATTTTAAATGCAAAAATTAAATTACATAATCTAGCTTTTTATACTATCCCAGGGTACTTAGCAATATTTCACAAATAAAATTCGTAGATTAATGACAAATATTGAAGTTGACAGAAATAAAAAAATGTATTTTCCATACCACTTAGTTTTTACATTTAAAAAGTTTCAAGAAATATTTTTATCACACACTCACATTTTTTACAATTTCTAATGTAGTTTATATATTTAACTACTTATAATTCGTTTATAATTATTTTTAACACTCATTATATACATTATTCTAATCATATAACTTGAAATTAAATTTTTATTTTTTAACGAAACAATATTTTTATTATTGAACAGTATAGCCGATTGTGTATATATATATATATATATATATATATATATATATTTAAAACTCTAAAAAAAAAAAAAAAAAAAAAAAAAAAAAAAAAAAAAAAAAAAAAAAACCAACTAAGCTCTTCCTTTGCATGTTGTTAATAAAGGTTAAGATTGAATCATAAGTATATTATTATTTAAATGATATTTAATATTAGATAATTTAATTTTATCTTTGAATAACTTACAATCCAATTTTCACACTACATTTTAAATCTTAGCAAAAGCTGTGAATTGCAATTTCTTGGTTATGTTCAATTATAAACCAACCAAGTACATTTAATGACAATATAACAAAACAGCTCAAAATATAATTTAGAGCTGCACTAATACTCATATTTAGTTGTTTTTGCAAACATTCCTTTTTTCGAACAAAAATATACAAGAATAATTCTGTGTGAAAAATTTCCCCACATTAACAATATATGTTTGGGATTAAGTATTAAGGTAATGCAGTGCTGATTGTAAGTAGCGTGTAGTTTCATTCAAGCTATGCAGATAAATATAATTTATGGTTACACATAATTACAAATACTGAAATTATAAAACAATAGTTTTTTCATTAAGTGTAATCAATTTAGATTATTTATTTTAAGATGTAAACTTCTTAATAAAATATACACAATCTGTTAAAGTGATTTTGAATTTATTCTTGTATAATACTTTCAAGAAGCCTCTTATCTAATTTCAATACAAAATAAGAGTAAACTGGATTTTATTTTTTATTTTATACATTAAAAGAACTCTAAACTACATATTAAGTTTATGTTATTAATCATATGTTATTAGCGTGCTGACATTTAACATATAAAAAATACAAAATTGCACATTTATATAGCGACAATGAATTGTATTAAAAGAAGCCAAACTTGGAAAGAATAATGAACTCCAAGCGTTATATTTCTTGATATAAATAATGTTTTCTGTGAGACAACTTTCCCGTTTGCACAGAAAATTTAATTGGTAATGAGTTGATATTATTCATTATACAAAATGAAATACAATTCAGTTAATGAAATGTGCATTTTATATAAGATAATTTATTTTAAATGTTAACGTCATCTTATAATCAAATGAAAACAGAATGAAATTTTAATAATAGAAAGACAGGGACTTATTTTTAATCCAAAATGATTGATAATATTTGAAAAAGGGAAAATTGAAAAAAACAATCGTTTTGTTAAAGCATTAGCATACATAAATTTACAGTGAAAGCAAGAAAAATTTGATGCAAGCATTTTTTCAATAGAAATTCAATTTAATAATGTTTCTGCAATATACTTTTTTGATTTACGTCAATTTTTCAAGTAATTTCTTTATTTTTGTACCTATAATTTTTTATGATAAACCCAAACTCTCATGTTTTTAAATGTTACCATTAGTATTTTCAAATTTACATTAAAGAATTGTTCTAAAATTTGAAATGTGTGAAAATAAAGGTAAAACTGAAGCTGAAATTGCTCTTTTAAGTCTTAAATGTCGTTAAAATTATGTATTTTTATGAATATTCATTTAGAAAGAAATATGTAGAAGAAAGTACATTTAATTGTGAAAGTGTTTAAACTATATCATGAAATAAAAAATATTCAACTGTACTGATTGACATTATGGGTTCTAAAATTTCTTGATTTTTTTTACGGAAAAAATGCACTTAAACATTTATTTTTAAAAATATAGTTAGATATAGGTTTATAAAAATAAATATTTTAAGTAAATATTATTGTTATATATTTATTTTTATAATTATATATTCATTCAAATGTTTAATAAATTTTTCAGACAAAATACGTAACAATATGAACTAAATGTTTTAAGTTTTTGTTTATTAAACTGAAAATAGATATAAAATTATCCCTGTTATTCAACTAATTAACATTACACTAAAAGAGAGACATTTTAATGATTAGAAATTTGTAGAACTATTGTAATTTAATTTTCTAAATCAAATCTAAAATCTGAAAATACACTATAAAAGTTTCGCTACTTTTTAAAAAATTTTATTCTACATTATGCAATATGCGATTTATAATTCGGCATTTATTTTTCCAAATGTAATCGATTTCTTTGATTTACAAAATTATTTTGAAAAATTAAGCTTACAAATTTCAAGAAAAGTGTTTTATAAATCTTTTGTGGGAATTTCTCCTTAATGAATCGAAAACTACCATCCGGATATGGTGTTTCTACGTTTACCTTACACTAAACACCTTAATTATTTGGAATATTCACTTGATCTAAATTTGCTAAGTAAGAAGCACATTGAAAATCTTGCGCTGAAGAAAAATTAAATATTCTCAACTTTATTTCTGATACTGAATAGGGGGCAGATTCATCTACTCTGATAAGTTTTGGAATATAAAGCAGAGGTTTACCACCAATTTGTCAAAACTTGAACGTGTTCAATTAAGTGCCTGATTTCTGGCATATGAAATAGCAACTCTGCTGAGATTGTATTTCACATTCGAAAAAAGCTTTCTCTATCTTTGAGACGCAAAACTAAATTCTCTAAGTATTTCAGCAAACTCTACAGTTATAGTTCTCAAAATCGTACTGCTATCCTTCTTAATGATTAGACTTTTAATCAAGGATTAAAGAGAAACAACCCTTTTCCTTTGGCATATCTTATGAGCATAATTGATACAATTGTTGAGAACCACTCTCTAAAATTTGCGATTAATCCTTCGGAAGGATTTACTAGAGTCCATTTTCCCCAAGACTTACTCTCTTTTTCAAACAAAAACGGACTTACCGGATTACTTTCAGCAGATTACATTGGAAACACCCAATGTCATTCCTTCTAATGCCCTCCAGATAGACGGCAGTAAATATGAGCATCGGAATTGCGGTATTTTTATTAAAACACATTTTAGTTGCTTTACTATCAAGAATAGAAATACAAACCACTGTTCTGTTTTCCACTCAGAATTAATAACAATTGAAGAAGGCCTTAGGGCTGCTGCGCAGACTATAAAGATATCTAGATTATAACAGGCAGTCGCAGCTCTATCCATAACTCCAAGACTGGTCTTGTATTAGAGAAAGAGTTTCCATCTTTGTTCTAGCCCTGATGCAAGGGTTCTTCTCTTGCTTGCCATAACGTACATCTGCAATGTAAGCCATCACACGCTGGTCTTAGTGGAAATGAAGCGGCTGATGCCTTGGTAAAGGAGGGAAATTTAATGGTTTTAACACATAGTACCCTGATTGTTTTTGGAGATCTGTTCAAAAGCCAAATCTGCTCCATCCTGGTATTCTACCCCGATTTATGACTGCTGTAGTGGTAGATAACCAGGAGATACTGTCACTTTTAAGGGTAGTCTTGTGCAGTAGGCAGCATTATCAAGACTCATAAATGAACACCTAAAATGCCTTAGAAATGACCAAGAAAACAAAATCTTTCCCACGTGTAGGAAATGCAACATCCCGCATTTTACCATTGATCATCTACCTTCCTGTTGGGACTTGAAAATGAGGACTTGTTTAGAAGTCCTCTAATTGTTTGAGACGTTTTATCAGTTTTTGATTTCGTGGATCTGATTTAACCTATTGACTAATCAGATAGGATAAAGAAACAGCAACAGAGAAACCATTTTACAAATGAAGTTATTTTTAGGAATACTTAATTTTCTTATACATTCAATTTACTTGAAAGTTTTCTTATTCACAATGCATTTTTTTTTATCTTCTTTTTAATTCTATTTTCGTATAACAATTATGTTTTTAGGAAAATGTACAATTTTACAAACAGTGTCTTTCAATATTTAACCGGAAAAACAATCATTTATTGATTTATATCTTATTTATATCATCTGAAGAAATTAAAAATAAATCCAAGCAAATCAAATTGATAAAAAATGACAAAATTAGCGAATGTGTTTAACGTTATCTAATCAACAGTCTAACAATAAAAAGTTATTTGAAGAGTTTTCGGTTACTTGGAATGTACTGTCTTCAAAGAGAATTTTATATAAATTGTGAGAGCCCTATTCGTGCCATAATCGAAAAATTTCGGAAGCTTCAAATAATCATTTTTACCTTCCCCCAAAAAGCGTGACTTTCAATTTCTGTTTTGCAAATTTCCAGCGAATTCCGTTGGCACGAATTTTGATTATTATTTAGGAAACTGTAAAATCCAGTTTCAATGCCATACGTTACAACTGTGAAGACAATCTGAGATTTTCCTCTCTGAAGTGCAGATATATGATATGAAAAGATCTTTTTTCACCTTAAATATCTTTAGAATATTTGCTTACTTTCATTTTATATAATTGTTTAATTTCGAATAATTCTGTTGACTTATTTTTGTCTTCTTTTTACTTTTAGAATCAGAAACAGTTTTAATAAAAATGCTTTTAAAAAATAGAAAGATGACCAAGAATAAAATTTCAATTTCGCTTAGAAATACACACACCTGTTATTTAAAATTAATTTATAAATAATTTGAAGAAATTAAAATTTTTCAGTTCGGTTTATGATTTAAAAATTCATATCGAGGACATTACAGTTTTTTTTATTTGTTAAAACGTTTCATTATTGCATGTATTTTTTTTTAAATAACAAGCAGGTCAAGCCTGCCACCATTCGTGAACCATAAGCTTTCTATAAAAAATGATTAACTAGCTTTCGCGGAAAAATTGTAATTTTGAATGATAATATATTTATTATTTTTTTAAATATATTTACTTCTCTCTATTGCCGATCACCCTGTCTAGTGTTCAGCATGACTGACTGCGGATGGAGAGGTCCCGGGTTTGAATCCCAATTCAGGCATGCATGTATCTTCTCTCTCTCCTACCTTTGTTCTTTCGTTGAGCGAATAGTTGCTTATCCTATAAACAGGTACCTATAGCATGTATGTACTGAAGAAGTCGGACTCCACACCCAATTACGGTTCAGTTGATAAAGTGGAGATGCGCATCACATATTGCCAGTGTAGCTGGCAGAAGATAACAACTTCTCTCTATTTAAAATGCTTTTTTTCATCACAAAATGAGGGTCTGAGGTATAGACTAATTAAAACAGAGATATTAAAGTGTAAAAGAGTCTTGAATAATCCCTTTAGTAGGTTATTAAATTCGGGATACTTTTTATCCACATTCCGAGGTATTTCTGATTGGCGGTTTATTGGGAAAAGCAAAGGCATATTCATTGCAGCTGACAAAAACAATATTTTCTTAAATATTGAAAAAGAAAAATTTTATTTTAGAAAAAAATACGTTGAGGGAATGTAGAAAGAAAGGGTGATCCAATGTCGAACACATTTTTCTTTACTCCCAGAATTTTCCCATAGATAACAAATTTTTTTTCTAAAAAAAAGATATTAAACAGAACCAGGCTTCGTCATTTTCGAAACACACATGATTAGTTTATAAGGAACTTTACAGTGAATTCAAATATCAGATTAATTGTGGCATAAATTAATTACAATGAAATTTAGTAAAGTTAGTCAGAGGACAATATGTTAATTTAAGTTTCATCCCATTCCGAGAAGTTGCTATCAATTTAATTGTGGACAAAAATTTGACCAACAAACAGAATAAAGGTTTTATAGATCAAATGGATGTTAGTGAACACAACTCTTTTCAATCGAAATCATTTTACATGGCTTGCTCTTCACATTAAAGATAGTAAAATTTAAAGAGCTTTATCTTTTTTTCCATTTTTTTTTATTCTGAAAAATTAAATATTTTTAAATTTCTCGTGTTTCTAATTAATATGAACTGTAACATTTTGTTGTAATTTGCCTGCTATTATATTTAAAGTTAACACTCTGAAAGTAATGTCTTTACACAAAAGATGCATTTATGACTTTTATTTTCAACCTTAGGGGTATTGATTATTGATGTCAATTAGCCTGTGAAATGTAAATGTTAAGGTTTCGTAATTTTCGTAGTTATTCACTGAAATAAAATATTACTTAACTAGCAAAAGAATGTATTGAATTAAAGAGATATTTAATATATTCTAAGTTTGTAACTCGAGGGTCTTGTTTTGTACACGAAGGCTAATTAGATCAGGACTTATAATTTAGAGTGAATTCCGAATTATTACAAACATCAATGTTCGAGATGAAACCCATGAAATGTTAAACGATGGGTTAGAGCACAAACCGTTTTGCTGCCAGTTCTACTAATGTCTTCTAGGAGACTAGCATAAAAATATCTTTACGCAAAATCCTTATAAGAAATAGCTAAATACAGACAAATAATACAAAATGAAAAATAAAGTTTCTTCATATTTCATTAAAGTATTTAACTCAGCCAAATTTATAATTGCTGATATCATTAGACTAATATATTTCTAATGTGGTGCTGTAGATTTTCAAATGTTTCAATTTAAGGTTAAGAATATTTAAATTCCATTCAAACTGCTGTGATTAAAATTGCTGCAAAACTTAATCCGTGTGAAATTTATACGACAGGAAAAAGATACTGCTATATGCAAATGATTAACTATTCACGATATTTTCGATGATTAACCCATTCATGATGTGTTTTAATAAAGATGATGTGTTTGAATGAAGAAATTTGTTCAGGAGATGAGTTTTTAACATATAAATTGCATTTGAACATTTTAGTCTGGTAAAAAGCTGTTGCAATGTTATAAGAAGGAGAAATGCTTACCTACATATTTTTGAATTTTATAGAGGATATATTATAAACATTTAAGATTTGGATTTTTCAGATCGCAGTTGTGTTACTTGCGTCAGTCGATGTCCCATGAATCTATGCAGATAATTGATGGACTCAAAAAGATCATGAAGAACGCCATGTTGGATCTCAGCGGTTGAGAAGACTGACATGGTGCTAATGAAACGTACAAGTAGTTGTGAGTCATGGGGTCGCTTATAGGACAAAAAATATTTTCACAAACAGTATGATGACGTTTGTAGTAGGATGAAGTGGTCGATTGGTGAATGACTTGCCTTGCAGAAATATCCCAGATAACAACGGTTTTAAAGGTGTGATCACCGACTAACTGGAAAATAGAAAAATCGTGACTTTATGTTATTAAACTGTTCCCGGTTTTGTTTACAGAATAACGAGGGTTTCATCGGCATTTGATACACTCCACATATTGTCATCGTGCCCATTCCACACTATCAAAGTAACTATTACTTCGAGTTATGATATCGTTTTCCCTTGAATACTGATCTCTGTCACCACTTGCACTGGTCTTTGAACAATGGTTATTACATTTATGTTGTGTTAGATTCCAAGTAACTACCCTTTATTCAAGCACAGTGAAACGCGGTTTCCGCTGGATAATGCATGATGATAATATGTGGATATTGCCGGTATTTTATACATGTTCCTTGATACAGAAAATGTTCTGCTTCTGTCACCATCCGCAAGGTGAGCAACAAGAGATTTTTAGTGAATGTGTATCGAAAGACTGGCTAGTCACCATACGTCAGTCACTAGGTTCGACGAATTACGCGATGAAATTGTAAAATGGTTACAATTTTCACATAGCTGTACCACATTATTGATGCGCTTGCAGTTTCAGAGAGAAATTGTTAAACTGTTGGTTTGAGCATCATCATATCGGTTATTCACGATATATATTAGTTAGAGGGATGGTAACTGATTCCAATTCTGTATTTTCCTAATACACATTTTTCGTACAATGACCGACTAGTATATAGCTGAGATTTTACCACCTATTTATGATTACGATCCTGGCTTTCTGAACTATTCTTCATTATCAAGGTCAGGATTTTGCCCGCCTCCACTTTTCTATGTACTCCAATACACTGTACACACAACATTCAAGATTTCTTCTTAGACCACTAAATTGGATTACTTACCTTCCTAACTTTTTCTTCCGGTATAGTGCCAATTGCATAAATTTGGCCAGTGTTTGGAGAACGACTATAATCCAGAATACTAATTAGTTATCATTTCCTCTTTGGCAGTGAGTGGAGTTAGTATGAGTGAGTGGCTGCCATGAGTCAAATATGCATAAAAAAGACTAAAAAATACCAAGAAAGTAAGATATTTTTAATAAAATAATTATTTCAAGAACTACTCTTAATTCATGACACAAATGACTTCTGTGCAACATATATTCCTTCTAATATATTCATAAATATTGAAAAATACAAGTCATACATGTATTTTTCAATTTTTGTATGTATAATGACTGTATAATTAATGTATTTTTCAAAGTCATACATAAACAAAAAATATTTTTATTTGAAATCATAGGAGTCGATGAATTTAAAAATTATGCGTTATTATCTTTACTTTCATGGGTTAGCAAAGATAAAATCTGATTTTTAATGAATTAATTTTAGCTTACTCCTAATTCTAGCTAAATTTGACATTCAGTTTTTGGCTGTGGGATTTTGTTACTTGTTAAATTACTTTCCCAAACTAAATTTAACAAATACTGATTTAAAAGCTTTGTTCGAGTTATGAATTTATAATTCTTTTCAAAATATATATTATTTAATTTTTAAAATGAATAATATATTTAAATTTCAGTGCTTAAAAATGTTGGACAAATCTCAATGTGTTTTTAATTGAAATTCAATTTGAATAAAAAAATTTCTAGCTTAACTAGTTTTTCTATTGTTTTCTTCTTTAATTTGATTCCACTGTTTATTTTACAAGTAATTAATTTTATTAAGACTGATTTTCCCTATATATTTAATTCAGCAGTTCTGAGAGAAATGTAATTTTTGAGATCACGTAATTTACATAGATGGTAAATCATATTAAACCTTGCTGTAGTTGGGCAGGTTATAATTATTAATAAGAAAAATTGGCGTAAATATAGTTATACATATTTGAAAATCGAAAATTTCATAATAGAAGTGTCGAATGCTACATTTTTTATCTCTGTAATCTGATTTTTCAAGAGTTTTTCAATTTTATTATTTCAAAATTCATTATCAATGTAACTATTTGCAATGATTTTTATACAAAACTGTAGATATGGATAAAATACCTATTTGAACGTAGTATTTAATATTAACACAATTCATACATACTTGTAGTCAGCTTTAAGAAATAAATTATTCTGAATAAATTATTCCCTTTTGTCCATTTGTCTAATAAAAAGATTAAAAAGTTAGAATATTGCTCTCTCACATGTTAATAATATCTTAAATCAATGAGTATGGTCTAAGATAAATTTAATACTTTTATATATGTATAAGTTAACCCAAAAATACTTCCATCTGAAATACTTACTATTATTGAAAATATTACATTGTGTAAAGCTCTTTAAAGATTTTTTCTCATTCTTTAGATTTACTATTAAAATAAGATACTAACTCTAATAATTGGAAAGTTGAATAATGAAATAGCACTATGTTTTAACATTATTACCTACCTTAGAAAAGCTCTGCAACAATTTTATCCCATTCAGTTTATCATGATTAAATATAAAACAATTCTAAATATTCTTGACATTGATATCTTCGTAGTAATTTCCATGGAACGTCCAGAATAACAGTTATAAGAAACAGAAGTATCTCAATTTATGAAGATATATATGGTCATATGGACCTTGACTACAAAATTAGATGGATACAGAGGTGTTGCTTTTCACTTTTATGACAAGTTTACAGTCTGAAATAATTTTTACTACTCATTGTTTTATTTAACTGCAAGTTCTTCTCCAGTTTATGAAAATTTACCATGCGCTTTCATAAAACTCAAGTGAAAATTATTTTCCACAATATGACTTGTTTCTTATTTTTATGTTAGTGGAATATAATTGTAAGAATGAGGTTTTGATGTACACTTTGTTAAAGCAATTATTTAAAAAAATATACATTTTGATGTGGGTAAGGAAAAATGAAGCTAAACTTTTCAAAATGAGAAGAAGATTATTCATTAGTTTATTTAATTTCTTTCGTTTATTTAAATTAACTATTTATGATAACATAAATTTTATAAGATGTACATTTTTAATTTTTTGTAGTCTTTTACATAAAGCGTTACAAGAAGTTGCTATGGGAATCATTCAAAACCAAGTTATCTTATAAAAAAAATTCAAAACGTAGCCTTAGAAATGCTATAAAAATTACCAGCTGTGGTTAATTTTGGGTGAATCTTTAGCGCGAATGATATTATTTTATTTGGTTTCAGATCAGATCATTTTTTTTATTTGAATCTGAATATTTTTTAATTCACCTTTCTAAAATATTTTAAAGCTCTACGGTTTTTTTACATATAATTACCAAATATGCAGAGATTGGTGTCATTTTTGTTATTTAATAATTTCCTTAAAGAGAATATTTTGCTAAATTTAAAAAAAAACAGACATAATCATTAATATGTAAGAACTATTAAAATTTATATTCAATAATTAGCGAACGCGCGCGTTTTTGATAAAACTCCCTTAATTTGTTGTTTTATTTCAATATAAATAATTGATATTATCGTCTAAATTTAAATTTATATTCTGATTATATATTTATGTGTGGATTTTTCAGTATTCCATGTTAACTCTCA
>JAPDSC010093491.1:2691552-2715687 GCA_026290005.1 Latrodectus geometricus | reverse complement strand
TTTTTAAACATGTATTTTTTACAACAATTAATCCAGTTTTTGTATAATAGAGTGATGAACTTTAAGAGTTAAAATTCGTAAAAAAGATTGGTGAAATGAAATTTACTTTGCACAATATTAACTTACATCGTTTATTGTTTTGTTCATTGTATAGTGAACTCCAGTTTTAAGGTATGAAATTGTTTCAATTTATAAATCAATTCAAACATGTAAACATGTATTAATATATATATATATATATATATATATATATTAAAATAGCTTATAAAAATAATAAATGAACGTGTAAAAATAAATTATATACACGACAAACCACTCTATATGAAATATATCGAACTTAAATGATAGATCAAATAATAGTTGTACTGAGCTGGTAGCCAAATGGTTAGTACCTTTGCCTTCGGTTTTTATAGTGCATGAGTTCGAAAATCATTGCTTATGATTATTTAAGACTCTTGATTACTTATGATTCTTTATTAATCTTTTAAATGATTTCTTAAACTCATCATTGCAGTAATAACTCGAAAAACTGAGAATTTGCAAAAAGATGAGTATAAATCTTTCTTCCAGTGTATAAAGCTGTTATTTCTGCAAGGAATAATTAAAGTTGTTGAGCACTATATTTCTCAGGACTTCCCTCACTAAATTTTCTTAAATTTTAATCCACTCTATTGAATGTATGAGTTCATATTTTGTTATTTATTTCCTTTAATTATAATAATCTCAATGGCCAATAATGTTTTTATATCATAAACCTTCGATCCGTATCAGAAAACTAAATTTCGTTTTGTTTTAAATAAAAATATAATTTCTTGTTAAAATTAGCCTTGGAGCAATTAGTTGCATGCATTTTAAGTTTACATATATTTGACATTACTTTTAAATAGAGTTTATATCTCAAGTATTCATTTTAGTTTAAAAATTTGGTTTGTCGTATTGGTTGAAGATGGCTTTCTGTAATATACTTAGATGGTAGTAAAGCTAACGGTTACCCCATCGGTCCATTATCCTTATGGTTGTTTCCATAAAGTAAAGTTCCGAGACTTGAAATGTAAATGCTTGAATCATATTCTTTCAGTCGTTTTAAATTAAACTTTCCCGAATTAAAATTACTCAAGAAATAACAAATATATGAAAAATATACAATGAAAAAAATTCGATTTATATTTTGATAGCAAATTCAAAATTTACATGAATTTTGAAAATGATTATTTTATGCATAAAAATGTGTAAAGTATCTTTTTTCTGGTTTGTGTAAAGTATCTTTTCTGTAACTGGTTTTGTTAAAAATAATCTCCAATGTAATTTCTTTGAGAAAACTTCTCACACAGATAATTTAATGTAATTAACTTAAAACTTTGTTAATATTTATTACAAATAAGGTTTTTTTTAAAAAAATTATAAAAGATTTTATTTAAATTATCCTTTCATCAAATTATGAAATCATAATAAAAACTATGTATTTACAGAGTAATTTATTATAAAATATAATTAAGGCTTTTATAATATGCAATAAGTTTTTTTCATATTGTAAACTCTTTTCTATCATTTTATAAGATGAAATAAAAAATACACGTTTACTCAACTGTTTTAACGTAATGAATTGTTTCCTTTTGAATGTTAAGGACAATTATTGATGGCGCCAGAAGTGATAAGCACTCTTTTGTGTTTGTTTAATTTGTCGAGAGAAATCCGCAACAATAGCCTTGTTCCAAGTCAAGTCGAATCAGCCTTGTTGAAACTTAATGAGCAAATTACAGGTTTGGGATGTGGTGAAGTGAACAGTTAAAAAAATGTTTTTTCTATTACCAAAATATGCATAATTTCGTCACAAATAAGTGTCTTTAAAGCATTGAATACTTTTTTTTTCAGAATTATCATTGAAAAATTTAATTAATTTGACAGTAAAAATGATTGAGGTTAAAAAGTTTTGCTTGAAGACTTGGATAGTATAAACAAATAACTGCAGTGACGTGCTGTTATTTATTTCAACTATCAAAATCTTTTTTCTTAATGTTGTTTATCTGTATTGCATGATATAAAGGTTGGTTAAATGTGATTCTCGGTGTAGTATGTAGTTCTAGATTGAAGTAAATGGGGCTTCAAATGAAAATTAAAAAAACGCTTTTCTTTTTTCTTGTTATTTTATTCACTGAATTATTTCCCTCAAATTAAAAAACTGACTTTTATTTTATATAACTATAAAAATTTTTACGGCATTGTTGCTAATAGTTTTTATGGTTTTTGAATATACATTTATAATCCAATTTCTAAATCATCATTTTGATTTTGATTTCTTTAATAATAAAAAAAAGGTGAAACATAAACAAATAACGGTAAAATATTTAAAACAATTACTTATCTTTATTTTTGATTTCTTATTAATAAAATTGAAAAATAAAAATAAACATTTTATGCATACTTATCATACATATAATTATGTTCAAGATAGGTGCGCATAATATTTTATATCACTAAATTTAAAAGTATATTTTAAAATACACTTGTACTTGTCTTATAATATGCTTAGAAGTGATTAAAATAAAATATAATATACAAAATGAACTATGAAAATGAATCTTTCATATTTTTTGAAAGAAAATAAAAACATTCAAAATTCCCTTCAAATGCAATTAAAAATTTTGATGACCTTTGTCTTCTGGTTGGGAAACATGTCGTTCTTGTTACTAGATGGTCTCTAGATGTAACCTAACTGAAGATCCATAATGTTTATTATTGACGGCTACATAAAATGAGTTTTGGTCTCAAAGTTTTCCAAGTGAAATGATGAGTAGTAGGGAAAATCTGGAATTTTTTGTATAAGGATCAATCTACATATTTACTTTTACAATGGCACTCCCATTGAATGAGCTACAATGCAAAATGGCATCAGTTGTAATGCTGAAGTATGAAATAATTTTAGTATTCGAGTGTGAAAATGCATTTACAATTCAGGAATATGATGTACATTTATTTCAACTATTAAAATTCCAAATCAATTCAAGCCATAATTCAAAAAATAAATTTACAATGTTTTTAATTGCTAATTTTAAAATATATACAAGAGTGGTTAAGTGAGTTTTTACTGAGGACAATACAATATATATGAATATAACCTCTACTGGCCTTCCGTTAAATATATTAGTTGATAAGATGGCAAGAGATTGTCTACCAATTTCTTTGTATAGTATTATCTGCATGGGAAGGGCTCTTTTCGAATGTTTCATGAGAGCAACTCTCTCTTAATATCAAACTGCTTAAAAAATTCTTTCGCGAAGATTATTTTTAAAATTATAAGATAGCACATATTTTTTAAATGATGCACAATTTTTATGATATGGAAATCCTAAACAAGTTAAGAAATATAAATGTAATAACATTTCATTTTAGAAATATATAGACAAATTTACACACTATGGCATGATTTACATTTATTTTCAAATTAATTTTGAATGGCTTATTTTAAAAAAACATTACAATTTTTCTTATAACCAATATTGTATTATCAAATATGTAGCTAAATTTTTTTTTCTTTTAATCTTACTATTCCAGAGAGCTTATGGTAATGGATTTATAGCAACACGAGATTTTATTACTGCAAGTAAAAATATGCACTATGCTTGATTGCAATAAAAAGTCGAGAGAAGATATACTGAAAAATATGTATTTGGCTTAAAAGAACTTTTCTTCGATTTTGAGAGCAAGATTATGAATATGTAGAAAAACGATATCATAAGTACTTAAAATTATTTATGTAATTATTTTACAAGAAATAAATGTTAAAATATGAAGTTAAACATTTAATTGTTTTTTGTATGAATTATATATTTATTGAGAATCTTATATTTCCAAGTAATGTCCTGCTGCTATTAAATTCTAGAAAATTTATATTTAAAAGTAAAAATTATTGTAATGTATTTGAGGATTTCTTAATTATTTAAATGAGAACTAAATTGAACTTCATTTTCTCCTTATTTAAAAATAGTATAAACTAATTATTTTAATATTATTTATTACTATCCACTGGGGAAAATAAAAGTTCGAAAATAAAATGATTAAGTAAGTTGAAACTAATTACAGAAAAGGATGCATATGCTTTACCCTAGAAAGGCAAAAACAGAACTTTATTAATAATCACATCAAACTCTGGAAATATTAATGAGATATTTGAGTGAGGTATTTTATAAGTGGTATAAGACATTTTATTTTTTATGATTTATATAATAAATTTTATATTGATTAACTAATCATAACTTTAATCATAACACCAAATATCGATTTTTATTTTCATTTTATGTTTAAAAACAGTTGAAAAATTTTACATAGTAAATGGACAGCAGCCTATTTACCCCAAATGTCTATGTAATGTACATCACGTATTACTGCATTACAAGAGAGGTCTTTTCATAGATAATGGACTATATCTAATTCTCGCATGAGAGGAAGCTGAAAAAATCTAAAACAGCCATCCCTAAAAATGAGCAGAAAAATTCACAAAGGCGAATCAAAATGCCCATTTTATTTTTAGTCAATTTATTTTTAAAATTTTGTTAACAAAAAATGCTCTATTTTCGTATTGGTCTATATTTTTACACATATTTAGAAAGAAGAAATAAATCTCTTTTTTCAAATGCGAAAAATTTATTGAGAGAATAAACTTGTTTCTTAATCTTCATTATAAAATTTAATCCATTTGAAAGTGGAAACTTTTGAACTAAATTTTTGTAGATTTTTTATTCTAAAATTTATTGTATACTAATATGGTCTTCTATGCATCAGAAAATCAATATTGGTTTTTGTCTTTAGTTTAATTTACAGAGCTACAGTAGTTTTGTTTCTGTATTCGATGACCGAAAACAACAATTCAAAGTCAATCTCACAGTGAAGATTTTTACGTTAGTTAATATCCACTTAAGTTGCTTAATATTGATTCAAAAAATTACAACCATAAACTATTTTTCTTTCAATAAACATTCGTATAAAATTATCAATATTTAACAGAAAAAGATTAATTTTTTTTTCTTTTACTGGAAAGTATTTAAAATTTGGGTACTTTTATTTGCTGCAAAATAATTAATAAGCTATGGACATCCGCTATATATTTGCTGTAAATGAAGCTCATGTCATTAATATAATATTTTGCTTATCAAATGAGAGCTTAGTCAAAAGATTGATTCTAAAGGTTGTGATTGTATTAGATTTTATTCTGTTTCTGTAAAATAATGCAGTAGCAAAATTTATCTACAAAATTCATTTAAATAACAAATTTATGAAAGATTTTATTTAACTGTTTAACATATATATATATATATATATATATATATAATCCTTAATCTTAGAATTGCAACTTTTTAATTTAATTGTATCTGATTGTCAACAGGTTAATGGTGCAATATTTTTTATATATTTAATGTTACGCTTCTAAGGATATATAAATCATAGCTTCAGAATATGGTAGTAGAACAATTTAATTCGTCGTGGACTTGTGAGTATTCATATGGTTAAGATTCTTAAATATGTATAATTCTTTAAAAACATAATCAATAATTTTACCTTATTCAGGCATTATTGCAGTTTGCCTTAATTTGATCATGTATGGGATTGGATGATTACAGTGTTCTGGAATTCACTGGAAAATGAAGGGCTTTATCGTCTACTTTTGCATAAATTGACTAGCCACAATATACAGCACACTTGCGCACTTATAGACACATTATATATACTTCAACCACTTCTAGATAAATTAAAAATGTGGTGGTCTTTTAGATACAGTAAAATAATTTCGTAGCATAAAATTTTAAAGTTAGTATTATTTATTTATATACTTAATCTTGAATTTTATATACTTAATCTTAAATTCTTGAAATTAATCTTGAATTTTTTTATTGAGCATCAATTAAATGGGAAATATTTAGTACAAATCAGATTTGTAGTTTGACGTGTGAATTAAATGAATATTAATGAAATAAAAAAAGAACCAAGCAGTGCAAAATTGCATATTTAAATGTAAAAGAACTATAAATTTATATTGATTACATTTTTTTAAGCTATAATGAATCATATTTTAATAAATGATAAAATGTGAATCAATATTGATCAGATTTTTACATCTCCTCAAGATATTTACATCTCAATGCGAGATGAAATATTGATAAATATTCTCCTCATCTGTCAGGCTTATTTATAGATAATATATCATGGTTATATTAATATAAATCACAAATATATATATTCTTGAATATAATATCAAGTTACATATATTTCTAAATATTTAAATCCAGAAAATGAATAGAATGAAATGTGAGTAACCTCTTTCAATTTTTATATTTTCGAAATGAAATAACTACGCGTTTTTATTGAGTAGATATCGACTTAGCGTCTCTGTGTATCGTATTTAATGATGACTGACAATTTTACGATTCTCTGACAGTAAAAAGAATAGTTTTTATTTGTTTCGCGCTTTAAATGGGCTTTTTTTTATTGAATATTATAGTAAGTATGATATTTTATTGATCATAAAGAAATTTAAATAACACTTTATCACGAGTCATTAATATTTATATCAACTCCAAGAGATTTACACCAGTGAAGAAATATTTGTTTAGAAAAAAATGACTTTAATATAGACGTTAAAGAAAGATATATTTAACTATCATAGTTATTTGAAGTGGAATTAAATTTTCTTGAATACAATAATCGAATTAAAAATCATGTAATGTTCATGAATTATATGAAATTCTCAAATCTTTCGAACCCCCTTATAAAAGTAAGAATATTGACATATTCTTTAATCTAGTCTTATAAAACACTGCATTATGGTCAATAGCAATCGGATAAATTTTGATGGATACTATTGTTGTTTAACAATTCTTTATTTTAGACTAAATAGAAGATGGTAACATTAATCCAAACTTAATGAAATCGGGTCCTATATTGAATGCTTTTAAATGAAATAAGAAATAGAAAATAGAAAAAAATATTCAGTTTCAGTAATAATACATAAGTATATTAAAAATGAAATTTATTAAAAATGTAGGTATAAATTATTTATTTGATGAAATTTACTAATTTAATCTAGATGAAGCATTTTGCTAAATATATTAATATGCAGGAATTTTTATTTGTTAATAACTTTTCTACAACAGAATAACTGGAATCACATAAATTGTTATTTCCAAACTGATACATGAAAATCAAAGGAAGTAAATAGTTATATTTTAAACTATATATTAGGTTGAGGAAAAAGAAGTCCATTATTTTTACGTGAACTTTATGTAACTTCTTTCAGATTCGTTTTGTAAAAAGGTTTAAAACAGTTTTCATGTAGAATTTTAGGTCTTGTGCAAAGCTACAACTGCTGACATGCTGTCAAGTTTGATAATTTTTGATATTTTATAGACATTCTCGACGATGTTGTATCCATGCGAGGTGCATCTTTAGCATCCAAATACCCAAACGGAATCGACGAAACCAAAATTGTACGTAACTGGTTGTTACAGTCTTATATAGGACGATAAACATCTTTCACAATTTTAGCCACCCTGCTATCTTTTTCGCCGTTACAAGAGAAAAACGAAAATGTATCGAATTTTCTGTTTGTTGTCTTCCATTTTTAAAACCTTGTACTCGTAACTGAATTAATCAAACAAAAAACCGCAAGAGGATATTTTAGTGTCAAATATCACCTTTCCAACGAGAATAAATCTGAAATTGTTTGATAGATACCTCACGAGATAGCGATCACTACAGACGTCTACCGAAAAAATAATGGATAACCTTTTCCCCAAACTTATATTTAATAGAATATATTTTTTTATGAGTAAAATAACTGAATTTCAAATAACGCAGAATGAAGTTTCTGCAATTTGAGTTTTCGAATTTCAATTTTAAAATTCAACAATTTAATTCAATAAAAGTTCATGGAAATCCAGTCATTATTGAATTCTGATGTCACAGCTTTTTACGACTGACTGCTTAGTTTAATTTGTGTCTAAATAATAATAATAATAATATAAATATATTTTTCTAATATTCAACCAATATTAAATAGGGTTTCGAATGTAGTGTATATGTTGAAGAAAGCATTATGGTATTTGTTGTTATTAAGTCATTATATATTATGAGTACTATTAATATTACTTAATGTTAATTAACCAGAAGTTATATTGATATATAGATTTTTTGGGAAGTACCAATTAAAATGTTTTGAATGCAAAAAATACTCTTTAGAGTAACATTTTTTCTGATTTACGTTATATCTAACAACATTGTGAAATCAATCATGTTATTACTTTATTATATGTTCTTTAATTTTTTGCAAAAATAAATATCAAAATTATTGAACTTCATTAAACTCTCCAAAATTTCAATTGCTCAATAAATTTAACGTTCGGTTAATTTAATGTTTGTTAAGATTGCTGGTACAGAATAATTGCCAATTAACATTCCTTCCTTGAAAAAGCATTCTTTCGGAGCTACTATCAAATCGGAACGCTGTGTAAACAATGGTGGAGGAATCGTAATTTTAATTGAGCATCAATCCAACTGAGTGATTTGTAGTTTATGATTTTAACCACTTGTACCAACTATAACCTACTACCTTGCCATGGCTGCACAGATTGAGGAAAATTTGTGTTACCTTCAATATTTAACGGTTAATATATACTGCTTTTAAAAGATAAAAATAGTATGAAATGTATTTATTTAGAGTACAATTTACTGAACCAATCAATATGTATATAAAATTAATACCTCAATGCTTATATTCTTCATTAGTATATAATATTAACTTATTTTTTAATTACAATATTTAATTAAATTTTACTTAGATAGAGTGGTATTGATTTTTTGAATTGGAAAAAAATCAAATCATTATCTAGTCACATGTAATTAATATGTAACTTTAGAATCTAATTAAGGAATTTAATTTTTCGTTAAAAGAGCACTCACATATATATACCCAAGTTATCTTGAGCAATTTCATTTACTATAAACATATACCTTTAATGAATAAAAATAAAGTAACTGTAATTGTATTTAGTAGCCGGATAAATTAGTAGCATTTTATTAAAATTCCCAATACTTGCGATAAATGATTTTTGTCAAAAAACATTAATAAAATAATACGTTTAAATTATCAGAAATGAACATTTCATAATAATCACTGATAATTTAATAGTAATCTGAAGCTTATCTGAAAAAACTCATATTTTAAACTTCATACTTTATAGAGAAAACAAATCAACAATATTAATGAATTATATATATATATATATATATATATATATATATATATATATATAGCATCATATTTTTCTAATTTAAGTACTGTTTGTTGTTAACTATGCACACATTGTATTATTGTATAAGCAGTCACTCATATAAGTAACTTGATTTGTACGTGTCCAGAATTTTACGAACATTAAATTAATAAATATAAATTTATAAAAAATGTATTATTATAAGTTAAATAAAAACACTGCTATTCTTAAATTTAAAATTTAGTTCTCTTTTTTTGTAAGAATAATTAAAAAACAATATTATCAAATATTCAAAAAACGTGAAAAGAAAAACATGGTACAGTTAAATTTTTAATTGATTTTTTTAAAATCTTAACTTATTTTAGAGTAAAATACGGGAGCAAGTACTCGTGACATCTGATTTCAGTTACGACACACTACAAAAGCCACAGCGCACGACTGTCAAGACATTCAGATGTAACCATCTGTTGTCAATGAATGATTTCGCGCTCATCAACTTGTAACTTCTTTCGAAGTTAGTCGAGCGATGACAAAGGCGTCGAATACTTCTAATGCGAAAGGTAGAGGAGAAAGGAACAGATTATTGTTTAATTAAACTCAGCCTCGAGGCACGTTAATGGCTTAGTAGCATATTATTTGCCTTGAAGATTTCACGTGGTCAAACATCACTTCTCAAATCGCTCCTAAACTGGGAACGAGGTTGGCGTCCGGTCTCTTTCTCAACTTAAATTCCCCGCCAATAAGTTTCGCCAAACAACCCTTTTGACCCGTTCTTCATTTCGGACGTTTAGATGAAGGAATCCCCTTTATGTGGGGGTCTTCATAAAGTGCCACGTGACTGTTGCAGGTATCGATTCTTGGGTGGACGGTGGCGAAAGTGTAGAACCGAGACTTCGCCAAGTACGCAGATCCAGTGTGTCGTCCGCGTTTCCGGCATTATCTCAGTTAGGCGCGTCGGGGAAAACTCTTTTCCTCACACTACTCTCGTGGACTCGCCAACACCTGCGCCCCGTCAAAGGTTGTCACCTCCCCGCTGACGTCACGATGCAAGGCTACAATCTGTACGCCACTCCTCAACTCTCGCGGCTCCTGTGATGCAACGCCATCTCCTCCTGCCGCAAGCTCTGCCTCGAAGGAGGCACTCGTGGATTTGCGGGTAAGTTTTTTTTTTCGTTTTGTTTTTAGAAGAGCGCAATTCTGAAAATTGTTATATGAATCCGTGAAAACTATTAAAAAAACATGAAATTTTTTTTGGTCTTTCGATATCCCTTTCTATTTAGAGTTTTTGAAATTTAAATCTAGCGAATTCTTAAGGATATTTTACCCTTAAAAAGAAAATATTTAAATTCTTAAAATAGAAACAAAAGAATATTCTAAGAAAAGGAAATCATTCTTATGTATTTGGAAAATGTGTTTCTTTAATATAATCCAAATTACATATTTATAATTAATAAATGAAAACAGAAATTTGAATTTACAAATTCTTAGTAACATCTTACTCTTAAAATACAAGAGTATTTAAGCTTCATTTAATAAAAATAAGTTTGTTCCCAAGAAAATGTATTGAGAAAACCTTTAGTACAAAAAACATTTATATATGTAATTAATGAATAAAAAACAGTAAAAGGACTAAAAAATTAACATTCGGGATTTAGTATTTTATGAATTTAGAATAAAAAAATTGTAAATTGTAGAATTTTATTGCTGGAAATTTTGTTTATTAATCAGCAAATATGAAAGTAATTTGATTTCATTTTTTAAATTTACATTGAAGAGCTAACAATTCTTGTTATTTTTTTAAATACAATTATAAATCTAAAAAAAACATAGGAAAAACCTTTTGATTTCTTCAGAAATATTTCTTCATTTTAAAAATTCTTATTTTTAGAATAGGGATCATTAATTACCTTTAAAAAACACCACAGAATCAAACATGAATTTAAAAAACAGATACTAAGATACCGTCTCCTCGTCCTCTTTCGTCGCGTGTGTCGATGTTTGCGCAGTGTTAGTTACGCCGTATCAGCTGAGTAAGGGAAGTTCTTAACACGTGTTTTCTCTGATAGGAAGTCAGTAGGATAAGCAATAGAATCTATCAACGCGATAACATTAAATGCGGGATAAATTTAAAGCGGCTTCTTTTTTTTTTATTTCAGTTAGTTATTCTCTTTTTGCTGCATAAAACTGAATCAATTTGCATATATTTTTATTAATTTTCTATTAACTTTTTTGAATTAAAGTAAACAATTGCAGATCCTATGTGGTAGATGTTATTGTTTTGAATTTTCCTCATTTGATCGAATCTAGCTGATTGTGAGATTGATTACTTTGAACGCACTCTGCATCTGATAATCTCAAAGTATTGATTGCTATAATAGTTGTAATTATGATGGATTATTTTCCTCCACTTGTTTTAAGTTATAAATTATTTGTTAAATCTTATAATGGCACATCTCTGTGAATATAAAATGAAAAGGAAGTGTATGATGTGTTAAAATGTGAATAAATTAAATGATTTACTGTTGAAAAAGGTCTTTAAAATGTATTAAAGATCCCAGTTTTTATTCAAAATATGACTTTCACATATCTATAGATATAAACGAAACAATATGTGTAATAAATACATAAATGAATATTTTAAACAATGATCAGTGAATTATATAATTAAGAAATTATAAAGTAAACAAAATTTACTAATATAAATGAAATTCTATATACAAGTATGAATTGTAATAAAATTTTGTTTTCATTTACTAATACATTGTGTTTAGTATTGAAAATTTAGTCATGCGATAAAAACCATTTCAATGAATTTTTTGTACCCATGGTTCCAAACCCTACGATCAGTTTTTTGTTTCCCAATTAAAGTCACTAAACTTCCTTTTCGTTTAATAATAATACTTCAGGTAATGATGTTATATAAATATTTTTTTTAAGCCTTATTTCAGAAATATGCTTCAATACAGGCAATGATATCCCAAAATGATTTACATTCTGATATGTCATATTTTATTATTCATCATAAAGCTTATGAAATTTAATTGATGGAATGCAAAAGCTATCATTTTACTAAATATACTAAATTTATTGTTTAAAAGATTTTTTGTACTTCTTATTATATAGATACAAACAAAGCATATACATCAAGCAAACAGCATTTTTATATCATTGCAAAGAAGGCGTTATTTACAATGTCGAATGATCATACATTTTAATCATTTCATAATAAGTGTTTAGATTTTAATATTTTTCATCTGCAATAAAAAATAACTTAAAAATTTATTTTAACAAACTTTTTGAAAATATATTTAATGAAATTATAATTTATATTTAATGCACGGTCCATAATTTGTGACACAATGCAAGAAAACAAATATTGTGAAAAAAGTTCAAAAACACTGTTTTATTGGAAAAATATTAATGTTATGTTATTATTATTATAAATATTAATGTGTTATTCATTCGAAAAATATTAAAGTTATGAAATAGATTTTGTTAGAGAATTACTTCCTTACATGACACTTAATAACTTTTTAAGAATATATACATCAAATAAAATTTTTCTTAATATGATAAAAAGGATTAATATTATACATTTCAAAGCCATTATTTTAATTTTCTTGAATTTCCGAACATTTACCAATTATTTAATGAAATATACTGACAATGATAAACACAACTTTTTAATTATTACATAAGTTTATTTCTGCATTATAAAATGTTTTTCATATAATGAAGTAAAATTTTAATTATTAATGAAATAAATCGAAATTTAAAAAGTGAATGCTATTTTTGAATGACATTTTAATGAGGTAAACTGTTTTTCAATCAATAATATAACTTTTATCATGATAGTTCAACTAGTAATAATTTTCACATATTAAATCTTTATTCTTGGAGAAATAATAGGTATTTACTTTAATGAAGAGATTAAAAATATACTTTTTTTATGGTTATATGTATTTATTTACGTTTCACACAATAATTTTTTTTTAAACATTTTCCTAGTCACAAGATGCAACCTATATATTTAGATGATCAAGACACAATATCTTAGAAAAAGTAATTAATAGAAATTATATTTACACATTATACTATTTATAAATAATTTTAATATTTTAAATTATCTAAACTTATGATGAGAAATATAATTGTAATCATGAGTATTTATAAACCATTTCCCTAACTGTAACTCATATAGATATTTCATGCTTTTGCCTGTTCTCCTTACCAACTTTCAGATGAAACGAATACACGTATAACGAAGTCAATGGTCAGATAAGCACTTCTGTATAATTTCGCTAGTTAAGTTTTTATAGTTTGTTATCAGACATTTTTAGGGGAAATTTTATGTCACTTTTACTTCTTATTCAGTTTTCTTAAATTCTAGGTTTATTTATTAGTGGTCTAAACTAAATGCATCCAATTCAAACTGTCAGTTAGAAACGAGGTTATATTCTTTGGTATAATTATGAGAAATGGCATTTTCTACAATTTTAATTTTTATTCTTTTTAATTTTAAATATTTCTTACTATTTGATTTCTAATGATTCGATGAAAATAATTTGGCAACAATTATTTTCTGGGTGAATTGTTTTTTAACAATTATTTTTACCATCATCACTATTAAATTTTTGCAAGATTCTAGAGCTTCAAGATTCGTTATTTTTTTTTTAAATTAGGATGAAAAAACACTTATAA
Organism: Latrodectus geometricus; assembly: GCA_026290005.1. Classification (NCBI taxonomy): domain Eukaryota; kingdom Metazoa; phylum Arthropoda; class Arachnida; order Araneae; family Theridiidae; genus Latrodectus; species Latrodectus geometricus. Next base: position 2,701,726 of record JAPDSC010093491.1, on the reverse strand, counting down.
ATTGTCTACCTTATATGTTAACTTATGTTTAAATATAGATTTTTTAATACCCCTTTACATAAAAGCCATTAAATATTTTAATGCCAGAGAATAGTGCAAGCGTTTGATAAAACTGTTACTGAACGTGTGGCTTATTAAATATAATTGTAACTGGAATTTATAGCTAGCTTTACAAAATAGTGGATTGTGTTAAATTAATATAATATACTTAAATTACATTACATTATTTAAACAAAATTCTAGTTTTCTGTAGTGCTATTACAAATCTGCTGATACTTGTAACTATTAATATCGCAAATATTCTATGGATTAATTTTATTATAGAGACCAATTATTTATAATTTTAATTATTGAAATATTTGAACTATTTCAGATTCAGTAACTGATACAGTAATTCCTGTTTACAATTAGAATACTTTTTATTTAAATCAGTATTTCATTCATTTTAATAATTAAGCTTAGTTGTTAAAATGAAACAGAATATTTTTATTGGATTATAAATTTATTTTCATCACCTTATCTATTTCAATTACAATATTTTTTGAAAAAGGTGTATTTTTTGAAGGTTTTTCTTTTCTGAGACTTTTAAAATTTTGCTGTGACGGATACCTTTAAGTAACTGCGTTATCTTGCTTTTCTTAATTAAAAAAAAATAGAAAGCTTCGAAATGATTTCCTATTTTTTTGTCATTCAAAGAACATTTATCTTAACTCTTAAATTTTTACTGAATAATTTAAACTTATTAATATTAAAATTGAAAGTCAATACATATTTGGAGTATTCAAAATTTAAAGAAAAAATGTTAAGATAAAAATATAAATTACATGGATTTGACAGAATTAAATGTTAAACGACAAATATGCTAAATTAAATATAAAAATAGCTGATACTAATAAATTTTAAATGAAAACAAAATATAGTCCTACAAAAATATATTTTTTTTTGCAATGCACTTCTGCATTTATGTCAATTTTTATAATAACACTAGCATAATAACTTATCTCTTACAACTTCGTTAAAATTATAAATAAGAATAAAATTATCTTTTATTCTAATTTATAATTCAGCAGGATAATGTTTTATACAAAGTACACTACTGGCCATTAAAATTGCTGCACCAAGAAGGCGACATGCTACAGACGTGAAATTTATACGAAATGAAGAAGAAGCTGTGATATGCAAATGATTAGCTTTTCAGCGCATTCAGACAAAGCAGGCGCCAGTAGCGACACCTACATTGTGTTTAAATGAGGAAAATGTTCAGCCGGTTACTCATACAGAAATTGCATTTGAAAGTTGTTGCCTGGTGAAAATGTGTTGTGATACCTCGTGTAAGAAGGAGAAATGCGTACCAGCAAGTTTCTGACTTTGATAAAGGTCGAATTGTAGTGTACCGGGATTGCGGTTTATCTTATCGCAGTATTGCTGCTCGCGTCGGTTGAGATCCAATGACTGTTAGCAGAATATGGAATCGATGGGTTCAGGACGATAATACGGACGCTGCGTCATAGACAAGAGCGCCTTCAATGGTGTGATCAACGAAGAACCTGGGAGCTCGAATAGCGAGACGTCATCTTTTCAGATGAATCCAGGTTCTGTGTACAGCATCATGATGGTCGCATCCGTGTTTGGCGGCATCGTGGTGAACGCACATTGGCAGCGTGCATTCGTCATCGTCATACTGGCCCATCACCTGGCGTGATGGTATGGGGTGCCATTGGATACATGTCTCGGTCATCTCTTATTCGCATTGACGGTGCTTTGAACAGTGCACGTTACATTTCTGGTGTGTTATGACCCGTGGCTCTACCCTTTATTCGAGCCCGGCGAAACCCTACGTTTCAGCAGGATAATGCCCTACCGCATGTTGCCGGTATTGTACGGACCTTCCTTGAAACGGAACATGTTCGGCTGTTGCCCTGGTCAGCACGTTCTCCAGATCTTTCACCTATAGTAAACGTCTGGTCAATGGTTGCCGAGCGACTGGCTCGTCACCAAATACCAGTCATTACGGTTGATGAACTGTGGCATCGTGTTGAAGCTGCATGGGCATCTGTACCTGTACATGCAATCCAATCTCTGTTTGACTCAATGCCCAGGCGTATAACTGCTGTTATTACTGCCAGAGGTGGTTGTTTTGGGTACTGATTTCTCAGGATGTATCCAGCCAAATTTATTGAAAATTTAATCACTTGTTATTTCTAGTATAATATATTTGTCCAATAAATATCATTTTGTTATCTGCATTTCTTCCAGGTGTAGATATTTTAATGGCCAGTAATGTAATTACCATCGTAGTGTCATATTAAGTTTTCCTCCTGCTTAAAATTCTTTTCATATAATTTTTGGCCTTCCTCTTAAAAATTCATTAATATTTTCATTAAATACCTTTGTCCTTATTTAAATTAGTTTATGAATTATCGTATCATTTAATGAATAGACTTTTATGTGCTTTTGTGTGAGATCTTATAGATTTTTTAAAATACGTCCTAAATCTGTTGGATTTCATATAATTATTTCGAAATTAAAGTCTGAAATTAGTATGCTTTTATCAACAGCAAATATATACACTTTCAATTTTATTTATATTATTTTTATACAAATACGTAATGGTATATATTGGAATTTAATTATAAGTAATAAAACAAGTTAAGAAATTATATACTTTTATTAACTAAATTTCACAACCCTCGTATTGTATTGTTTTAATTTAATGATCACTTAGGCGTACACTTTATTACAAGTATATCTGAAGTTATTCAACACGTCAATTGTTTATGGAGAATAACTTACTTTTAGGATTAACCAAGTAGGCACAGCGCTTCTAAAGGCGTATTGTCACAATACTAATTTCACCATATTATCTGAATAAGCTTTGTTAGACAATTAATGTGAAAATAATAGGATAAATTATTTCCCAGTTCCAAACAATTCAGAGTTTATAGTATTGTAATCTTTTGCAGCTTATTCCCAAAACTCATTAAACTGAAGTTTCTGATAGCGACAGCATTATTAGACTTTAACAGTAAGCTATTTAAAAATAGTAACATAAAAACTATTACTACTAGAATTAAATTAGGGAATATATATTCTGATATTTTTAAATAACATAAAATAAAGAACAGAATTCTTTTGTAAGAGAATATTTAAATGATGCAAAATTCATTAAATAAATAAAAATGTAACTTCTAATCATAACATATTTTAAAAAATAACTTTATCTAATATATAACTGCTTTTTTGTGCTGTAATAACAGCTTCAAATATCTTTACATGCAGATTGCAAAATCTGAAAAATCTCTATTATTCAAAATATCTGAGGTCTTTTTTTGAGTGGTTAGATGAAATAAGTTCTTTTATAATGATATTTAAATTAAATTTATAAGAAATTAATTATGTATCACAAAAAGAGCACTTTGAAAAAATTACTGTAATGATTTTGGCTTTCTGATTAATTTTAGAAAGATATTTTCTGCGAAATCTAAAAAGATATAAAAATGCGAATAGCGAAGTTTCGTTACGGGGTTTTGAAAAGACGCTTTTGTGCCATTATATTCATTACTTTGAAAGAAGAAAAACAAGTTGCGATTAGTTTACAGAAAAGCATAAAATAAATGTAGCGAAATACAAGAACCATTAGAATAAATGTATATCGTTATTTTGATGATTGTAAATTTGTTTCAGACGATATTTCAGACGCACATTTTTTCTGCTGGTTTGATGTAACAGCCTTTATATAAAATTGCTTATCGACTCTTATTCCGATAAATTAAAAAGTTTCAGTAATGAAATTCTCAGTAAATTATGTTTTATTAAAATTTTTTTTATCTATTTCTAATTAATCATTTACTTCTGCCTAACAGTTAATATGCAAAGAGTGGAATGCTCTAAATTTCAAATAAATTTGCCTAATTCACTTATAAATCACTTCATTTGCGTGGTGTTTGGATAAATAATGTATGTATTAAATTTAAAACAAATCATAATTTATTAATGAAAAATATATTATTAACCTGAACTAATTTAAACATATCGCATGTATATAACTGTTAAGAATAAAGCATTCGTGTTTAAAATAATGACTTATCAATGATTATGCATGTTTTGGAGTTAGATTATTTGGATGTTTACGTTTGGAATAAACTTTTAATAAAAAAGTACGTTTCATAAAATACGTAAATCTTATATTTTTATGAGGTGGATTTTGTGTGATATTTAGAAAAATGATCAAGAACGAATGAACATGTTCGAGGTATGAAATTTTATATTTCACTATTTAAACTTTTTATGCCAATTCATATTTCGCTTATCTTTAAAAACAAACATGAAAAAAAATTCAAAAAATTTTTTTCTAAGATTGAATTAATTATTTATTTTACCATGCTGTTTCTGTATGAAAATTACTATAAATATTATAATTCTCTAAAAGTAAACTTCCTCACACAATAGATACTAAAGCTTACTATTCATCAAAATTTATCACCGTCAATGAAAATAAACTCTGTGAGTGTACACTTCACAAGTGCGTTTAAACAATATTATTTTGAATTTAAATTTCCCTTAATAATGCTTTGATTTACATAAATTCGACAAATTAGACCATACAAGAATATTAATATTATCGAAAAATGCAGGCTCTTACTTTATTAATTGATGGGCATATTGATCTATAAGAACTATATGAAATTTTATATATTACCTATATATTTATGAATTTAAAAAGTAAAATCTTAAATATTATTATGAATTCAACATTACGTAAAAATATGGTAATTAAAATATTCCAATAATGTTATCTGATACACATAGTAAAAATATTACGTAGTAATGTATATTTTATAATGTCACAAAATGTGCATTAATGCGTAGTATTTTTTAAATTCTGTAATACATTTATTCTCAGATACAAATCCTTTAAAATTTCTCACATCCTCTTCAATTGTATTTTCAAACAATGATTAAAATAGTTGTGTTTATTTTTCCAATTATTAAGGTTTTAAATAAAAAGATTTTGAGCCAAAGCATTATAATTGATTTGCTAAATTATTACATTGACACTTCAACAAATTGTTAGCAAATATATATTATTTTGCAATTCTACTGCTTAAAAAAAGGAAAAATTCTCACAGCAAGAGAGCTTAAAAAAGCGAAGCTTATTTTGTAGAAGAACAGGGTAATTTTTAACTCAGGCATAATAGGTAGTGGCAAACAATGAATAATAAACTGGTTACTGAGAGCAGAGTGTGAAAAAAGGGCAGAGAGGAATTAAATTTAAGATTAACACATTGTGTATGTTATTTAAAACTGATGCTAATTGATAACATGGAATAGAAGTTGTATTTTCTAAATATTTTTTCTATATTAATCTATTGTTTAACCATCTCAAAAATTGTTTTTCATCTAGTTGTATTATAAGTTAGAGAATTATATAAATCTGTTGTAATAACCATTAAAACTGTTTATATTTTTAAATGATTTCCACTATCATTTTAAATGTTGAATAGTGGTTTTAATTATTAAAAGTCTCAATGTTTTTTGGTTTTTAACTTACATTAAGTTTCCGAGTCTTGCAATGCTCTCCTTTGTTTTCTGAGTCATTCATGTTTTGAAAAGTTATGAAAACATTTTTGTTCAAATAATATAAAATTTTCTCTCAAATTTTATTGTATAAGTTTCTTAAAAAGTTAATGTATATGTTCAGAATATCAAATAAAATAAGACAAATGATTTTACAAATGATTTATAAGAGTAAGAATCGAAATGGAACGTTAATTAAGACATTTTAACTTCTCTATGCTTCTAAATTTGAATCCTATTTTAAATTAGTTTTTTACTGGAATGAATCTGAACCTAGAAACTGCTTATGTATTTCTTACTTAATTATGTTATATTAGCAAATTTTATATCCGTTTTATCGTTTATCATATTTTAATTTTATAAGTTTTAATTTGCTATTGCAATTTGTAAATATAGAAACTAAGGATACTTATAGATATAGAAATTAAGATCCTGTTACTTATTCACCTCTCATAAAAATAGTTTAATATTGTCATTTCAGATCATTTTTTATTCATTACATGTTTTAAAGATATTAGATAATTAATGCATTTTTAGTGAAGATTAAGCAAGAGATTTTTTCTTGTCTATGTTTTTCCTAAAATACTTTTCCTTAAAATTTTTGCAAAACTTTACAAAACGGTTAAGAATAATTCAAAAATAAAATAAAAATGTTTTAAAATATTGAACTGTTTAGAAAGTTTTAAATTTTTTAATTTTTTTTTGAAAATAATGGAAACACTTTAAAATATTAACTTTATTTTTAAATTGTCTGATCTATGACAAAATGACTCTAAATTAAAAAATTTTGTAAGTGAAAACTTGTTATATTAAAGATTAAAATGGTTTGAATGTTTCACTAAATAAGTAATTAAAATAAAACTGCTGAGGTTAAAATTGCTAGCTGATTAAAATCAGAAAATGAAAAATATTTTTCTGTCTTTTCTCACTTATATTTTTCCTAAAGATTAAATAGTTATTAATTAATTTAATTTTTCTATTTGTATGCAACGACAGCATTTTTTTACGAGCAATCAACGGAACGGAAGCTGAATTTTATTGCATATTAAATTTCTATATTTATGATAGTTAACAATTTTTTATTTATTTTATTTATGATCAATTTGTATAAAATTCAATACATAAAATAAAAAGTGATTTCTTAAATTATGAGTGTATGCTTTCCTGCTTATGAATTTCTATCATTTGATGAGACTTGAGAAATGTTTTTAAGGAAAATACACAATATTAACTTGCAGTGGATTAAATATTATAAATATTTTTGTTTAATAATATAAAAAAATCATAAATTTATTCTACTAAATAAATATATTTCAATGAAATTAGAAAAACCCTCTATAATTTTCTTTCTCAATATAACATTATGCTTTACTATGCTAGTTTTAATATTAGCTTTCTAAAATTCTATACTTGTTTTTCCATAGTATTTTTTATATTAACCTGATGTGAATATGTAATAAGTTTCCTCTTTTAATGCTTTGCAGCTTATAAATAAAGGAAAAAAAAGTAATTTTTCCTTTATTTATAAAAATAGTAAATGTGACAGTTGATTCACTTGTTATTTTTAAAGAGATTGATTACTAAATAATGAATAGATGAAAAGATACTGCAAGCAAATTTGTTCGCAAAAGGCTCAGTTCGAGATATAATAGAAAAGGTTATTTCAATTAAGTTACATTTTGTGGAGAGATTACAGACAAAGCCCAACAATATTTACATTTAACAAGAAAACATTTGTATAAATAACTTCACACGCAGCTCCAAACCATTTTTGATGATGAAGGAAGATGTGGGTAAGTTCTTGAAGAATATTCATGAATGTGATTTTCTTATTTTATTTAAATAAATATAAAGATTCATTGAATATTTATTTGTTTTAACAAGAGTATATCAATATTTATGTAAATAGGACCAATTTAAATGAATTGTTATTCAAAGATTAAAGAGTTATTTAAAGAGACCCACTTATTTAATAAGATTATTACATGATTTTTTAATCAAACTATTCATCATGAAACATAATTTTTTATGTCGTTTTTATCTTTTAATATTTGAGAAAACTAATTTACTGTTTCTTTGGAGTAATTACTTTCGGAAATTTTAATTCTGACGTGTTTTTAAATTTTGTTATAATCCCATGTCAATGAGTTTTTGTATTTATATTTTTGTTAATTTTGATTTTTTTAAAAATTACTAATGTCTATCTTTCAAATTTCTAATTTTTTTCTTTTTTTAATTTTCTGTTTAATTTTAGGAAAAAGATTTTAATTTCACAGCTTAGAAAATTTAAATTTTAGTTCTACTTTTAGAAGATCTGGAATTAAACTTTCCTAATTTGCTATCCAATAGCTGATTAAGATTTTATATGCAAAATTATAGAAAATACAACGTGTTAACATTCATGGAAATGATATCAGTATGCAGACTAAAATATTATAGAGAGAGCATAGAAAAAGCTTTAGCTAAAATGTAATAACAAAGCATAAAAAGGGTAAAAGGTCAATATTTAAAAGTGTAGAACTAAAGTATAGACGAGTTATAATAAAAGAAAATGCTACAAAAGGAAACTTTCCTAAGAATTTAATACTTACCCTTTTATGTATGACACGTTTTTAGCTCCAACTGAAGTTTTTAATGATAATAACAATTTATCATAAGGCCAGAAATAATTTAAAAATCAATCTTTAAAATGCTGAAAATCATACTTTTAGTGTTAAATCTATTCTACATTCCCAAGCTTTTTCCTCAGTTTGAGACAATCTGCAGAAAATCTTTCTTTGGCAGTGCGCCATTCAATGTTAGTTTTTTATGTGAATTGCATTGGTGAAACATTTCGTACATGTCGGATTTAGTTGATCAGTTGCTAAGTCAGACGAGACATCAGAAAACGAAAATATGCATTATATAATGCTGCAATGCATTTTTTTTTGAAAACAATCTCTCAAAGTTTTCTCGCATTGCTGATAACAACTGAACAGGAAACACATTGCAACACATTTTCTAACTGGAATAAATTTCTCTTTTGGTATTAATGAGTCCATAAGCATAAGTGTAACGTAACAAACTTATTTTCTGATATCACGATTTTAGAAAATTTGTTTCTCGTTTATTATGCTACACAAAAGTGGTGCAACCATAGATTTTCTGAAACGAGTAGTTTGATACCAAAAGTGAATACTTTTTGGTCGTATTTCTTTTGTTTTTATGAAAAATATATTTTTGAATTGTAAGAGATTCATAAAGATTGTAAACAATTATCAAAGCATTATATTTGTGAATATTAAATGAAGAAATTTACTTTTTAAATTTAAAATTTTTCTATATATATTCTTCAAAAATGTAATTTTATAAAGAGTTTTAGCTCTAGAATTATGTTCATGATACATTAAAAAAATTGATTAAAATGTAGTCATTCTGTTTGCATTCATAATATTTAGGAATTTTAATGTATACAAATATATTTGAATAATAATTAATATAATACTCATAATTTCTCAAGTTTGTTTTTATAAAGAAAATTTGCAAATATTTTATACTAATAAAAATGATAGTATGATGTTAATTAATTTTTTTTAGTATAAAATACTTTTTAAAATGTTATTGAAGGGTATTTCCCTGATGTTATTTACAATTTTTAGCAATTTATTAAAATTACTAAGAAATATTTCAGAGATATTAGAACTTAATATCAAAAATAAAATCCCAAAACTCCATGTTCCAAAGGAAATTAAATGCAGTTGGTAATGGTATTAGCATTAAATATTTCCCTCTAGCATTTTTCTAAATAAGTCTATAATGTTTGTTTTATAATAAAATTTTTCTGTTTATTTTGTAAAACATCTTTATAATTTTGAATAGATTTAGAAACAAGTTTTAAAAATCCATAAGTTTTGCCAACAAACTATTTATTATTGTATTTTTTTTAATATAAAAATATTTTTTTTTCTGTTGTTGGAGAAAATTCATAAAGTTATGCATCTGTTACAAATCTAAAATGGATGTCAAGAAAAGAAAATGTTTCTTATACAATATCCTACTTACACCCTTAATACACATCTTTATTAAATCTTATTTTTTATGATATGTTTTAATAATTGCAGTTACTTTAATCTTATTGTAAAATTCACTAGAAAAATATAAGTTAAATGCTAACACGGGAAATCATATAAAATAAGTTCTTAAATTATACAAGAATTATTTAAATATTTAACAAGGTATTATTCATACATTAATTTTTAACTGACTAGTAAACGTTTTTATATATCTTTTTGACTTATATTCTTTATATAAAATACTATGTGAGTAATCCTTTTTACTTTTATAGGAAAAATGTAAAAAATGCGTCTGTGAATGTTTTGTTAAGATTATGAATAGAGTAGTCTTTGTGCTAGAGTGTTATTTAAAAAATAAGGAAATTACACGAAATATGTGAAAAAAATATTGTATATAAGAAGTATTGTTTACAAAAGGTATTCATTACTCTTGTTATAGATAATTACAAATAAAATTATAAGATAGTTTAAAAAGGCATTAAAATTTTAAGTATTACGATATATATATATATATATATATATATATATATATATATATATATATA
>JAPDSC010093491.1:2648842-2691542 GCA_026290005.1 Latrodectus geometricus | reverse complement strand
ATATATATATATATATATATATATATATATATATATATATATATATATACCCTCTTTATGATTATCTGAGAAAATGACCAACACACTACTGAACAATTTTATTAAATGTTTTAATTTATGAGCTATTGCTTTTGTTGGTTTGAAGTCATGATTTTTATAGCTTTTAGTTTGAAAATAATCTGTAAAACGAACAGTCTCTTATGTTGCAAAATTTCTAAACTAATTTACTGTATAAATTTCAGATTTAAATATTTGTTTCAATATTTATGAGGCATCAGAAACGTTTTTGTCATTAAATCATAAAGAAAAGGATTCTTCCTTGATACCAGCAATATTTATTTGTTTCATATACTCCGTAAATTATAAAGAAATCAAATATTTATAGTTAAATTCATGTAAATTATTAATATTTTCCATTAAATAATTCATTCTTTGACTTAATCAATGAAGAAAATCAATTTCAGACTAAACCAAATAGTGTAAGTTGTTAGAAAGTCAAATGTTTCAAGTCCAATTCGAGAAAGTTATTAATTTTTTACGTTACATTAGTCAATCTTTTAATTAAATAATGAAAAAAATCAATAGTCTTTCAAAATAAAAAGCTTTTGTTTTAAAAAGAGAGTTACATTAAGTAATTTCTAATTGAATAATGCTGTGATTTTATGCAAAGTGAAAATTTTGTGCTTTTATTTGTGAATCATTACTGAAGTATTTATTTATTTAATAATATTGTTTATTATATAATAATACTATATTTAAAGGAAACAATTATTTTCACCAATTATAAATATTATAATATATGAAAATCCAGAGTACTATTGATTTATATGGAAGTAATATCCAATAAAATTTATAATATTATCTAATATATCGTAAAAGTATCAAGTAAAAATATTTCGAATTACGTGATATAAATTTCAGAACAATTGAATAAAATTTATAAGTCAGGAGGACTTATTAAAGATTCTTAATTTAGAAAATGTTTACTGTAAATAATCTATATTGATACATTAATTCTACAAAAATTGTAAAACGTAAATTACTTTAAAGTTGAATGACTGCTCTAAATCTAGGATGTTTTAAAGGTTATATTTGTTTTAAAAGTTGCTCTTACACAGTTTTGAATCAGTATCTGAAAATATTATTTTCCAAAGCTTACATGCTTGTATAGGGAAAATAATTATTTTAAAATAAAAAAGAATTGTTCATTGTGTTATATTCCAATGAATCAATATGTAAAAGCCAGTTAAGACGAGAAAAGTTATTTCTCAAATATATTTTGTTTCAAAGATTTATATTACTTCAGAAGTATATAGCATATAAGGTAAATGATTTACATTTCTAGTGCCATGAATGTTTACAAGTTTCTTCTAGAGCTTCTTGAAGTAAGAATATCCCGTATTTTTTTTTTTTTTTAAAAACAAGCAGCCGTCAATTATATAAGATTGTATTGTCTCGAGTTTATAGCAGCCCTTGAAGAAATGTACTTTCTCTTCTCAGTGATATTGTATAAATTTTATTGAACTGTATGTGTTGGGGTAGAGTATTTATTTCTTGTTTCTATAGAGTAGTAACTTAAAAAATACTGTATGAACACTTTCAAATCATTAAAAAAGTCAAAATGCTTTTGGAAGTAAATTATATTCCATGAAATGTGCTGTTCGTTAAAAGTATATTCTTTCAGAAAAATTTCATTCACTTTATTTCCATAAATAATTTTGGAATGAGTTGCAGTTATTTCTCTTTGAAAACTTTAGATTTTGATAAAACTTTACGTTCAACAATATTTAATCTCCACAAAACATAACAACAAAGTTTTACTTTGTTGTTATGTTAATATGAAAAGTTTTACTTTTCATATTTATAATCAATATGTCTGCAAAGGCTTAAATAGTATAAATCTACATAAAATAAAACTCAAAACTTTTTATTACTTTTCAAAATTTAGTACACAATCTTTCGAAAAGACTAAATCCCACTGCATTTTCATAGAAAATTGTTCTATAAATTTCATGGTTTGGAGCATTATTAAAGTATTCTGTTATATTTTCGGAATCTTAAATCAAAACTTTGATTTTTTGAAGGCACATTTTTTTTTAGGAAATAGAAAGTAATTTATAAACATAAATTCGTAAAAAAATAGTGGGATTTACAGAAAAAAGTTATGCATTTTTTGAGAAGCAACTCGATAAAAACCGCATTGGGCAAATATTAACGTGTTATAATCGTTTTAGATGTATGTATGTATACATTTATAAAAACAGTTTTTAGAAAAAGCAATTAAAAAGCAAACTAACAAATTCTGTTATTTCTCATTTATAAATTGATTTTCATTTGAAAAATGTATTTATAATTAGGAAATATTCATTAGATATTACACAAGGAAAGACAATTTATTTAAAATATAGAATATTGCATTCGAAGTTTAAGGTTTACTTTAAACACATTTTTTAAATCTCTTCGAACTTTCAGACAAATTAGAACATAAAATCTTTAGCTATAATGTGCGTATTCATTATACTTAACCATAAATAATTAAACAGCTATGAACTTTTCAAATAAGAGGATATTAAAGGCTCAAATAAACATTTATTAAAATTTGAAATGGATGTATAATTTAAGTTTTTAATTCTTTGATCTTTTAAGTTGAAACAAAAATCAATCAATAAAGATCTCGAAATGTCATCTGTAATTTGGTTTGCTCTTGTTTAAGATAAGGAGAAAAGGAATATTGATTCTTTTACGTATCGCACATAGTTTGCTTAAAAGATTTTACTTGAACAACTAATAAAATTAATACATATTACGAAGATAGAAAGTTATTATAACACATAATTTATTGTAATAATTTTATAAAAAGTGTTCGTGTAGAATAAAATAAATATCTTATGCTGAAATAAGTTCTTCTTCTTAAAATTCTATTTAAAATGTTTTTCACCATCTGAGCAAATGTAATTAGAGCATGTTTGTATATTTTTCAAAATTTAATCATTTTCATACAGTTTGCCATTAGGTGTCAAATATATTTCTTAGCTATAAATAATTCAGATCCTAATCTTTACTTTAAAATTTTTGGTTAGTTGATGATATATTTGTAGCTATAAATAATTAATTTTCACTTAAATAAGATAGTTATGTATAGAATCGATAAGAGGAAAAATCTTTATCTGAACTATAATATAGTCTTAAAAATGAAAAGTTCAACCTAGAAAATAAAATGATAAAGGTAAAAAGCACCACAAGAGTTTAAAAATAAATAAATTATACGCCTTGTAATAATATTTAAGACGTAATTAAGAAATATTTCTTATATTTATTATTAATGTTTTTCATATTTATATTTTTCATATTTATTATATTTACATTGGATTAACAAATTACAGTTTTGTACAAATTATTCTATTAACATATTTTTGACGATGTTTTAATATGAAACCGATCTGGAATTGAGTTTATCTTAAAACGCAAATTATTAAATAGGAAAGTTTTCTTTTTATACTTTATATAATTGTATTAATTAAAATAACTTTATATTATATCTATGGTTGGAGAGTAATATATGTAAGTTATATATATGATCTAAAGTTAAATATATGACAGTTATAATAAGAATGCAAAAATTATATTTTTTAATCTATCTCTTGGCGAGTCTTCCAAAACTATATAAAATATATATTAGTATCAAATATACATAATTTGTAACAAACATGAAATTGATTGCTTGTTCATCTGTATACTTTTCATAAAAAATATAGTTGAACATCGTTATGTTAAAAATTAAAAAAATTTCATAAATCCCATTTCATTAATGATAATTTTCAAAAGAAAACTTTTAGATATCGATACTTTTGCTATGGTTATATTGAACTTCTGATTTTCATTTTTTACTTCTAATAATACATAACTTATAAAATATACCATAAATGCATCTTAATTTAATGTTCCAAAAATATAAGTTTGACTGTAAACAAACATTCAATCTTTTTAATTATAATATACATCCAATTAACTCACTTAAAATACGTTTTTATGTATGATCTGATTTTTTTATTCTTTCCTGAAAGCGCTTTACAGAAATATTGTCAAAAGCCAAAAGAATAATTTTTTTATTAAAACAACATAAACTTCCTCTCAAAGGTTGACTTTAGTAGTTAGAAATGATAATTTTCTTTTACATTAAGGGGGGGTTTATGTTATGACTTTCACGTTAAAATTTCCTTATTAAATTCTATAGTATCGTATATTTTGGACGAGGTCTCTTTTCCGAACAAAAATACATTTTGAATTACAGTATATCATCTTCATCAAATTCATCTACGTTTCAGTATCATTGAACTATTAAACTTTCATGGCTTATTTTCATTATTTCTCTTACATACTAGCCATCTATCGTATCTTTAGGCTAAAAAAGAAATGTTTTAAATTGACAGTATGTCATTACTCAAAACTAATGCGATATAATAGCATAATATAAATTGAGGGGATACGCTGTACACAAGTTTTTACTTCTAATCGGAACCATATTTTCTTGAATTTTTTTGAAGCATAAAGTGTTTTAAAATAATCTTTAAATTGGAAATAAATATTGCTTGCTTATGAAAATGTAATTAATAGAGCTGTTTTTATAACTAAGATTACATGTTAGGAAAAGACCGTTTTTTTCTTTAAATTAGTTCATAAACATGTTTATACATGTATCTTGTGAAAGTTTAAATGTAAAAAATCTAATATTTGAAAAAGGATTTATTCAAAACACTTGAAAGATCACTTCATTACTAAAATATAGTTCATCTGGTTAAATGTTCTAGGGGAAAAAAAACAGTGTTTCTCGTATGACTTTTACTACGCATTTTATTAGTTGTTTATGATGTTCTCTCGCGTGAAATTGAATAAAAGAATAGAGCAATGGAGTTGGTTAAATAAAGCTCACGCATAGAGTTAGGCTATAAATATGTTTTATTCTACTTTAAAACTTTGATGTTCTAACAGCGAAAGAGACAGTTTTATACGTAGGATTGTTATCTTTTGGAGAAATCGACCGATATATTTACAATGCATGATTTAATCTATCATAAATTTTCACTTTCTTTTACTTCTGATTTATCGAGGATGACTTACTTTGTGTCATAGTTGAAAGAAGTTTTATTTTTGAAAAAAAGTCTTTTCCATCAGAATGGAAATCTACTACATTGTCATAAGTCTATATCCATAAAGACATATTTTTCCGGAAATGAATTTCTTTATTTCATATCTGTGGAGAATTTGAAGCAAATTATGTACCCGAAACACTCCTAATTCGCAATTACAATTCTTCCGAAATAACATTTGTCAATTTATACAAAAATTCTTATCTTCATTTTATTTTTCATTTATCTTTTCTAACTATTGAGGAAACTAAAGTAATGAGGTTGAGTAAAACTCTCGAAAAATGAATATATTTTTTTTTACAATTCCTTTTTTTCTAATAAACTTTTTGAATAATTTCATGAATAGAAATTGATTTCAGAAATACATTCTTATTTTGAGACATTTATTTGAGAATGGTAATCGTAACAAATTCCTATCACGTTAATCATTTACTGATACATCTTCTAAATGAAAAAAAAAATATTTAAAGGTTGTAATTATTGATTTTAATTTATCAATGATAAGTTCTTAAATTTAAACCATTTATTTATTTTTATTAGTAAGATCGTACCCATGATTTTATTTGTAACTGTATATAAAATTAATTTTCGATCTATTTTCTAATACATTACTATGATTTTAAAGTTTTTTAGGTTTATAAACACCTCTTTTCTTAAGCAAATTTTTCATAAGGGGATTAATTCTATTATATTTATTTTATTAATTAATTACACTATCTTGCAATGAATTCCTTTCTCAGACACTGGATAATAAAAATGGCCTATTCCCTGTCTGTTTTTTTTTTTTAATTTAATGGGTGGTATTCTTGTCATGTCTTTAATTAAGTTTTTAAAATTAAGATGGACTATATTGGTTAATATTTTTAACAAATTTCTCCTAGACAAATTCTTATTTTTCTACTTATCTTCTTATAAATTATTAAGTCTCCTAACCAACAGTTTTTTTATAACCTTTAACTTAAATTTTTAACAATCAACTTATATACTTCTTGAAATTTTGTGTACTTATACTTCATTAATACCAAAGTAGTGAATATTCAACGCGTAAGGCATCATTAAACATTCTGAATGAACAATAACTGTATTACAAAAAATAAGAAACAAAATTAACTTTTGCTAACAAGCCTTTTCAATTTTCTTGTTTGATGTGATTCAAATATGGGAAAACACTTATGAAACATGATAACGATGAAAAGAAGGAACTTAGAGAATCTTAATTTCAAGCTAAAAATACATCAACTATATTTTGAAATTGATTGCCAACTGTTAATCATTGCAATTTTCAAGTGAAACATACTTATTTTACACGTTATAAGGATTTTTGTATATTTAATATCTTAATCTTAATGGAATTAATTTGTGAAAATCATCTTTATCATAAAGATGCTAAACTTTTTGCATTAAAGCGTATGGATATTTCCAGCTACTGTACGCTCTTACCCACAGTAATCAAAAGAATAATTAAATCCACAAAATATAATAATATATCCTTCAATTTTTTAAATTTTATAGATAAATAGTGAATATTGTTTTATGAATGCACTTAGGAAATTTAAACAAAATATTATTTTATAATTTAATAATTAAAATTTATTATAAGTAATATTTTAATTAAAAAATATTAACTTTTGGAACATTCTTTTCATAATTTGCTTCAATAAATATGATATATACGTAAATATGCATCATCTTTATTACACTTTTTTAGTATTTTAGGATGAGAAACAATACGGTTTTTTTAAAATCAAATATAGTACGTATTAAATATGTTTGCTTACTTCTTTTCCTTAATAATACTTATATATTTCAATATCACTTGTAACAAATAAATATTATTTAAACCATCATAAGTATTAGAATATGAGCTAAATTTACATTTAATTAATTTTCATATTTCACAAAGAGTTAAATCTTTGGAAAATTAAATTATATATAACTAATATATTTGTAGCTTTTCAATCTTCAAATGAAAACATCCTTCATAATAATTTAAATTATGAATATCCTATTTAAAGAATGTAGAACTTGTGTATTAGCCAGTCAATAAATAGGACACATCGAAACGTTGTACGAAAGCGAGAGTTAATTTAGATGAGAAAACTCTAATTTACTTGACTAACGGGAATAAAATGTAAATATCTCGCTTATTGATGGCCAATTTTAATGTTAATAAAATGTATTAGATATCTGAATGTAAAAATTGCATCGTAAATCATTAGATTCTCAATGTAGGCTATAAATTTATTATAACAAATTTACTTCCCATCTCTTTGTCACGCGATAAATATCAATCGAAACCAATTAAATCAAAACTGAGTTCAGTTTGCGATATGTTGGTATAAATATCAAAATCTCTCTGTTCTATACCATTAAGAACGCATATTTTGGAGGTTGGAATGAGGAAAAGAAAAATTGAATTATTCTATTTATATAAATAGTTTTTTTTTATTCATCGAAAAGCACATTTTGCAAACCATGCTAGGGAATTCGTATTATTTGAAGACTTTATCAAAGTGAAGATAAAATTATTTCATGTAACGAAAGTATGTTGTAAAATAGTTGACAAAGCCCTAAAACGATTAGAATTTTAGTAATTCCTATTTACTTTGGTTTTAAACTGAAATTTTCATTCATTAATTCTAAGGATTTAGTTCTTCTATTCATATTTTTGCTATGTTAAGCACGTTTTCTACTATTGTCTAATAAGTCAAATTTGCAAGTTTAATATCCGAAAGTGTTGTCAGAATATGCATTGTTTTCTTTTAATATTCTGAGTTACTGGAGAAAATATGCTTTTATAAATTATCATTTAAGAGTTGTCTAAACACTAATAGTATAAAATTACCGTATATTTTGAAAACTATTAAAAAATTATAAACTTATTCTCTGTAAAAAAATTCAAGTTTATTTAATTAAATATTTTGTATAGTTTTATTGTAACTCTGTCAAATATTAGACTTTTGTTGCATTTATTTATAATATTCGATTAAATTTTAGAAAATGCGAGTTTAATTTGTCTATAATTTTGAATAAAAATTAACTTTAAATTTAATATTAATTGAATTTTTGGGGATAAAAGAACAGACTTTATACTTCATCTACTGAAGATGTGTTGTTGTTAAAGAATGGTTAGAAATAAGAAATAAATCTTTAGCATCCATGTAACCATTTTGTATGTACTAAAGTGGCTTTCTAGAATTTTTAAACATAACTATAACCTATTTATGTTTAAAACTTTTGTGTGTTAATTTGAATTGTATAAAGAATTCTGGTAAACAAAATTATTTTCCTTAACCTTAGCAAATATCAATCAATTTCAGCTCATTAAAATCAATAGATTACTTTTCAATTGCGCTTTTTACTTATGTTGAACTAGATATTAAGTAAATTTTAAGTAATAAAATTGTTATTCATCAAAATATGTTTTTTTGAGTAAAGTCGAAGAGAAAACTCCAAAGAATAACAGAAAATAATTAATGCAGGGAGTACAAAATGTCAATCATGGTTGCTCGGTAAATGAAATATAGCACTTTTCCACTTATTTTTTTAAAATTAAGGGCACCCATTTTAAGGAAAAAATTAAGAAACCAAATTTATAAAAGATATGGCAAACATCATGTAGATGATGCTTAGTTTAGTGATTTCTGTCCAATTGTGTCATGGTCGTTTCATTTCTTTAAAATGAAATAAGGAAGCTTGTGAAAATGAATACATGGAAATAATTCATTCAAATGAAATGACTTGATTCAAATATCAATATTCACATTGGCTTAGTGGAAAGGCAGAGCTCTTCAGAGTGGAAGGCCCCGGATGATTCCTGACGCTGTTGAACAACGGAAAATGGATGTGACAATTCTGCTACTACATGCGTATCCATTACAGCGAGTAAGAGGGATTTTTCCAGGTTTCCTCTCTTCTGATACGTGAATTTGGCCAATTGTCGACGAAAATACATTTCAAAAGTGAATTTACTCATATAATTTCATTTCAAGTGGTATTAAATGAAAATTCGGTCATTAAAAAAGCTTTAGAACAAACTATTCCGTTAGGCTATAGTCCCACGAGCACTCAAAATTCCAATATTCATCAATTAATTGATTCAATTAGATACTTTTAGCGAAAATTTAAAGTAAAATTTGTCTTTAAATATTACAATTAAAGTTTCTTTAAAAGCATTGGATAACAGTAAAGTTAAATTTTTTCTCATGAAATGATTTATGAAGATAAAATATATGCTCGAATATTTTTCTCGCGCTTTTATTAGAAAAACTAAAAGTGGAACAGTATAAGATTTTATTTCAAAATTTTGGCACGTCTGAACTTATTTTTCAGTGGATTTAAAATCCTGATACTTAAAGAAAACCTATTTTCCTTGCTATTCTTTCATTCTTTGAAGTAAGATAGAGCTCTTTTGCCATTTCCTTAGATGATTGGGATTTTTTTGAGGGATAAAATGAGCAAATTTTAAAATATCCGCTAGAAATGTTTATATAGTTGATGAATCTTATTTATGTTGGAGCTCATTAGAAAGGATTTTATGATATAGGGAACTTTGAGATAAACTCTGTAAATGAAGTTGGCTTTGATTTCTTAGTCATCATAATAGGAAATAGTAAAAAATTAAATCCAAATATAGAGACAATTTGATTACTTGAATTAATTTTAAAAAAAGCTGTAGTGAACACAATCAAAGGTAAAGAATTTTAAATACATAATTTTATAGGGCATTTTAAGATTTGATAATGCTGGACAATTTTATCTTTCAGATTATAATTTGAATTTTAAAAATATAATTCACAAATTTCGATTGTTAATTATGCATAAAATTTTATATCTGTAACTGAGAATTGTATATTTTAAAACTATATTAATATACACGGCATATTTATTATCTTTATTTATTCATATCAACATCAATTTATATATACTTTTAAACTTATCAATAAATTTTGAAATATAATGCTTTATTGAAATTCAAAATTTCATTTCTCTTTCATTTAAAAGTTCCTTATCTATTATTCAAAATGCTTCGATATTTGAAATAGTTATTTTCTAAGATGCAATTATTTTAAATAGTAGGTAAGTTATTTATATAACAAATTACCTGTAATTTCTACCATTAAACATTCATTAAATTATTTTAAAATGAACTAAATTAATTACACCTGATAATTCCACGCTTTGAAACGAGTTTTATGTAATCAACTGAGCAACTATATTTCTTCATCTTTTTACTAACTCAAACGTTAATTTATAAGTTATTTGGGTCTTTGTCATCTGTGGCTATTGGAAAAACGCTCAATACCATTTACCTTATTTAAGCAAATATCGAACATTTTTCTAAATTTGATAAACGATATTCGTAATGTGTATCACTGCTTCAAATATTGTTTTAAAACATCATATTTTACTTAACTACATTTTATTATTCAATGAGATTAGTTCTTGACTTCTGTGAAGGGAATTAATGTTATATAATACATACATATTGATAAATCATTTTAACGAATTTTATCAATCAATCAAAATTGAAATGTTACTATATGCTGAGCTATATAAATATGTAAATTATTTATGTTTAGAACAAGAAAAAGGAACATTTAACTTATGATGTCAAATGAAAAATTGAGTCTATATTCTTATGCCATAATATTTTCTATTAAATGAAGTATATAAGTTCTGTTTTTATTTTCTATTTCATAATTGTTCTCTAATTAATGACCTTTCGTTGATATATTTTCCTTGTAAATGTTTTACGTTTGGATTCAAAGATATGATGGTTAATTGAGAGGTTAATGCGCTGGCTTTCAACTGGTGGAGTCGATTCCTACCTTCAGCTTGGATGTGTTTAGAGTTTTGAAATCGATTTTAGAGAGTAGTTTTTGGTCTGTTTAGTACTCGTGTGCAAAAAATGATCGAGTTGAGAGTCAAAAAAGCCCAAAGTTTTGGTGGTTTTCTTTATATTGATATAATTTCTACTTATTTATTAGTGGCAGTATTGATGTAAAAAGTTGAAAGAAGTAAATCTTTGTAAAAAAATATCTATTAATTATGGATTAAAATTACAAAAGGATGCATTTGATCCTAGAGAAGTATGCCAATTTATTACACTTCACTTTGTAATTGAATGATACATAATCTCATAAAATATTCACCACAATGATTTATAAAGAAGAGGAATTCTTTGCATATGCAAAATGTCAAACTCGCATGGTTGTATAAAGGAAATAAAATTATTTAGAAAAAAAAATCAACTAGACCATGCCTATTTAAGATAAAGCCTTGTGAATATAATTTTTAAATATTGTATTATTAGAAGTAATACCATTTTTCATATTCTATTATTTTCACTAATAAATCCCTTGATGGAACGTACTCACTAAATTGAACAGCAATTCTCATTTTTATTTCAAACAATCCAGTTTGAAATAAGTAAAATATCGTAAGTGTTGATTGATGATTGGAACTATACTTCTTCCTGTCAAGTCAAAAAATATTTCAGGATCTATTTTTAGAATTGTATTTTCAGCCGTCAAAACAGTGATTTTCCTTTCACGTCTCAACAGAAATAACTCTTTTTTTAAATTTTTTTTATAGAATTTCAATATTTAATTGTATATTTTAATATTTTACATTTCTTTAATTGAAGCATTATTGGGTCTCCATTAGATATTTTATTTGGAAAAGACTAGAATCCATCTTTAACTATGCCAAAGGCTCTCATATATAAACAAATGAATTGTACTTAAAAACCCCTTAATCACTTGTTGCAGGTTACAAGTTGTAATGTACTTAATTTACTTCCTTTATGCAAAATATTATTCATCAGTTTTAAAATGAATAAAGATTCTTAATTATATTTTCATAGCATTAATATCATGGTTACATCACATTTTTACCCTTATAACTACAGTAATATTAGTAAACAATCTCATGAGACTCAAGAAATTATTAACAGTGAAAGAAAATCATCAAACGATGCCCCAGAATGGCTATGTATTATATCGAAAAAAAATACATTTAAAAAAAATAGAAAAAAATTGAAACATAAATATTTATATAATAATTAAATATCTCATTCTTAAAAGTCTTATTTTAATGAATGTTTTGAAAATTAAATTTAATATTTGTTTTAATTGAATACGTAGAAATGTATAATAACTATTTTACTTGATTTATATTTAAAAAAATTGTTTGTTACTGAGAGTTACTATCTATTTTAGTCACTACCATTGAAATGAAATATGTAAAGGACATTTTTATAGTGTATTTAAGGACTATGAACGCTAATATATTATAAGTCCTTAACATCATTTTTAGAAATATCATTATTGATTTACATAAAATACTTTTAGTATAATTCTTAGTCAATTAGGCTGTATGTAATCAAGAAAACATAAATTTGAAATTTTTTTATTTTATTTTATTTTATTATATAGCAACTCTAGAATCTACATAATGTTATTATTATTTCTTATCTACGTTGATACTATTTTGTAACTAAAATGATGCTATTTTTTGTAACTACTTTTTAAACAGTTATAAAATAAAATTTTTATTATTATGATAAAATGTACAATTTTGTTCCACAGGAAAATATAAAAGTAAAATTTGCTTGTTTAATTGTGATTTATAAAATTCTGAAATGAATTTCGTAACGACATTCAAAATATATTGTATTGAAATCATTTTATAAATTTGAATACATAATGGTAAAATAAATGTCTTAATTATTTATTAGTTTAACATAAAAATGTTGAGTGTAGTTTTCTGTAATGAATGAAGAATAAATAAAATAAGTTTTGAATAATATCAGACAGCTTTTTAATTTATTAAAAAGAGACACACTCTTCAAAGATAAAGACTGAAAATTAAATTTATAATTTGATTAAATTCCAAATATAATGATTCACACAGATCACAAAATTACTCAAGTTTAGTTGAGAGTCAGAAACTTCAATTAATTATAATTTTGTCAGAATCTTATATATATATATATATATATATATATATATATATATATATATATATATATATATATATATATATATATATATAATGAATGTATTCCTCTAACAAATGCTTTACTTTTTAAATGACATACTTCTTATCATCATTATTTAAAATCAGTGTCTGGCGTACATGGAGAAAGAAATGAAAGAAAGAATATTTCCTGGCAAATTTTAAAAACCAAAGTTACATCATATCAGAAAAAATGATTAAATTTATAAGAAAAAAATTAGAAATATAAATGATGTATTCCTTAACATAAAAAGATTAACTTAAAATGTTGCTTAGAAAAACATTTTTTGTTGTTAAAATTTAATTTTTTATTTTGTTTATAAAGACAAATATAGGCTAAAACTTTAAATTTATGTGTTGATACTATTGTATTTACAAAAAATTATATTTTAAAGAAACAAATTGTCAAAAATATTTAAAATTTAAATAACATCTTATTCCATTTTTAAAATTTCTTTTTAAATTTTATAAAACATGAAAAATTATTTTCTCTCTTAATTTTCTTAATTTTATATGATATTAAATACGTATTTTTATACGAAATACATTTTGCTTGCCTTTTCTATTTAAAAAAATTTATAAAAATTATTAAGAAAAGTGAAACAACTTATGAGTTTTATAATGAAATTTTACGTAATAAATCTTTCATAATTGTGTGTGTGTGTTACCATTATGTGTTTGATTTTGTTATAATATTTTGCTTTTTCAAATTAAGGGCTTATTTTTACTAAGTATTTATAATTTGATTAATTTTTCAAAATTCTCTTTAAAGTGTTATTTTGAAAGTAGTAATAAAGATTTAGATATGATTTGGAAAATCACAAATCATATTTCTTCTTCGAAATTTCTTCTTTCAAAATTTCCTTGTTATCTTCCTTCAAAATAGCTCTTCAAAACTTTTGTTAAATTAATTAAAAAATTTAATAAATAATAAAATTAATGATTTGAAAAATTAAATGAAGTGACAGAAAATTTACATAAAAGTTAGATTTCTTTTAAATTGAGAGTACAAATTTCAAAATTTATCACACATTTTAATTTTAGTTAGTGATTAACGCATGGAAATATCTGTAAAAGTATTTATAGTAAGAACTCATTTATTATTTCAATTCATTTTCCTAACATTTCCTTTTTTTCTTTTCTTTTAAGCACGTTCAAAACTGAAACTAAAAAAAAAAAAAAAAACAAAAAAACAAAAGATTTCAACGAGCTTCTTAAGCACAAATGGTTACCTCATAGAAGCCTTTAAAATCTCGGATATTCCGTGAAGTTGAAAAGGAGCTCCAATATAATAAATTACTGAATGGATCGTGGTGATTCAACAGTGCATGCGTGCACTTTTTCTTCAGTTTCATTTGCAATAAATCTCGTGATATTAACTTCCATTATTTACTGAGAAGAGAGTTAAAATATGAATTTTTTTCAAGCAAAATAATGGGGCTCTTTTGTTTCAAAATCTCATCTTCATTATTTATAGTTATTGTTAAGTCGATGCTAAAAACTATTTCTATTATAAAGAGAAAGCAACTTATTGTGGCATACAACGAAAAAATAAGATGAAAAGAAATTTTGATGAAATTTTTAAAGTAACATATTACCATAAACTTGATAAGTTAAAAATGAATTTGTGTTCCTTTATCAAAAATATCACCATGAAGTCTTAAACGTATTGAACAGATCTTTTGTACATGTGAATCTAATGAGTATAAAACTATCTTCGTTGTGAAAGTGCTTTATCAATGCGTAATGAGGTCTTCAGGATTTTCATTAATCTTTTATCTTAGGAGCAAAATAATTTACTACAATTGGAATGCTTTACTACATTTTTAAATGAATTAATCAAATAAAATCGAATATACACAGAGAAGTGATCAATACTTGAAAATAAGTCATATTTAAGCATTCATGCCGATAAATAATTAAGAGAAATATTAATTTTTAATTTAAATCCCCAAAACAACTTATACTATCACACTTAAAAAAAAGAACTTGTTTTTATGACAAACTATGCTTTAAAAAAAAAAAAAAAAAAAAAAAAAAAACAGTATGAACTGATAAAAACTGTGGCATTAAACTTGATTTCATTCTTTGTTCCTAAAATAGTTGGTTAAGTATTCGTATTTTATGATGATATTACATCTGGGAATATTCGTGTTCGTGAATATCAAATATATTTATTTTGCTTGTTATATTAACTGCTGTGTCGAGAAATTTTACGATGCAAGAAAACGATTTAAAAGCTCGAATTCTGATTCATAGGTTATTCATTGTTCAATAGTTTTAAACGTTGATAGAATGGGAATTATTCATTATTTCTTCAAAATTCATCTCATAAATATGATAACTAACTGTAATTACCATAAAATTTTAATATTTAGTGAAACGTATTCTTTTAGAATTAATATTTTTGTTGCCTTCGTTGAATAATCGGAACTTTGGGATATATTAATGCAGAATGATTTATAGGCTTGAATTTTTTTTTCTTTTCAATTGCAGTTACGGTTGTAACTGCAATTGAAAAAAAAATTGGATTTAAGGAGATCTTCAGTAGCTTTAGTAAATGATTAATAAAAGTGGTTGTCTCCCTAATATTCTTTCATTTAAACAATGAATACCATGGTAATCATAAGTGTCTTTATAAATAACTAATAGGACCATACCTTCTCTTTCATAATACATATATAATATGATACACAGCGATGTAAATTCAAAATTACTATTAAATGCCATCTTATCGTAATATTTTTTATAAAGCGTTTATTCGATTTGCTTTTATTAATAATTCTTTTTTATTTCAATAAACTTATGCAATATATATATATATATATATATATATATATATATATATATATATATATAATTTTTTTTCTAATATCATGTTAACTTATTTCACGAATTAACCCTAGATTCAAGTTCTTAAAATTCATATGATTATGTATTTTATTTAAACTTTTTTCTTTCAAGCCATTTTCTCATAAATATATAACAAATACAAAAATTGCTATCTGGAATAAATTAGTAGGAATTAATACTGCGTTTTAATATTTTATACTGTCTCAGAAACTAAGCACTTTCCGTGAAGTTGGTATAAGTTTAAAGCATCTGCAAGAAGAAAAAAATTTCCTGCATCTTTTCAACATTTTACTAAAAGACTGCCGTTTATATCAATGAAAATAGAAAACCGGTTTTTCTAATTTTATAACCTTAGGTCTCATAAGTAATGACGTTTTTTTCCCCCCATTATTACATTATCTTATATTCCTGCCTTCTCGCAGATTTTACAGCTGGATATCTATTGAAAACTGACATTTTTATGGGCTTTAAGGCAATTCTAAGAATGATATCAAACCAGTAGTTTTTTTTATTAAGAAATATCTGCTTAACAAATTTCTTTCCTGTATTTTTTTTTCCAAAAAAGACGTCGTTTTAGATTCTTTTCCATCCAATCTCTCTTATCAAAAGATCATCTAAATGCTTTCCATTTTCAAATTTTTGAGGAAAAGTATGAAAAATTTGCATCTATATCTATCTATATATGTATAATATAATATAAACACACCAGTCAAGAAAAAAATCACTGAAAATTCAGAAAGTATTGCGTTATAAAAAAAAGAGTATTTCATATTTGATAGTATTCATTTTTCTGAAAATTAAAAACGTGATTTGTGAAATTAATTCCAATAAAAATACTTTATTAAAGTTTCAATATTTTTTCATAGCAAAATTAAGCCAAGGTGTTTACAGCTGAATGCTTAATATATAAATGTTTTCATATGTCTCTATATTCATATAGTTAAAAGGAGGTGTCATATGAATATGTAACTCAATAATTAAATGTTCATTATATTAACGTTTATTGAAATGATTTAAATTTAAACAAAGAGCTTTTAAAAGTTTTTTAATGATTTGATAATTGAAAAAATATAGAATTATTAATTCAATGATTGTCGTTGAATTGATAAATTCGAATATAATTAAAAATTACCAAATTAATGATTAAAAAAGGTTTTAGAAGGTTTAAAAAATAGATTAAAATCAAAACTAACAAAAGGAAAATTAAGTTATAAAGGAATCTACTAAAGAAAAAGTATCATAAATATAAGAAATAACTAAGTTATTT
This sequence comes from Latrodectus geometricus, assembly GCA_026290005.1. Lineage (NCBI taxonomy): Eukaryota > Metazoa > Arthropoda > Arachnida > Araneae > Theridiidae > Latrodectus > Latrodectus geometricus. The sequence continues at coordinate 2,674,253 of JAPDSC010093491.1, read as the reverse complement.
TTCTTAGTTAAATTAATTCTTGAAGGTAAATCATTTAAAAAATATCCCACTGCAATCAAATAATCTATAAAACCGAACTGTACTGTTTGCATTAGGGAAAAGTATTTTCCGAATTATAATCGTATAGAAAATTATTTAAAGTTTTTAAATATTATAATTATTTTAAGAAAAAGACAATATTTAGACAAGAAATGAAAATGGTTTTAAGTGAAAGTACATTAATTATTATCCATGAATTATATAGTTTAGCTAATATATGAGAACTGTTAAAAGCATATTTGCTGCTACTAACGAGTAAATAATTCAAAATAATGTAATTGTTAATTATTGCCCAAAAAAGTTTTTTAGGAAAATGTATACGCTCTACATTAAGTAATAGTAGTCAGCTGGGTAATCGGGTGAGATAGTAAATAATTTTTACATATGCACTGATACAAGCAAGTATATTTATATTATGAATCATATATTGTGACTGAATTTAAGAGAATTATGTATCTGAAGTGTTTGCAATAAATAATATATACAGTGGTTAGTATTTTATACGAAATTTCGGAATACATAATTATTGGGTTGGAGGGAAAGTTCTGTCGTATGATGTATGATGTTGCGATCCATGTTGGAAAATAATCCCCATTTAACAAGTCGAGAAATTGCAGAAGAGTTTGGCATTCATCATACAACTGTTGGAGATCACATTAAGTCTCTTGGGTTTGTGTTAAAGCAAAGTGTTTGGTTTCCACATGAATTAACGGAAAAGAATTTGTCTGATCGTGTAAGAATATGTTCATCACTTCTGATTAGACACAATGTGGAGACGTTTTTGGACAGGCTGGTTAATGGAGATGAAAAGTGAATTCTTTAAGAGAATATTAAAAGAAAAAATCTTACTGCAAACTAGGAACATCATCAGCAACAGTTCCAAAACCAAGTATCCATCAACGAAAAGTACTGCTTTGTTTGTGGTGGGACAGGAAAGGTCCAGTGTATTACGAGTTGCTGAAACAGGCAAAAAACATCATCGCGGATCTATACTGCAATCAGCTGAATAAATTGAATGTAGCTATCAAAGAAAACAGGCCAGCATTAACGTCCAGAAAAGGAATAGTGTTCTACCACGATAATTCTCCCCCGCATACTGAATTGGTGACACTACAAAAACTAAATGCGTTAGGATGGGAAATCCTTAGTCACCCCCCGTATTCATCTGACATTGCACCCTCTGATTATTACCTGTTCAGATCTCTGCAAAATTATCTAACGGGAAAAAATTCAAGTCTTTTGAATGTGTTTCTAAGGCAGTTGCTGACTATTTAAACTCCATGGAGGAGAACTTCTACAAAACAGGAATTTACAGGTTACCTGGAAGATGGCAACAGGTTGTAACAAATAACGGAGCATATAAAATTGATTAATATTAAACGCATATTTTTATAAACGAATTAAAATATTTTCTTTAAAATACGACAGAACTTTCCCTCCAACCCAAAGTAAAGTCATTTTCTCACATATAAAAAAATAAAATAAATCCTCTATTCAGACTGTTTTTAGGTTTCATTTTGTTGGTATATAGCTTAATTTTTATTTTATAGTTCTAATATTTCATTATAAATTTTATAATGAAACAACATCAGAGAATATTTTGAGTTTCTAAATTTAACAATCTAACAAAACTGTGATTGGCAAAGGTGACGCGTAATCGAATTGTGGATATCATCGAAGTATGGGGGAGCTATGACAGGCAGTCATGTGTAAATGTGTCACAGTTGTTCATCTGTATAAATGTAATAAAATAGCACATCCTTAGTTGACATAAAAACAGTGTCTAATCATTCTTCATTAGTTAGGGGTAAATATTTCTTATTTTGATATAAAATTTTTTATATTTATTATAATTTAAATATTAATAAAAAGGTCCTTATATGTTTATTTACTTTTGTACTTACGGTTTTGTAAATTAAGATTATTAAATTCTTAATTTCGTGTGTGAATTTCATTTATAATGGGCTTTCTTATGGACATATTTTATCACTGTCACATTAAGATAATGCATGTAAATATGGTAATATGGTAAATGCATCGGTAAATATGATAGACACGTCTTTTTTAAAAAAAATATTTTACACTGCATTCATCCATGATTTAAACCTTCATTGAAAATAAAATTATTTCTAAAATATTTCAAATAGATGCAAATGGTTTCTAAAATATTTCCTAATATAATTTAAATTCAGCGATTTTGTATCAAGTTTATGATTATTAATACCATGCATAATCCCTTATGCATGGTATTAATAATATAACCACCCTGAGCTGGCAATTGAATGGTTGTAGGCCATCTCGATGCGTATATTGCTTCTACTTTAAGCAGTCTGTCCTGATCATGTGCAAAATATGACGAACCAACAATTTGGAAATTTCATTTAAATCTGCTATTATGAGAATTGTTTCTTTAAAAGATAGCTATTTATGTATTTTCTGTTTTCTTAGAAGATTATTTTTGTAATAAAGAATTACTCGCTCATAGATTCCTTTACCCTTATGCAAGATTATTTTATAAATTTTATCTAATTAAAATAGTTCTCTCTAAAACAATTGTAATAATTCTTTTCTCGGGGAAAATAATACTTATTTAAAGTATGTTAAAATAATAAAAATTAAAAAAATTTAAATTTCAATAAAATATATTTTTTGTAATGTATTGTACTTTTGGCTATCATATTACTGTATTTTTACTTATATTTAATACTAGTAATCAAAAATATATATTGTCTACATATATTTTGGAAAACTCTAATCCTTTTCTAAATTAAAAATTCTATCGTTTTTTAGGGTCTTTAACAACAATGTATGGAAAGTATAAAATTCGAATGACTAGAAATAAAAATTTCACAACATCCTTTTAACACATATTTAAAGGATTTCTCTTAAAATGCTTTTAGTTCCTAGCATTCAAAACATCATAATATTTAAACGAGATATGTTTTTCGCATTTATCTTGTGTATATTTAAATTACCGTAATAATCTTATTCATCAAAACGAACAAAGAAGAAATTTTTGAGAGAATATAATTAAACGCCGAGGAATGCTTAAAAAAAGTTAATAAATACTTTGCAAACAATTTTAATTTGACTTTTAATCCAATTAAAGAAAGTTACTGGTAGGCAATAGGTTTATTTCATTTCAAATAGTAGCTAAATTAAAAGCAAGCATCTATGTTGATTTATGTTTCTGAGCTTAGTCGAAAACTTCATTAACATCAATATATATATTAACTTTATAGTCTGGTAGGGATCAAGGCCCACCTCAATTTTTTCAATATTCAATGTTTTCAATACCAATTTTTCCAATATATATGAAGTCATATTTTGTAAATATGACTGTAGTATTTTATCGAATTTTATTAAGATCCTGTTCAGTGTTATCAAGTCCTTGCTCTGTAGTCTATGTCATTTTCTGATTATATAAGATTTTAAATAGGAACTGTTAATCAAACTTGAAACAACAGTTTTATAGGAATATGGAAATCATTAACTTGTTTGTTTTCATTAATTTTTATTATATTAAGGTTTGTATTTTATAGTTTCCATCTTAATCTGATTTCCATAACCCTGAACGTTCAGAAAAAAATTCAAAAACTTTATTTAGTTTATATATACACATACATATTCACAGTATACGGTAAATAATACATATTCTCTTTTTACAAAACATTCCTATAAATTTCTTCTCCAAGTCTATTTTTCAGCCAATAAAAAATCATAAGTTTCATTATAAAGCAATGTATCCTCTTACACAACAAAGTAAGCATTAATAGAAATTTGTATACCTTGATTGAAATCCAACTTTGCATTCACTAAACTAAATTGTATTTCTTTGTAACACAGTAGTGCTATTATATATAAATAACTAGTTTGAATGTCCTCTTATAAAAATATGTGTAAGAAAGGAATTATTTGACTTAAAACTTTCAATAAACTATTTTCCCTTTCTGAGTTCCTCATACGATTCGTCTGCATCAGTATTCACCAAGCAAAAGCAATCTTTCCTCTGTGTCATTAAGATGATGTTTATTACAGAACATTTCTGGAGTGATTATGCAAATTCCTGGAAGAAGCTTGATGTAGTTTATGATCTCTTGTATTGGTTCGGCACCAGGTTTTAGTACGTTGTTTATTTTCTTTCCTTGCAATAACTAGAAGTGAATAAACAATATTACTACACATTTTCTTGTCCTCATTTTACTTAATAGTTTAATTTAGTGTAAATAATTAAGATAACTTTTACTAAAATTTATTGACTGAAGTTTATTTACTTTTTTTAGAAAAATAATTCTCAATTTTGGAGTATACATGAACATTATATAAGTTTTTATTTAATGATGTTAAATCTGAATTTCAATTTAAAGTAAAATTTTGTAAGCTTTTTTAAGGAATATTTAAAAACCTTAATTACCTTATTAAGAAACCTGTCATATAAGATATATTTGTAATATATATGAATATCAAGTAAAAACAACCCATTTGCAAATTTAAGATTGGTGTTAAATTTTTAGGAAAATAAAAAATCTAAAAAAAAAAGTTAATTTGCAAATAATATTTCAGTAATTCTTATTTTGTAAAATTGCGAGAGAATTTGTATTTAAAATAAAATTTTTTGTAGGTAGAACAACGAGGACAAACAAATGTTTAATTGTTTATTTACATTACTTAGGCTTTTATTAAACGAGTAAAATTTTTATCCAAAAGAATAAAATAAACATAGTTAATATTATTAAAATTAATAATAAAAGTAAATTTTGTATATTTTATTTTTATAAAATTTAAGTTGTTAATATTTTGTGTAATGTATTAGCTAACAATATTTAAAAAATCTGTTTTTATTTTTTAAAAATAAAAGGAATTGTATTCATCTCAAAATTCGATATTTATTTTTAAACTTTTGAAATAATTTATTGTTCAGAAATTATTTTTCATCTAATGTTAATGCATTTTTATCTATGTTTTTAACCAATTTTTCGAAAAATTTCTTTTTCGTCATTACCAACTTACATTAGATACTTAAAGCTGTCATCAAAATATATATCATCGTTATTTTTTCCCTGCAAAGGTTTGAGATGGATATAACATATTTCAGAACTCGATTATTTTTCATTTTACGAATATTTGTTAGTTCAAGAATTCTTTTTTGTTCTTTTGCAGGAAAGAATACCATTATCAAATTGTAGAATGTTTCTCACATTATATTATTTTCACTTTTAAACACTCTTTAAACTGCGTTAAAACATTTACAGTATATAACATTCAATGTTTATAGAAATATATGCTTCTATTCAACATAAGTACTAACATAACAACTAATTATGTTTCGGAAATTCGAACTTTTAAAATGTCGTTCATTAGAGAATATTATATTTAAAGTAAAATATAATAAATCGTTAAGTAAATAATTTAAAAAATGTATGCAAAATAAGTAAAATTTTTAATTATCTTTTTTTCTTTCAATTTAAGATGATTTTTAAATTTATTTTGCATGATATTGTATATTTTTGGACTTTACATAGTAAAATTTGATTTTTTCTGATGTTTTTGTTATAAATTTATTATTACACATCGTTTCTTTATAATTGGTTTAGTATATAATTGAAGTATATTTTTTGCATTGTTAAAAATAATACTTGATAAACTAATCTTATGTTTCACGAAGTATTTAGTTACCTTTTTAAAAAGCTAGTTTAAAGGAAAAGAATAATTTTTAATTTTAGGTTTTTTTTTAATTTAAGTTCTTATATTTTTAGTGATTTATTTACGTCGGTTTACTTTTGACAATCTGTTGTTTATAACGTCATTTAGCCTGTAACTAAACAATGCTTGTAGATAAAAAAACATTATTTTAAAAATTGAATTTTGTATTAACTTTGTATTAATTTGACCTATGGCCAAATTTATTGGTAAAAAATCAATATATTAATTATAATGTAAATATAAAATATATAGTTATAGTATAATTATATATGTGTGTTTATAATATATATAATTATATTTTGTGCTAGTATCTAGTATAAATACAAGATATATAGAAAGTGCTAGTATAAGATCTATAGAAAGTTTTTGATTATTTATATATCAAATGAAAAAATGCATCATGAATTGAATTCAATACTATAGATGTTGTAATTTTTCTACGCCAATCAAATCACTACCTGAAGAAACAAACATATTGTCTACTAAATAACATGTAACCAAAATAAGACTTTTTTTTTTTAAATAATTTTATTGATAAATCATTGTTTAATCTTTGATATTGAAAATTAAATGCAAGCATTTTTTTTTTATCTTATATAGCAAATTACATGTATCATTTAACAATAACCAATGAAATAATTTCCTTTCTTTTCATTTCAGACAAAAAGTATTTTTAAATAATGCAAGGGTTTTGATGTTTATGAAATAGTGTTAGGGAGAAGTGGAGAATATAGAAACAAGGGATTAAAAAAAATTTTTTTAATGTTACATGACAGTTACTGGAAAATGAAAGCATCAAGCAGTTAAACTATTTGTTATATATGTTTTCCATCAATTAAAATAAATTCATGAATTTCTATAAAAGGATTTTCTGCACACACAGAAATTAAAGACTGTTTTGTAATAAGAATTGAAAAACTCCCTATTTATGTAAAAAAAAAAACAATTACGCTGTAATGAAGATTCTTTAACTTCTCCACATAATAACCTATTTTTAAATACCTTTCATATCTGATCGAGAGTTTTAAAATTGTTATTGTTTACTGTTGAACCGGATATTCCTTAAGCCAAGTAATCATTGCATTTCATGCCAAATGGTAATTTGAGAGAAAACTTTTAAGGAATTTTAATTCCTTAAAAAAACCATCTTGTAAAACTTTCAAGAAACTTACAGAGAACCACCGAAACAGGAAAAGCTATGAATACTTTCCAGAGCCAGAATTGGTTTCTACCCGACGCCTGCCTTCATACATATTGTTGCTGCAGTTCAAGTATTGCTCAACCAATAAAAAGGAAAATTTTTTTTTGATAAATTAGACCTTGCTTTTACCAATATCTACATTTTATTAAAGTTGAAAGAGTTTCTGTGTTATAAATAATTTGGAAGTGATGAAGTGTTGGAAAGTGATTTGTCTACTTGGCTTAATGAATTGGTGGCCGAGTAGACATGTGATTTCTCAGACTCCTGGATAGATACATAACATGAGATTTCTAAGGTTTATTTGTCGATACATAACATGAGATTTCTGAGATCATGTTTAGATTTATAACATGAGATTTCTGAGAGATTAATGTTTAGATACATAACATGAGATTTCTGAGGTTCATGTTTAGATAGATAACATGGGGTTTCTAAGGATCATGTTTAGATACGAATTAATGTTTAAATGTAAGAAGAAACTATATAGAGATAAGAAGTAAGCCTTCTTGCATATAACTGTGAAGGATTTTTCCCTAATACTGTGATAAATACTGTTTTTCAATTTTTATAACCCAGTGGGTTATTTTTTTGGATTATCCTTCTAATTGTATAAAAATGTATAGATTTACTTAAAAAATGTTTTATAATGCATTTTTTATGATTTTCTATAAATTTATGAAATTTTAGTTATTTTGACAATATGAAAGTCAGCCATTACAATATATTTAGAACATTTTGTTAAATTGAAAGGATAATTAATACTCACCTATAACATTTATTTGCATGAAAAGTTTGTTTTTGTGAAATATAGTGCATCAAAATTTTAAAAAAATGTTAAGAAAACATATAGTTAACCAAACTTTTAAGAAAAGTTTGAAAATTTAAAGCATATAATTTTTTTCTTGAAAACTTTTTCTTCATATTAATTAAATAATATTCGATAAAATTATTTAAAGTATGAATTATCTCACAGTATTTTGCTATCTTAGAATAAGAAATTGAAAAAGGTCTTTCAGCATGTGGACGTAATTAAATAAACAGCAAATGCATTCCACTTTTTCACTCTTTAATTCGGTGTATCTTAGTGAGAAAATATTGATTTCTCTGTATGTCTAGTCTTTCAGTACTGCCAGCAAAAGAAAACGAAATATAGTCACCAAGACTCTCGAATGCTAAAATGATTTGAAATTCTTCTCGCATTCCAAGACTCGAATGATTACATTTTTCATAAACTAACTTTGAGAACTCTATGCGTCTCACCATTGCAGATTCTCTTGGACTTAAATTCTTTTCATTTTTGGGTATATTTCTTTTCCTTCACTTAATCCACCAAATTGAATTTATATTGAGTTCATGATGGTGGCAGTTGGGATTAGTGCACTGCATGTAAATAAATTTTGTCATGCATTTCAAATATATCAATTTGTAGTGAGAGTTCAGAAATTGTAAATGATAAACAGAGAGAAAACATTTCACGCATTTTACAAAGCCAGTTCTAACACATTGTTGTCATTTTTTCCATAAATTGATTTAGAAATGTGTGAAAAAGAGTATAATTTATTTTTATTATCACTTATTTTTCTTAAAATTTAAGGAAAGTTAAAGGGAAATTGTATGATAATAAAATAATAAAAAATTTCTATATATGACATCAACATTTTAGAAATGTACATTTCTTTCTTTACATAATTAATTTTACATGTTTATACTCTTACTTTAAAATTACAATTTTTTTTTTAAATTTTTGCAAATATAAGTGTAACAATATAATTGTGAATTTAGAAAATGGAAATATTAGGGATTTTAGGGATGAAATTATCAGCATGAAATGAAAACATATAAATCATTCATTTTTAAATTTGGTTCTTGAAATTTATATTTAACTAAAAATCAGTTACATAGATATTAATAGAAGCAATAAGAATCTGTCGTTAAACAGACTTATATGTGAATTCTTTTCGTAATTTGTAATTTATATTTATAGTTCTCTTTTATTATTTTAAATAAAAATTTTGGAAAATAATTAAAAACTTTTACTATGTATAGTTGATTTTATCTAAACCAAAGATTTTCAGAATAATTAAATTATATTAATTAATATACTTTTGAAATCTTATAATTTCGAGAACAATAAAATGTTCCAAAAATTAATTTTGTGATTGTTATATCAAATATCAAACATATAGTAACATAAATATTAAAAACAAAAAAAAAAAAATCTGTATAGTTTTTTGAATTCTTAGCAACAATCAATTGAAAAATAGTAGCCATAATTATATAAAAAATGAATCATACGGGACTTGTTTTGAAAAACAATTTGGGAGAATAAAATATGAAGAAAACTGTTTTCGTAAACTCGTATTATATTTAAGTTCAAAGTTATTTTATTTTGACATAAACTTTTAACTTATAAATAATACAGATTTATTAATTTTTATCAATAAAATTAGTTGGGAATATTTATTAATAAAGATATTTTCTTATAATAATAAAAGTATTTTCAAAGGTATTTTTTTACAAGTGATTTCTTTATAAACTTCAAAAATAAAATAAATTCACGCAGACATGTTACTCATAAAAGGATCTATCGTTAAATTTAATGTTATTAAGTTAAAAAAAGTAATTATACTAAGAACTGAATATTCTGGCTTGTTTTCCATAATTTAAATTTCAAAACAAGTTAAACAAACATTACTTACATGAAACTGTACCGTGAAAAATTACTTAAAAATACTGAAATGAGACTATTAAAAATTTATCATAAAAATAAATATTAATTATACTTGAATTATTTGGGATAAAAGTGTTTTGTTTGTTTATTTAAAAAACTCAATTTCATTTCTTCCAGATTTAATTGGAAATAAAATTATTCTTCAAATAACTGTATGTATGTGATTTGATTAAATAAATTCTTCACTATATTTTTATCAGGGAAATTATCATGTTTTAGATTCCTTTCCTTATAAGACTAAAGATGGAATATGTTCCCAAATTAAAAAAAATATTTTCTAAAATAACAAACTCTTCATTGTATATTTAATTCAATAGCCACTGGGCATACTTATTAAATTAAATTAACTCTTAACATTTAAATAATTCTTAGGAAAGTTATTTAAAAAAAATTGCATTTTCGTCTAAATATAAAATAAAATTTTTTTCTTTGTATTTTTGAACGTTTAATTCTGGAATAGAATCCACATATAAACTAAACAGGCATCTTAATATTTCCTAACTTTTCTCCATACCATACATACTTTAAGTTTATGTAATCTTTATACCTTTATATAATAACTTTATACCTAATATCAATTCTTTATATATATCTCTCTCTCTCACGCACACACGCACGCACGCACACATTCTGTCATTTCTTTTTATACTAAATACATAATATCATCTTGAAATAATTTGGATTGTAAAAGCACATCTCTATAATAAAAGATGCAGTCATACATCCTTTATTTAAAAATTTGATCTATTTTCCTAATTTAATTTTAAATATTTTTCATGAGAAAACAACTTAAAATTCCATAAAAATGAAAATATATGTTCTAGTTGAGTTCAGTGACTAACACTACAAAAGGTTTCTTTGAAAATAACAGGAGAACCAAATAATGAAGAATAAATTGATGAAATGAATAAAATAGTCGATGTACTTGTGCTATTAAAAACCAATAAGAAATATTATAGCTTAAATATGTAATCCGCTTTTGAAAATGAAAGCTACGTAATTTCACCTCTTTTCTCATTTGAATTTATATTTTGCCATCCTATCCTCAGGTTGTAAATAAAATGACATCGTAAAACTTTGCATCTCATAAATATTATTTGGTGACGTTAAATATTTCTCTCGAAATTCACGATATACGTTGAAGTAATTAATGCCTTCGGTCCTTGTTCTGTATGCTAGGTATAATAAATAGGATTTGCTTAGAAATGCGGAAAGTCAAACTACATGCAAGATGACAACTTTGCTAAATGTTGCTCTTGTGACAAATGACCACTGTCTGAGATTAAAGGGGGTATTTAAATAATTCTTTCGTATTTGAAGGGTTTATATACTTTTAGCTACAATTTCTTAAATTTATCTTTTCAAAGCCAGTTAAGTTAAAGAAGATATATCACATAATATTTATAAGATTTAGTATTTTTAAAGAATAGTAAAATGAAAAATGTTTTAAAGTGAATCCAAGTTATACAAGTATTCTTAGGGATTCAAGCCATATTTCTACTAGTCTTAATTCTTTGTTTTTGTTACATTTGCTAATTCCTATCAAGAAATTGAAAAACAATCCACTTGAATTATGTGTTATAATTGGATACATATGAAAGGGGGACAAAAGTTTATTACCATCGGAAATCAGCTCAAATAATGAATTAAAATGTTTTGAACAAAAATAACTACTATACCTTATGAAATATGCTGTGTAATATTTATAATGAAAGGACAAACATTCTAAAGACAGTTTCATGTATTAAACAAATATTATTGATGACTTACAATTCTTTTTGTTTGGGTTTGCTGTAAAATTGAGAAACGAAAAGGTGTAAAAGTTGAATACTTTTTAAATTCAACTCTTTGTTTTGTATCAGTTTTACAATAAAAATGGAGTTATATTTATAACTTTCAATATATTTATTAATCAATTCAAACTAAGCTTATAAAAACACAAAATTTTGACAGCTAAAATGTAATTAAATAAAAAAAAATTAAATGAATTAAAAAAAGCAGAAATGCCAATTTCTATAAATCAACATTTTTTGCTAAAACTTCACCTGTAATTATGAAACTAAATAATTTCAATAATTTCCCACACCAAATCAGTTATAGAAATTACTCAAAAGCTTAATTTGAAATTTGCTCCTATATTTAAGAAAATAAATCCAAATTGTTGCTAATTAACGCCACAATCGCTAACACAGTTTCTTGTGTAAAATTATCCGGCTGTTTGACAGAGGTTTTCAAAATAAAGAAAGGTGTGATACTCAGAGGGAGATACTCTTGCTAGACTGCTTTTTTTAAATCTTGACTTGAAAAGGACAGTCCGCAATTCAGGCATCAATACCAAAGGTTCTGTATTTACCAAAACTGTGCAACTCCTTGCTTATGCTAATGATACCATGATCATCGCACGCACTAGGAATGCTATGGAAGAGGCTTAAGCCTAGGAATAAGAGAACTATGAATGTTATGGTATAGGTTTTTCCCTAAAAAAAATCAGAAGAAAAAATCCATCTTCTTACTAATGAAGACAAGTCTAAATATATGCCAATTACTAAAGACCCCGTGACTTTTTTGAAATTTTTAGAGATTATAAATTTGAAGTGGTTAATAGTTTTGAAAATTTATGCTCAAATATCATTGCTCAAAACGATGCTAGCATTGAGTTAAAAGAGAAATTTTTGCTACCAATTGATGCCTTTATGGCTTGCTTATCTTTTTCAAATCCAGAGTAATCGGAAGAAATGCTAAAATCACATCATATAAAATACTTAGCAGATCTGCGCTAACTTATGGATCTGAGACTTCTACATTTGCTAAATCCCAGGTAGAACAGCTATCTATCTATGAACGAAAAGTTTTGAGAAAGATCTTTGGTGCTGTGAATGAAAATGAAGTCCAGAGGCGTAGACATAGTTTTAAACTGTACAAATTATTTAAGGATATAGATATCATCAAATTCAATAAGATAAATCTCATGAAATTTGCGGCCCACATATGCAGAATGAATCTCTTATCATTAACATTTAAAATTTTCAATCATAAAACTTTGAGAACTAGGAAAAGGGTAGGCCAAGGTTGAGATCTATAGAAGGAGATTTTGAGATCCTCAAAGTAAATAATTGGAGATCAATTGCCAAAAAAAAAAAAAAAAAAAAAAAAATAGACCAGAATGGAAGAAAGTTCTTGAGAAGATCTTCACTCACACATCAAGGACTGTCGTATCAATAGAAGAAGAAATCCATATTGTTAGTATTTAACTCATACTCTTCAATTCCTAATTAATGTTGAATAACTACTTTCCAGGTATATTCAAACGTCCATAAGTCTCTTTTCTTACTTTATTCAAAATTTCCTTACTCATCTGAATGAACTTGAGAAAGAAAAGAACTATTCCATTACATCTGGCCCGAAGATCCTGTTAAAAATTATGAATTTTGTTAAATTTTACCTCTGCTAAATAAAATTGGGTAAAATATTCCAACTCCTTCTGCACTATTAATGTGAATCCACGTAGTGGACAGTCTAACAGACAAACTATTTAATATTAAGGAATGATCATCCGCTACTTCATACTTTCTAATGATAGAAGGTCATATTCATGCGTCGCAAGAAATGAAACCCTGAAAAATCTCAAGCAAACACCTGAAAGATATTCATATAGAAAACAAAATCACATCTTCCATCTCCCATAGTTCAGCCGCAACTGATAAGGAACTTTTCACTCTGAAAATCAAGATCTTATTAACAGAGTAAAACGAACCCTATAAAAGCATCCACAATGATTGAAGCAAATAATTTTAGAAGAAGTGCTTTAAAGAAGGAAAAAAAAAAGAAAAAAAGAAAAAAAAAACATAATGATATTCTAAAATTATTCTGTAGAGTAGGGAAAATGTAAATATCAGTAATTTGAAAATTCAATAAAAGATTTTAAGATAGCATCTAAAGTAAAACTGGTCAACAGTGAAAATTTAACTTAAATAAAATCAATTTATCTTTTTCAAATCGACTGTAATTGTAGTAAAAATGGAAAACTCATCTGTTAACTCTAGCATTTAAAGTATTCAATAAGGGTTATTTAAAAAATATATGGATTTCTGTTGTCATAAATACGTTATGGTAAGTTGAATGCTCCTAAGTCAAATTTAAAATTACTTAAAGTCCATTTTTATCCCATCCACTCTTGAACAACTGAAAGATGCATGCTGTATGGCTGTATTCTGTATGCATGTCTTTCGGGGTGAGTGCTTGGGAGTTTTCTAGTTTTCCTCCCTAGTGGTTACGGCTCATTATCTCTTAAAAATCCAACCTAGGACTGTTGATAGATAAAAGTAGGAAGGCAATTATTTGGTAGAAGTTAAAAAGCTTTGATTGTCGTTAAACAGTCCCCAACGCTGTGTCAAAAATAGATAAAGTAAAGCTGTAACAACGAAATTGCAACTATTTAATTGCTTTGACCGGACAGCAAATGAAACGCAGTTACGTTTGTGAATTGGTGAAAATAGTTCATTTCCCAGTCAAGAATGTTTTGTACAACTTCTATTTGCTTAAGAATGGGTTACATAATCACCTTTTTCTTGCTACTTATTTAAATGTCATTCATTTGTTGCTTTTATGAAAGAAACATTTTAAAACACGAAGCTTCTAAATGCAATATAAATTACAAGTTTGAAATGCAGCATACTTTCTCTAATCCCGAACTTATTACTAGAACATTTGCATACAAATAGAATTATACTGTATTTTTGTTTACACATATACTTAAATTTATTTTACAACATTATCTAGATAAATTTTAAACTGATAAGAATAACTTGTGCCATCACATATATAATTTCATCACAGAATACATTATTTTTTATATTATCACTACACATGTCGGCTTTATCAATATAATAATTCATTTTTCATTAAAAACAGAGACTTCGAAAAACTCTGTTCTGTAAAATAATGTAGAAACTTTTTTGTACTTGAATAAGGAAAGTTCACATCAACAAAAATCCAATTAAGGCACAAAAGCATAGAGAGAAATTTGATTTCAGATATAAAAACTGCTTAAAGGGATAAATTTTTGTAATATATTCGTAAGTTGTTTAATGTTCTACGGTAAGGCAGGTCAAACAAGTCACTAGAAATAAGCCTGGTGAGGCTATGCAAGTTCTTTAGTAAAGAAGGTAAAATATTATTAGGATCAGATAGAAAATGTATCTTTTTGTAATAAACTAATATATAAAACATTTATGATAAATTAACATTTTCAATTAAAATTTTCCTTAAATTCTCCCTTGAAATTCTGCTTAAAAACTTTTGTAATGTTAGCAGCAAACATGAAGATATTCTACCAGCAATATTTTAAAACAAAAAGAAGAGGTATCAGAAAATATGAAAAGGGATAAATAACAGAGATGATTACTGTTGGACAACTCTAAGACAGTCTACCAATCGAATGTATATGGACAGCAAAGCGATTGCGCTTCTTTTACATTTCATTTTTCATTGAAGAAAATATAATCACAAATCCCCTGTTAAGAATAATTCTACATGTTGAAATTACAGAAAGCTTCATTTAACTAAAATTTTATGAAAATTTTCGTGTTTAGCATAGGAAGAAAATAAAAATCAGATATTTCCCTCAAAGTTACAAATATTTAATAACAATAATAATATTAAGAGTTTTGCAGAGGATATTTTAGTTCTTGTTTAGAATATATTCACTATTTTAACAAAGGAAGTTAATACAAGTAGTATACTCGAATTAAGATTTTTCAAACTTTCCATAGCTTATTTAATGCTAGCTTATTTAGAATTTCCTTTATTATAGTTGCCACGTTTAAATGTGTAGAGATTTCTTGCTTTAACAACTTATTTTTTATACAATACGAAATAAACAATTAAATATTTGAGAAAGCACTTTGTACATAAATTAAATCCCTCTAGTCCTACTTAATTTTCTGACAAAAAGATGTTATTCCATATCTGGGTATAATTTATACAAAGTTATGTTTTCGTGTGTTACAGGTTTATTTTATTCTGTTCTACAATTTGTGTAATTTATCTACAACTATATGATGTTTTAAAATTTATATATATTATAATATCAATATAACACACGTAAATTAATAATAATTATGAAAGTAAACTATTGTATTTAATTATATGCATTTTAAATACGTTAAAATTTTTAGAATAAAAAAGCAGATGTTTGGTAATTTGCAACTTAGTTTTGAAGAAATGTAAAATTTGAGATTAATTTGCCAAAATTAATATTTTAATTATTAAAGAAAAATTTAAAACCAAATTTATTGACCAAAAGTGCATCGATTTCATTTTGTCTGGTAAATTGTTGACGAATAGCATGTATATTTTTTCTGTGGTCAAATTTGAACACTTCGCGATTACTTTGAAGCTCTGTGTGTGGTTGTTGAAAATAATAAGAATTCTTTCGTCATGCACTTGCAAGTTGTGAGTTGATTCTTATCGATTAAGAAGTTTCTCCTTAATCGATAAGAGTGTCGAGAGTCCTTGAGATGAAAACATAACTTAAGTGCTTGAGAGAATTCAAAACAAGAGCATAATTACTTTCTTTTAGTAATTTGAGAAGAAAAAATTAAGATAGCATGAACTGTTTGTATGAAACGTTTCGAAAGGGTTAAACTGTGGTACAAGCTATTCTTTTCAACACTAGAAATTTAGGAACTTTCAAATCCCACGGAGTTTTATATTTTATTAAAATCAATGAAATATTTAACTAAAAATGATATTTAAAATATTTATCTTTACAGCCCATTTCTTTAAATAATGCTTTTATGCTATAGGGAATATCCAAATTGATTTTCACTTTATTTTTATGCTAGATAATGTACTGAATAATGTTAACAGAACTGGGAAATTCATAGCTTAAAAATATGCTTTAAAAATTATGCTTTTCAAATAGATTAAGAAAATTTACTGAATTTTAAAGTCTAAAATTATTCCTTCAAATCTTAAAAATTTTAAAACTTTCAAGGTTTAAATTATTTTACGTGAACTTTTATTTGACTTACAGCCTTTTCAAACGTACTTTAAAATATTATGTTTTCAGTTCGATAGAAATGATCTTGATTTAAAATATATAAATTGAAGAAAATAATGAATTAAAAGCATTTAACAATAATAGATGTTTAAGACCCATTTAAAAAAATCTTTCATTTTTTAGAAATTTAACTGTCGATTGTTTAAGGAATGAAACTTATAAATTATTTCTAAACAGAAAATCTAAAACCAAGTTTAAATAGAATTTTTAAAATTAGTTTTTACTCTTATCATAAAACACTTACTTTAGAAATGAAACTAATATTTTTGATGTTTAAATATTCTCATTTTGACATCAAAAATAATTAAATACAATGAATTCTTGATTATTTGTAGAGTTGAGTGTCCCTGGAGATACCGATGAAGGTATTCTCTATTCTCATAGGCTGAAAAAGGAGGCAAATTAATGCTATAATGTTTTGGTAAAATATTCACGCATTCAGCCAAACTTATACATATATATAATTTAATAAGGAATAGTTTTCTGCGTTCAAAGAGTACTGATTTGCTTTTTCACAAAAATATTTGTCTGTTGGTTTTTGGAGTTTTCATATTAAAACATCGTTTATGTTTATTAATGGTAACTTTCTAAGCTTATTAAAATGCAACTTATTTCACAATGCAAGAATTCATTTTGATACCACTCTCATAAATTAAAATTATTTTCATTAATAAAAATTAGATTTCTGTAGGCAGTTAATAGATTTTTGCAATGTAACAATAATTGTCATCGACATATAGAGCTTTTATTTAAAATAATATCTCAAGGAAAATCATAATCCGCGATGGAATTTCTTTTTGAAATGAAAAAAGGTTTGAGATGCGATACCTTTTATTTGCTAGGAGAAAAATTATGCGTTTGTTTCATTTAAAAACATTTGCCTGTGGTTTCTTGATTGAATTTCGGATCGTCTTGCTATATGTTTCAACTAAGATCTGGAAGTCAATATGTGTCGATGCCACAAAAAACTTTGAAATATTAATTCCTTACTGTAATTCTTTTTTGTTATGTTTCTAAGACATTCTATTCTATAAAAATACGATTTTTCCTTTTTTTATCAATAGAATTTCGACAGAGATTGCTATTTTTGTTGTAAATCATTTATGCATTTTTACAACTTCTATGTTGAAATCAATACATACCTTTTGTGCACATGTCATCCAAATTTGGTGCTTCTGCCTCCCTTCATTTACAAACTAGGCCTGAAAAATCGGTTGTTCCTTAACTTTAGGAGGCCATTAATTGGTAATTATAGATGAAATTATGGAAAGTTAGTTTGTTGTGTACGCTTTCTTGCCTTTGAAGTTACTCAAAAGTAAAGCATAATATGTAAGGGAAAAATATATTTTCCTAGTTATTTAATAACATCCTTAATATAAATTTATATTCGCTAATTTTTCGTAGATAGCATTTTAACTATGGTATCCTTCAGGATTCTGATTTCTATCTGTTTATATGTATACCAATATAAAAAGTAATTTTATATCCAGTTATATGATTTTTTATGCTATATATTTTATGGTATTCTGTGTATTTTATGGTATACTGTGTATTTTATGCAATACTTGTAAAACCAATATTACAAGTATATGCATAAAATACACAAATCCTGTTTTTCTACAATAGAAACAATTGTATCCAGTATTTTTTATGCAACATAATTCATAGCGACTTAAGATGCACAGTAGGTACTTTGTTGAAACATACCAACTAACAGTAAAACCTATTATAATGTGCAAAATTTAGTATCAATTTAATCTGTATTAAATATTTACATTGTTACATAATATTATAACAAATTTTATTTGAAATAAAGACATATTTAGAATTTGAAACACAGTCATTGACTTTTAATGACAAATAAAAAACTTTATTTTTATAAAATATTTACAAGTTTTTAAATAAATCAGTCATTTCATTATGACAATGGTTAATTTGAACATTTTCATAGATAGTTATGATCATACAGAGTAACAAGAATTTTTTCTTGGAGTATCTCATAGATTTAAACGATTCTGTTGACAATGCTTGGCAGGAAAACGCTATTAAAATAGTCATAATGTCTAGACACGAGTGAAAGAAAAATAATATTAGCATGCATTTTTTTCTCCACCAAAATTTTAAACTTTTTCACGAAAGGCTAAACGTGATACATTGCAGATCTTTTGATTTACAGAAGGCCCTTATGACATTTGTAAAAATGTAATAAACAAAATAAATTCTACTATTTTTTCATCCTTTGGTTTGCATTTAATGATTTACTTAAAGAGTTGCTCAAAGGCACCTGCTTTAGATATTCAACATTTTTTTTATATTTATATTCATCTAATAATTTATGATATTGTTTGTTCATCTAATGATTTATGATATTTTTTGTTTATCTAATAAATTTATCTACAACGTCTTTCATGGATTTAAGTTTTTTAAAAGTATGTTCACGTATTCAATTAAAGAAAGTTATTCGCTTTTAAGTAGCTAGTATTGTCAGTTTGTATTTGATTTTAACTTTGCTTTCTCATGTGATAGGTTTGTATCCAAATCTTAGAAGAAACGCAAGGAAGTATAATTTGGAGCATGCTTCCGTGTTGTATGGACTTATTTCCTCATATGAGAGACATACGATACATTAATCATTATACCTTCAATGTACTGTTCAGTTTTTGCATGGGTGATATGTGATGATTTTCTCCAGGGAACTATAATCGTGGTTTGAATGCTTGACATCAATCTTACATACACAATTTTAATTCTTTCTCATTTGCTTAATGCATACGTTTTATAAATAAATCAACGTTTGTTTTGTTTCTATACCTTTAGTTGCCAGTTCCAGTATTATCCTTAATTTATAGACGTATGTACTTGAGTAAACTTTTCAAAATCAAGCGTCAACTACCTTTGAATCCTTAAAGACACTCAACCACTTTAAATATACAGCAGACACGAGCGCATTAATTCCATATAAATATGCATAGTATAATATCTGTATATTATAGGATTTCATTAATAAAACTGCAAATCACTTATAATTTCTTAACCATCAGTCGTTCTATTAGCTTCCAACATGGAAAATTATTCTTTGTTAAAATTAAACCTCAAAATTTTCTAGCTTATCAAAAGTTTAAGAAATATACTCAAATTAATTATTAATTAGTTTAACGTTAAAAAACTCATATAAAAAGGTACATTAAAAAAGAAAATTTAACATTTCATAAATAATTTTATAACTATGAGATTATATTAAAAGGTTTTATATTTTGCGTGAGATTTTTATTTCAGTCGAAAGAGAGAATATCATATAATATTCTATTTTAACAGGTTTTAAACATTGATAATTATGTGACTAAAGCATTAATAGTTTCATTGGAGACAATTTTTGAGTGAAACATAAAAAACTAAAAGAACTGAATTTATGAAAATGTTTTGCTAAATTTTATAGCTTTATACTAGGCGAAAAAAATCAAAATAACTTCAGAAAACTGCCACCAAAATCTATGTCTCTCATATCGTTTTGATAGGATGAACTTCAGCAAATTTTTTAAAGAAGGAAAGCTAAATATTTCTGTAGAAGTTTTACATGAAGATTATGTTACGAAATTCTGATGTTAAACATAAAAACATTCAATTTGACGCTAAAGTCTGCATAAAGCAAAATTACAACATGCTTTTCCTGAAATTCAGTAATGATTAGATACAGAAGAAATTAATTAACTACATAGATTATTTTTTTTATATATTCCTCATTATATTTTATTGACACTTAATAATATATTATTATGTACACATTTGGTAAATAACTAATTATTTCTCATCGAAAAAGTTATTAAATAGCTTCATTTTTATATTTTCTTGCAAAAAATGTTTCCTTTAGGTGCCACTTTAATTACTGATTTTTTCTTCTTTTTAATCATAATTTATGTAGAAAAGCTGAAGTGTTTGGTACAATTAAATAAAATTTTAATGGAAGTAAAGAAAAAAATGGTTTCAATCCCATTTTTCTTTCTATTGAGCGGCAAATCATTAACTAAACGCTAGTTGATAGCGTCGTAATCTAATTGCTGACAATCCACATTAATTCATCTTATAAAATTTAAGTTAAAAAAAAGGAAGGAAACCAGTGTACTTCGTTCTCGTATAAGAAATGTTAACTTCTTTCTATAACTGAGTGAAAAGAACAACCTTCTTAGAATAATTCTTGAATTTATCTTTTTTTTTATTTCTCGGAATTGGCTTTTATCCAAGTGGGCTTGTCAACAACGCGAGAGAAGAGTTAGGGTGATTGAATTGAAAAAGTGCAATACTAGTGTTGCATAAAGTACATTATTATCTATAGGTTTTTATTTATGTACTGAAGGAATAATCCATTATCCTTATTTTTTCCATATATATATATATATATATATATATATATATATATATATATAATATGGTGCCATTTTTATAGAAATATTGTCTACAAGAAAAAGATCATGAAAAAGATCATTAGAGCCCAATAGAAAATGTTCTTATAAGCTTCATTACATCAGAGAAAGATATTTGAGTTTGGAAAATCGTTCATCTAAGGTTATCTTTTGTGGAAACCTATGAAAATATGCAAAATGTTGATTTTCTATTCTCTACTTCCTAATGTGACAACATTGCTTTTATCATAACACAGTGTAATAATCGAACATTTATCATACATACAATATAAATTTAAATTGTTGGATTTTCCATACCCTCAAATTTGTTTAATTACTGAAAAATGCTAACTAAAAAGACTCCTTTATTATATTCAATTACCAGGATTTTAAGACAATTTAAAAAATGTTTGCATAAATAGTATGGAGTGGTATTATATTTTTCTTGTTGTTGTGTTGGTAAGAGAAGTTAAAGGAAAAATAAACCATCTGAGATAATTGATTTCTAATATCTTGTTTATTCAAAGATGAAATGTCTTTTAACAATATTTCAATAAGTGTTTTACAAAAAAATAAAAAAGTAGAAGAATTTTCTATAGTGCGACAGTGAGAACAACTGGAAATAGATAACTGAGCAAGTTCATTTTTATTCTGCATATGTGAAACAAAATAAAAATTTTGCTTCAAATCCAAACCTACATCAAATTTAAAAAGGTATAGTGTGGTAGTTTAAAACAGCTATTTACTCGACTAACACAATTATTCACGAAGAATGTAAAGCAATTACATGCAAAGAACTAATATTAACAAATAACAAAACCATCAGAAAATAAGAAACATTTGTGACATGTTTATAAAATGAGTATGAATATACATGTTAGTAAAATAAATATGAATATAAGTTAGGTTTTGAACTGGATTGCTTTCCTTCACGGTTCCTAGCTATGGATTTTCTGTGCTCATCCTGGCAAAAAATCCCCACTAAGCAATTAATAAATGAAATGAAAGGTAGCCGAAAGTATTTCTGATAATCGTGAAATTGATTGATAGGGGTATCTTACTATTATAATGAGAAGATTTAAAAAAAAATTAACGTTTCTATTTCCCACTGAATGACAGAAAATACTAAAAAGAAAACAGGAAAGATTAAATCACCAAGAAGTCTTCAATTTCGGTAAGACCACAATATTTTTTTAAATGTATGCACACAAAATGAAAAATGAATATCAAATACAAGTAAAATATAGCATTTGCTTGATAAATTTATTGATTCGTAATTAATGAAAAACTTATAGAATAGAAAGAACTAAAATGTTTAATAAATGGAGGAATTAAAAAATCATATTGTAAAATGACGCTTAAAAAGTTTTGTGAAAAGTCATTTGAATGATAATAAATATAAATATATTATAAGTTTAAGCCAATGATAATCACCCTTTTGGTATGAATGTTATATTTAGAAATTTTCTTAGAAATACAGTTTTCACACAAACCGCTCTTCATTTCCACATTTTAATTCTTTGTCATTTAGAAGTATAAATCCATCCATTAATCTATTATACTTTGTTAATAAGTTTTCGACATAAGAAACAATTTATTTTCATTTTAAGGATAATTGTATATTTATCTTACATGCCGTTTACATCAATTCTATCATCTACCGCTATTTATTATATCTGGAATCCTCCACTAAGTTAAATTGACCAGAATAAACATCATTTGTTTTATATTGAGCATATTTATATCTTGACTACTGCAATGGAATCCGAAAAGTTGTTTATCATATTAGCTTAATATAAATATTCAATAAATACACTGCAGGCCACCCAAATTGCAACACCAAAAAAGACAAGATATATCACAACAAAAATTATTTTGTAGATAACATCTTGACCAAGTATCAAATGATTAAATTTACAGACTTCTGTGAAGAGGAGTTCCTGCCTAAATCAGAGCCAGAGTAGTCGCCATTGCTGGAGATCATCGCTGCCACACGCCTCGGCATTGATTCAAAGGAAGTTTGGATGCATTCTTGGGGTACAGCAGACCAAGCAACTTCCACATGTTGCCAAAGTTGATTTGGTGTGAGAGCTGGGGATATAATCTGGGTCAATCATTGAGCAACCATGGACTACATGTTTTCTATCGGTGAAAGATCCGGAGAGTGAACCGGCCAGGGAAGCATTTCAATCTGGCTTTTGAAGAACCCTTGAGCAATACGATAGTACGTACCATGTGTGTCGCGCGTTATTCTGTTGAAATAGGGCTGTGAGCAAGCCCTGAAGGTAAGGCAGGACAACTGTCTCCCACACCGCGGAGATATAGCACTGGCTGTTTAAAGTACTGGAAATACGTACTAGAGAAGTGTGAAAGGGATATCCAATACCACTCCATACCTTAATAACTGATGCAGGACCTGTGTGATGGTGCGAAACACAGCTGTTCAGCATCCTCTTTCCATGGTTTCTCCAGACTCGAATGCGACCATCTTAGTGTTGTAGATAGAAGAGTGGCTCGTCAGTAAGGACAATTTTATTCCATTCTGCCTTCCACATCCTTCTTTCATTGCATCATTGGCAGTGGAAAAGTCTGTGGTTCTGTGTCAATGGTAGATGAAGCAATGGACGTCATGTGGACAGACCACTCTGCTGTAAACGGCGTCGAATGGTACGCGCAGATACTGGATGATGCATTACAGACTGAATGTGCTGTGTTATGGTTCGTGGTGTGGCTGAGGGATCCGTTACTGTCAACACGTCTTTTCGTCGAATCCTCCTACATCCAACGATCACATGTAGGAGGATACGCATTACAATTTTTTGGTTTCGTCCAGCACGACTTCTGATTTTTCTTGAAAGATAATCCACAATCTCGGTAGGTCTTTGTCCTTCCTCTGTCGAACATGGATACTTAATCAAAAAATAATCGCAGTATTCTACAAGATATAATTGATCGTTTTTTTTTATAAAAAAAAGTCTCAATAAAAACACAATTGCCACAACTTGTAATCGTCAAAATCTCCAAGAAATAAATAGTGCTTTGAAATGGCGCCATTGCGCATGCTGTGCGTCTGTGCTGAAATTCTAATCATTTACATATCTCACCTCCTCTAATGCATGTTGTAAATTTCCTGTTATTTGCATGCTTCCTTCAGGGTGTTGTATTAACGGTGGCCAGCAGTGTATATAAAAAGTATTCAAATGAATTTAAATATTGCTAATGATTTATAACTCGCTATAATGGAAAAACAACAAATAATGTTGGTACATTAAAAACACAGTATTTATTAGATATAAATTCTGTACGTGATACCCGAAATATGCCAGATATGATGGTCGGTCTTCAAAATCTCTTGATTTAAATTTCATACTTTGAAGGATTCAGATAATGTAAAGCAGAAATTTTGTCAAAGTAAAATCCATTAATGGATGTAGGAAATCTTTGTTTTATGAATAGAGTGAGACGTTTCGATTGACAAAAATACAGCAAGGTATTAATTTATGGAAATTGCAGTCACAAAAATGAATGAATTTTAGGTAAAACATATGTTTCCAAATAAATGAAAATGCTATAACATAGCAAAAAGTCCTACGCTTTAGTTAAATGTTTACGCATTAGATTCAATATTTTATATTAATTTATGAAATTCTACATTTTTTCTCTGATTTATTTTATGATAAAGTTATCATTTATTTAGAAATTCCGATTTCAGAAATGTGTATAGTTTTGATTGAAACTATCAAACTTCATTGATCTTACTTAATATAGAATTTTGATTTGTCTAAAATATAGTAAGTTATTCAGATTTTTGAATAATGTTTTATATTTATAAATACTCCCCCCCTAATACTTTATAAATACTCTCCCCGATACAATGAAAATAATAGCTCATTGAGAAGAATATTGTATTTATACCTCTTAATTTAATGAGATAGTTTGATAAATATATTTGTTATACTTTGGGAAAATAAACCCTACAAATATGGTTTCTGCCTTGTGGGACTATCTAATGAATGTAGAATAATTGAACCAAAACTCTCTCTTCTTTGTTAATTAGAAGATATTTTGTTTACATTTAATATTATGACATAAACTTCAAAAATTTTCTTTTGTGTTAGATATTTTTCCTTTATCCGATTATAAATTTTCTCAATGAATTATAAAATCATTCAATAATTTACAGCTTATGTATTTTTTAATATTTAGTAAATTGCATTACTTTTTATATTCTAAAATAAAAAATTATAAATTATGAATTAAAATAAAAAATTATAAAT
>JAPDSC010093491.1:2635262-2648832 GCA_026290005.1 Latrodectus geometricus | reverse complement strand
TAAAATAAAAAATTATAAATTATGAATTAAAATAAAAAATTATAAATTAATAATTTTTTGTATTTAAAATTGCGTTTAAATATTATTCAAGATAATTGAAGAAGCTTATTGTTCCTCAAAGAAATTGTTGAAAATAGCAAACTCAGGAAGGACTCATAATATTCCAAATGTTTCTCACACTTCTTTATAATACAAAACATATCATATAGAGAAAGCTTGAAATTAAATTTTTGGAATATTGGTTAAGTTCCAAGAAATAAGAAATGCTTGACAGGTCAAAACTATGTCCTTAATTAATAAAAATGCTTTTGATAACTACTATGTAATTTTTATGGTTCTTAAAAGTGGAAAACACTCAGGAAACATTTTGATGACAATTTAAATATTTTAAAAATAATTTGAGTAAAAAGTCTTCACAAAACTGACTGGTATGTACACTCCATTTATGTGTCTTGTAACTTTATGTAATCAGAAAAAGTCAAGGAGTAAAGTTGAGTCAGAATACTATCTGCAAATTAATAACCGACATGTTCTGTTGTCTATGGAAAAGACATTCAAAATAACTTTGTGTAAGGTAGCGCAGTGACTGTTGAACATGGACCCCATAAATATTGAATTTCTGTTTTCTGTATAGGCAGCTGGTGGTATAGGTGCTTTGACACCGTATTTATATACGGTGTATAATAGCCAGATAATTGAAAGCCATAGTAAAAAATTTGTATATCCACTGTACAGTGCTTCTAGGTGGTAATTTCACGATAGGAAGCAAATATATATATTGCGAAAAAAAGTAGACTCACCTAATTGCTTAAACCACTCTTCAGAACTAAAGGTCCCCAATTCGTTTCCAGACGCTATTGAAGAAAGGAAATTAGATATTATGCCTTCGCCTAATGCAAAAAGGTCTGCCGTGACATGTGCTTAGGAATTTTCCGGGTTTCTTCCCTTGCGACACGTGTATACGGCTCACTATCTATGAAATGTTATCTTCGGAAGGTAGTTTACATTGTGGAAATTAAAATGTCTTACACAGGCTTAGGCCTACTATTAAGTGTGAAAGTATCCACCTATGCTGATGCGCATGCAGAAAGCAGAAACAATACTCATTCCCCGCTATTCGACAGTGGCTGAATTTAAAATATTCTACTCCGACTCGTAACACAAGGTCACAGTGGATCCTCGGTGAAGACCCTTCGAAGTGTTTTCTCCTTTCCGACACGTCAATATAAACTGTAGGTGTAAATGTGAATATGAATGGCTCCTTGAATGAAATGAGCAAGAAGATAACCAATAAGAAAGTTGGACCCTATACCACACTCCTCCTACAGTCATTCTTGATTTTGTTTAATGGTGCATAGTACAAGGTCTCTCATTATTTCCGTATTTAGCAGAAACTTATTGAAGTATTTATCTGATTTGAATTTGATTGTATTTGTCAAAAGTATTCTCGGGCAATACATTAACTAGATTTATGGTTTACTTGCCATTTTATGACATTTTGAACTCAAGGTCAAATTTGAGTGGGCTCTATGGTTAAAAGTAGATTCCGATCCATAATAAATGTTAATGCTGGAGGTGGGACACAAACTTAAAAACTACTGAATTGTAGGTCAAGTTATCAACCGCTTAGTTACTTGCTCGATTCTTCTGTTGATTTTTCAGAAGTTGATATCTTTTTTGGATGATAAAGGTAATAAAAAAATTATAAGAAGCATTCTAACCACTTTATTTCTAAGGTAATTAAGTGAGCAAAAAGAGCAGGAGCGTTAAGAAGGGGAAAGAGATTTCATTCCTAATGAAAGTCTACCACTTTTACTAGATGAGCGTGTGTACTTTGTTCATTTCAAAAATGTAAATTTTTGCATAAAAACTGCTGCGCTTTCCAAAATAATTTTAAAATTACATTCCTATCACACAGTTTCACTGATTTTAATTTATTTTTTAATTCAATTTAAATGATGCATTCTTACCTGTAGAAAATATTTTCCTTGCCTACATAGAAATCAATAGATATCTAATTTGCTTATCTTCAGATGAAAAATTCGATATAATCTACAGGCTTATTAAACTCCTGACGAGTAAAAATGAATACTGTGCTTAAAACAAGCTTAATTTTATACCTGCTTAAGAGAGCAAGAGATACTTTATTATACAAAGAAAAAATGTTAGAGTTTCTATGTTTTTTGGAAGTTTCCTGATCGAAATCAAACTTTACGGTTTTTTTCTTTAAGTAGCAGTCTCGAAACACCTTAATAAATACTGAATAAATATTGAAGTATATAGTACTTTCTTGTATCAATACATGTTCCCGAAATTGACCTTCAAATTGGATGAAAATGTTTCATCCAAGCAATATAATTGAAGCATGATATAAACTAAATAGATTTATAGATTATGTAGATTTCACACATAGATTAGAATAAAATTAAATAGATTTAGAGACAAAAAAATAGTAGTATTTAGTGAATTATATATATAAGTAATCTAAAAAGTTTTAGATTTATTGGACAGAATATTTTGATAAAATATGTATTTAACTCAATGAAACACAAGTTGATTTTAAAGAATTTTTGGAATTTAAAAGTGAAATTTTTTTTATTTTTAGCTAGGTTCATATTATATTTTAAAAGTTCATAAATTTTAACACATCTAAAATAAGATTTTTTTCCTTTCCATTTCAAGGACTAGATAAGAATATTTGCATGCTCTAATTATTGATATAAAGTTTGAATTCAGCTCTCTCATATTTTTTCTTCTATTTCTATCTATAAATGTCATAGCTTAAGTGTCACAACCTTCTGATCATCAAATTGTTTTTACCATATTTAATCTCAAAATTTCCCTTGTTGCAAAAAGTTACAAGAAATATTAAAATTTTGGAAAACTATATAGAATTTAAATAACAGCTTAAAACACCATTCTAACAAGTTAAATCAAGGGCTCATTTAACAGACATTACCACCTAAGAAACATTTTTCGTGATCGCAAATCGTTTTAAATTATTGCTTTTTGAAATACTTTAAAACCAATGTAATCGATGGAATTAAAGCATACCCTCATTAATTTTAAATATGAACCATCTTTCTTTAAAAGGATATTATATATTACACTATTTACATACATCTTTTCACACGTTTTATGATCTCTTAATAAAAACTTCTGTTATAATTGAAGTACGGTAAATTACATAAAAAAATAGAATTTTATGGCTTATAATTAAAAATTTCAAGAAATAATTAAAAATAAAAACCTTTTATTGCGTTGTAACCAACAAAACAAAAATCTAAAAATACTAACCGCAGCGAAATATGTATCCATTCAAATGAGCTTAGACCAGATTCATCTTTATACATTGTAATAAAAAAAACTAAGACACACTTAAGCTAAAAAATACCCCGTTGCAAAAGACATAACTAAAACAAACGTGAAAATAGAATCAAAATACTCATGGTACAGCCTATAATATACAAGATCAAAACTTTGCATAAAACTATTATATTATTTAATCTCAATAAAATGAAATTAAATTTGATAATGGTTTTTGTGGTAAAGGCTAACATTTTTAGGTGCATCTTTTTAATATAAGTTATTGAATCTGCTTCTTTTTACTGGAACAAGAGTATAGGATACTCGCAAGCATTACTGGCATTTCTAATATGAAAGACGCAAAGCTTCTTAATGCTTCGTCAACCGCAAACGACTTCAATTCTATATCTCTGAGAGATGCCGGATTTTATCGTAATATGGAAGGTTATATAGGATGTAATATTATTTCTGTATCATAGAGCTTTTCACACTACGATACAATCCTAATATGCTTCGATAGCTCTTCTTGTTTATTAGAAACTGAGATTCCTATTCTTTTTTACTATTTTGTCATGTGTCGTTCCATTTTTCTCGATTGCAACTGGTTTTATTGCAACTTCTATATTATAATTAATTTTTTTTGCTTATTGTGTTTATTTAACAAACTAAATTATTTTTCATATTGAGATTTCAAATTAAATTTTTTATTAACTAGAATTAATAATACATATTTAATAATATGAAGCATTCTGAATATTTCGTCCTCTTACATATTGTGTTTATGTGTACATTTAAGTTACAATGCATAATATATGTACATTTGTGTATATATAAAGCTATTAAATTTTTATCTAAAACTCAGTGCCACAACAGCCCGCATGGGACTAAAGCCTACAGTGCCTATATGAGTTTTCTTGACTAAGGACCATGGGGGGGCTAAGCGTATATCCAATTTAGGTGGTCAACGTAATGGGGAATTTCTAGTGCTTAGTTTAAAGACATGCTTGATACTCAATTTTATTGATTTTTTGAAGTGGTAAATAGCTGAGTTGACCTTGCCGGAGGATCGAACCTACGACGTAAGATTTGGAAGCACGAAGCATTACCACTACGGAGCCAGGCTTCATTAGATTTTTAATCTTATTAACATAAAATAAACGGAAAATTGATTCGTTTTTTGTGGTAATGCTTATATTTATTTTTGTGGTAATTTAAAATTGCGTGATATTACATTTTAAATAATAATAATTATTTAAGATTATATAGTAGTATCATTTCATTGTTCCAAAATAAGATAGTAATTAATGAAAGAAATTAGATAATTTATTATATAAATTTTTATACGTGAATGCATAACAGTTTTAAATTAGATTTTAGTTAGAAATTTTTCGGTTTAAAAATGTTTATTTAACACCATTTATCATAAATAAATTTTATATCATTTGTTTCACATGTTTTTAAATGCAAATAAAAATTCTACATATAACACGTTGTTCTACTAAAAAACCATGAATGCTGCATACATTTATCTAACAGGAAAGGCTCATTAACATATAAGTAGACATTTAAAATAATGGTTGTTATAATTAAAGCTCTTCTACACTTTTTAAATTTTTTTTAAATCATCTATTCGATATTCGACGAATTTTAAGAGTATCTTAATGAGGAAATCTGAAAAAAATGTGATATTAAAAGTATAATAAAAATGGGTGATTTTTCACCATTTGTTTTTCACATATAAAAGGATTAACATACCCCTTATGGGAGTAAATAATTTGATAAAGTTTTCATTTTAAAGTATATATTTGACTTTATAATTTCTCTCTTCGGGTCTTTAACAGCCGGGTGTTTAATATGTTTAAATAATGCATGAACATGGACTAACATCATGAACAGCGTGGTTTCCAAATGATTGGAAATCATTGGTGTATGATTTGCTTAGTAGACAAGTATTGTCTCAGTACTTGTTTGATAGAATTTCTTATGCGTGTAAGAGCAACCTGAGTTAACATTTATTTCTTATAGACAGTTTCATTATTGAAAGGTTGGTATCATTGTGACTCTTGCGAAAGACAAATAACATGGTGTTAGCAATGTCCATGTAACAGACTGAAGTTGATGTCTTCAGAGAGAGAGAGAGAGAGAGAGAGAGAGAAATCGTCTAATAATAAAATGTTTCTTTTCTGAGAAAGAGGGATATCTTTAAATACAGGTTTTATTTTTGTCTAAATAAATTGATTATATGTGTTTACTGTTTGTAGCTATAAATTATATTCGTTAGTCCAAATTGTAAGGATGATTGTCTACTACAATTTTCACTGAGAATTCCAAAGTAAAACTCTTGTAACTGCAATTGGTTATAAAAATAATAGAAACAAATGTGAATAAGTGACATATTTTAATACACTTTATAAGAATCAAAATATAATATCTACCAGTTTTTTCATAAATAGAATATATATTCTGGTTGTATGTTGTAGCTTTATTGAAGTTCTGTAATCCTTGGATTTTTTCAAAAGCGCCAAATACTGGACTTCTAAGATTTTCATAAAGGCCAAATTATAGGAATCCGTCTAGTTGGAGCAAGTGTGACCAAACATCCCAATTTTTAGACATTTCTAGAGGTATGATGTCTAATGTCATGACAACATCCACTACACAGCGTAGTTAGAGAAACTCGGCAAACCAAAATAGTAGACGTAAATAGGAACTTAGTAAAAGAGACTGACTAGTATTGAAGGGGGTTCTAATGTTTAAAAAGTGGACATTTGCAGCAAAATGACTGTAATGCTCAATATCTATTGTCTGAATTCTCTATTGTCAATGATTAAAGCTAGAAGGCAACTTCATAAACAGAACATTTATGGCAGAGTAGATATTCTCAAGCCACTTGATCAAGGATGTTAATTACAAACGTCGTCTTCAGTGTATTACTCACAAAACTTGGTTGAGTGATATGTGGAAGAAAGCAATATAGTCTGAAGAATCGAATCTTCACGATTTGCAGGTCACCTGCACAAGAGTATGATTGTAAGCATCTCCTCCAAGTCCAAGCATGGATGCGGATCTATCATGATATGGATTGCCATGTTGTAGTTTTCTGCAGAACCAACGGATACTCTAAAAAGGCAGGATCATAGAAGAGAAGTATTGGAAAATTCCAGCTGACCTTATCAATCTTATTGTTCAATATCTATCTTGGCTCGCACAGTACCTAATAAAAAAAGTAAGTATTTTGCGTCTACACCATAATAATAAAGGATTCTGTATAAATCTAAGATGTTTCCATTATTTTGATAACTACTTGCCTGTAATCTATGGTATCAAACGATAAACACAATTAATTATGTTTTATGGATCTTTATGAGGAGTTGGTTCAATGTATGTGTGTAATAACTGTCTTATATATTCTACCTTACAGTCATTACATTTGTAATGACGAGTCTTCAACTGGGACAGAAGTGATAGCTTTGCCAAAGTTTACATCGAAAATTGTTTTCTTGATTTTTCTCAGTGTGTTTGTAGATCAAAGATTTTCAACACTTTTTGCTATCTGAATTTTTGAAGAACATTTGTTATAAAATACGCAGATTAAAGAAAACAACAATTTTCTTTAAAAAAATCTCTGCTATATATATATTATTTTTTTTATAAAAACGTTTGATAAAAGTGTTTGTAGGATTTTTTTATTATAATTAAGTTATTATCGTTGAAGTGTATGAATGCTACTTGTCTAATGCAATTGTAACTATTATATTTCATAAAATATTTCATTTTTTTTGTATTTGAAAAAAGTAATAATGTATTTTTATAATATTATGTACATAAAGTATGTACATAAAGTATATCTTTCTTTTGAAACTAAAGTTCCCACATTTTAGAGGAAGGGGAAATTTAAATATTCAAATGTAAAATAATTTTATACAAGAAAAAGCAAGCAAATGCTACAATGTTTGTATTAAATTTCCCGATTCTAAAACAAAATATAATTTTATTATTTATTAAATATTTAATTTGAATAATAATTAAGATGTAAAAATTATCTTAAATTTTAATACTTGTATACTTAAATCATTGCAAATATTTTGCTTATTGAGTTTCATTGCACAATTATACAATTGGAAATGAATATAAGTAACGCCAAATAAATAGATATGTTTTTAAAAAAGGAATTTATTTTGTAATAAATTTAAGTATTTTAAGAGATTTCAAACTACAATATTTGAACTATGCAAATTGTTAACTCTAATTTTTTAATATAAAAAATTAAATTCCTTATTAGCGATTATATAAAAAATAATAACAATTTTCTAATTTTTCCAAATGATGTAAAAGTTTTAAAGAACATCAATTAATAATGTATGTAATATTATACTGACTATATATCTTAATGAGGTGGTTAAAAACAGATTATTTTATGGAAATTTTAATGTATGAACTTTTAAAGGAAATGAATTTACTATGTTTTCTCTCAATAACTAAAAACAATCCAACGATGATGAAACTTAGAGTTTGAATGCATTTATTAAAATACAATTAAATTGTTAGATTTTAAATTTTTATTCTTTATCAATAGATATGTTTCATTCTGTACACTGAGAATGCTTTAATACTTGCAGTTAAGACAAAATAAAGTCGAATATTTTTTATAAATATTTTCATTTTTTCGTCATGCTGCAAGCAAAAATCTTATGGGGTTTGAAAACTTTAACCATGGAGTAATCTTAAAAATGGGTTGAACCGGAATTTAATAATTAGAAGAGCAACTGCTTCGGTTATTTTTGCATGCATGGCAAATATTTTTAAGAAATAAACTTATATTTCAACTAATGAGTCTAATTTTACTAATATTAAAAAAGTTACATCAGGAGGTTTCCATTTTTGTTTTTCCTCGGTGAGAAAGGTATTCTACATTCATTAAATTTTGTGAAAAGCAATATTCTACCAAAATTAATTTAATAATTCACTTTTAATTTATTGTAAATCTATGCTCGACAACCTGGTATTTTAAATCTGTGCTGAAGATTTTTTCAACATCTGCTAAATATTCTTTATTAGAATATTCCGTGAACCACGAAGTCGAATTTCTAGACTTCGTGGCTCAAGAAAAGGTGTATATTTATAAACATATTTTCAATTCTCGAATATAAACTTAATCACTGTTGTTGCTGCGAGACCAGACAGTACAAACTGTGCACTGACTGTAAAATATCAAATTTCTTGCGAACCATCAAAATATATTGCAGTAGGACTCTCAAGCATCACAATAGATCACTCTTTAGACTTACTACAAGTATTATGGCTACATGACGATCATTAAAATTAGCTGGTTTGGATCATTGATCTCTTTACTGTCAACAAGTGTACAGAGGTCATCAGTACTGATAGATAAATGGGATTCATTGCTATAGATCTTACTTTTTTTTATCAGACGCTATTCTGTTTTACCAGATCTAAGTCAATTTAGACAACACTGCTTATGCTAAGATGTTATTGGTAAAGGATTAATAAGACGTCAAGACCTCAACCTATTATCACTATCTTATCGCTTTATTGATGGAAAACTTTGATATCACTAGCTTCAGGCCAAAGAGCAAATTTTATCCATTACGTGACGCCACGCCTCACTTGGTTGCTATATCCTCTCATGCATTTAAAGGCGGCATGTCTGCACCAATGTGGTGGCTAACTATAGTACTTATGATCTTTTTCTCTCAAGGTAAAGCTCCCATTTTATCGCTTCAGCGAAAATAATGTGACCATCAGAAATGGTTCATTGGATCAATTAGCTTTTTATTGCTACATTTTTTATTGCCGTCGTTGAATACGTTTTAAAGATTATTTCATTAATATCCTGTGAATCAAAATTGGTGCATTTTTAAATGCTAATGAATTAGAATACTGGTCTTTTTAGGCACTGTTTGCTTCGTAATTTAATTCCGTAATGCACTAATTCTTACAGATCGTTAATTGTGAAATGTTAATCATCTACATAGCGTATCTAACTCTACCAGTATTTGGAGTTTTATTGCGCTATGTCTTCTGGTTACTTTGCTTGCAACGAAGTATTTTGTATAATAATTGTAATGTTGAGATGGAAGTTAAAATTAATTCATTTCTATGCTTCCATCCTTTTATCTTGGGACTGGATTCTATATATTTTGTATACATTCTCAAATTATTGTTGATTTAGTTCAAAATTTTAGATTCAGTAATAGAACTACTCATACAGTTTATTCTGAAGATACTTTATTTCAGAAGTATGTTGTCAAATTAGTTCTGTATCGCACGAGTCAGAGAAATAATCAAACACTTATAAAGTACATTGTTCTCTTAGTGCAAACACACCATGTTCATTGCTCTTCTTTCTACCCTTAAAATAAGGTTTTGAAAAGATCAGATGAAATTAATATTTTTTTTATCAAAATTTGATCGTAGTAGACTATATTAAACATCAATTGATCTTTCATGTAAATTCCTAACTAGTGTAAATTAAAATTAGCTAAAAGATTGATTTCTTTTACTCCTAAAACGCTAAGTCATCAACTCATCAAGTAAAAATTATATAGAGATTTTCCTACAAAACATTTTATCTTCAATATTATTTAAAAATAGCTCACTTAATTTTGATATTGCAACTCTTTTCCACCTACCTATGAAAATAAACAAATAAGAGCTTTTTGTATTAATAGTATAATGGGATTCAAAATTATTTAAAGTCTCTTTCTTTTGTATTAAATAAAAAAAATCGATCGTATTTCTTACGAATTTAAGTTTAAGTATATTGATGAAATACAATAAATATTTTCAATCATGCACTCTCATGTCTTTTCATTGTAAAAAACAAAACTTGAGAGACTAACAAAGAATTTACTTGCAACTTGGAATGTATCTTACTTTTATATTAATTATTAAGTAATATCTCAATACATATACAAGTAAGTTATAGGATCAGAGACAGTGGGTTCATTCAAAGTAACATCTAGCAGAATAGAATATCTGCTAGATGAATACCATCAAGCGGAATAGAATAGCTGCAATATTATGAAAACAGGAGGTAAAAACAAGCTCATGGTTCCCGATAATTTCATCTTTTAGATATATTATCGTTTTTGAATGATCTAGTTTTCAATTAAATTTTGATGTAGCTAAAGTCTAAATATTTTCATTGCTAAAAACATAAAATGCAATTTGTCTTTCATCTAAAATATTGGCAGAGCAATAAAAAATTTTCCACATGTATAATAATTTTAATTTTAGATGTGGCAACCAGTTTTAACTGCGGTATTACACACCTAGAAGAATCTAATGAAAAAAATATTGTGAATTCAGAATATTATGTCCAGCTTAAATAGCTTATAATAAAATATTTCACATTTGATTCTTACGTTTATTATATATCCTGTATTTTCCGTGCAGAAGTTACAATTTATTTTTTTTAATTTATTCTATGTGCATCTTGTTTTCACAATATACCTGAAATTGTTTCCTGATAATTCCTCAATCACAATCTGTGTTCCAAAGAATGGCACCCTTATTTAATTGTTATTGTTTTTATCCCCCCCAAGTTTTCCAATATATATATATATATATATAATTATTTTAAAATAATACATAGCTTTATTACGTAGTAAAAAACCAATTTGACCATATAATACTCCTCAAACATATTTTAATTCTACAAATACAGGGAGTGCTCATTTTGGCCATTAATCTTTAAGTAGAGTTCATAATTTAATGTGTCACTAATTTTACGAGTTTTATCAGATTTTAAAATGCAATAATGTTAGCATTTTTCTCATTCAAATTCTACAAAATTTGCTAGATTCAATCTAAATTTTATTGTAGTAGTTTGAAATGACAATCATATCGGAGTTAAGCATTAGGGATTAAAATATGAAGCTAATAACTACTTTTTTTATTCATCTATTTTAAAAGTGCTGTTTATATGTCTGTGCTTATGCAGTGTTTGCAAAAATACGGAAAATTGTAATACAGAATGTAAAGACCGGCATGTTTTTCCTATGATTTTTTAACTTTTTAATACTAGTGCTTGTAACTGCCAGTCATTAAAAAATAATCAAATTTATTTTCATTATTTTTACAAACTTTTTAAATATATTTTGGCATGAAATAAAATACTATTTATTGGTTTTAATAATCATTAATATTTTCATAACGTTCACTCCTAATGCATTTCGTATAATATTTAAGATATTCTAATGCAAACGAATTTATATTTAAAGATGCATTTATATATGAATAATGATAAATAATTTGTGTAAAATTACCTAGTGTTCTACAAAGAAATTTATCGTTGTATACTGTTGTGTTATAAAATTAAAATTTAAGTCTAGGGAAATATCTGAATCAGCTACCAAGATAGTCTATTTTCACGCAAAAACGTCATGAGTTAAAATGATTATTTACTAGATAGTTGCCTCTCTATATATCATTCTGGCATCTTTCACCCAATCACTGAACTTTTCATGATACCCTAAGAATTGGACTAAACGTTCATGTCATTAATGCACATACATTCTTCTATATAATTCCAGGAGTCAGTGAATAGTTCTTATCATACCTATTCGTTTTACTTTCAGAGTAGTTTTTCTGATAAATATATACCTGATTTACAAATAATGGCTTATTATCATAACATTTTTCAAAGTTTGAAATTGCTTATTATCATTTCCTGACGCAAGATAAAGTTTGATGCTGCATGATTGTAAATGTTTACCATTTTATCACTTACATTAATATAATTATAAGAATTCATTAAAATACTCCTGCCTTTTACCTTTCTAATTTTTTAAAAAATTTCACTAATATTAGTAATTTTTGATTGTGTGAAAAATTGATTTTTGAATTAATTTATATTAATTTACTTAAATATTTCTAGTCAACACCGCAGTTTAAAAATTTAACATAATAGTTTACAGTCTATAGTTATCTGTGTTTTAATAATTCTATTCATTTTTAAATCAGTCGATATTTGGTTAGTGATCAGTTCAATAAATCTTCAGTTGAATTCTTGTCTTGGATGTTTGTGGTGGTTCCATTTAAATTAAGATCCCAGTGTAATTAAATTTCAGGTGCAAAGAATCTCCGTTGAGGGATAAACAAACCATTTGTTTCAAATCATGCTTCGTTAGACTTATGTAAAATATAAGAATCTCTAGTTTTTACAATACATTTTTTTCTTTTTATATAAAAACTAGACTAAATCACTAAATATATTTTTGAGTTTGTTTGAAGTTAAAGCACTGTTAATTTTTTTAAGTTTGTAACTTAATAAGGATACATTATATATTCATGAAATATAACAATTTAAGTTCCATAAATAAATAATATCAATTTAGCTTAAGTATATTGCATGCAAATAATGAGAGTATCAAAATATATATTTTAATGATATCTATATTCTCTTATGAATTATGTACACGCCTTTCGAAACACACACCTGTTGTTTAAAAATTAACTAAATCATTAGTTATAAGAACATCAAATTCAAAATAATTAAAAAATCTCTGTCAAGAGGTTTAATAGGAAGACTAATACAGGTAAATAGTCCTTTAGATATGAATTTTTTTCAATTTTTTTTTTCAAAAATTGTTTTTTTAATGAATAATTAAAACATAAATATTACTGATTTCAGCTTTAGAATATTTTCTTTGGTTAGAATATGTCTCGTCTTACACACAAACGACTAAATTCTTTTTTTTCAACTGATGGGTCTATAGAAAAGTATTTCTGGATTCTCATGCTGAATTTCATTGCAATCCATTCGGGGTCCTTCTGTAGTGATTTTACAAACATTTTGTACTTCTGTTACCCGGGTTCTTTCTAAGACCTGAAAACGGTAGACTATGGATCTACTACTTCCAAAACTTTCATTTTTTTTTCAACCAATATTCTGACTTGTAAATTTGTTTGGCTTGTCTGCCTTCCGAGGTCTCCTTCAAAGTCAGGTAACTGTATACGTAGAGTATCAAATACTTCATAAAAGATGTTTATTTAAAATTCCCTGTAATAAAAATAGAAATATAGTTCTGGGTATCTGTGTGAACTCGAATAAATATTTTTTTAAATTCTGAACAATTCAAATGTGCAAAAATTTAGCTAAATATCGCTGTTCACATAAATATACCGTGAAAACTTGTCTCAAGGCGCTCTTGAACAACCTTTTACTGATGCGATGCTGTAATATATATATATATATATATATATATATATATATATATATATATATATATATATATAT
>JAPDSC010093491.1:2600638-2635252 GCA_026290005.1 Latrodectus geometricus | reverse complement strand
TATATATATATATATATATATATATATATATATATATATATATATATTATTGGCAAAATGAATGAAAAAATGGATAACTTCAATGGCAAATAAATATTTCTCATTTTGTTTCTTTGAATTCTGTTGAATTATATTTTTGTTTCGTTTACTTTATAAAATGATGAGGACGATTAATGACATCTTATTTTCTCTCATTTTTATTTTTAACCATCATACAATGGTAGGACATTCAGCATTTTTAATGGCTCTTGTATCTACAAGATGATTTTTTTAAATTAGTCAGAATTAAAACTATATTTCAAATAATTAAATATTAAAAATGTATTATTTATGACTATCCGTATATTCATATTAAAATGAAATCATAACTGAAGTTAGAGTATAATAAATTAAGATCAAGTTTGATAATAATTTTTTTGTGATTCACTGTGCTAGACAGAGCATATTTTCCTATGCTTGAACTGAAAGTTAATATTAATGTTAAGAAGCACACAGAGAATGTATGCTTCTCTAAATAAATAAATATAAATTTTTCTTCATATATGCATTAATAACAAATTACTAAATATATATTAATGTGCATAATGTAACAAAAATGTTTTGAATTAAAATTTTTTAAAATATGAATAGGAAATTTTAAAAAAAGTTGTTTTGATTAATCACTATTTGTTAAATTGCTAAATTGTTGAATTGTTTAATCACTATTTAATAATTTTCTTTATAATAATTAAGCAAAATAATGTTTACTAAAAAGCGAAATATAATAATTTCACAATAATATGCTTTTTATTCTCTCTCTCTCTCTCTCTGATCTTGTTTCCTGTTCATAATTTTTCAAATCACTTTTCAATAAATCATTGAAATAAACTAATTTATGCAAAAGTTAATAAAAAACGTTTCAATACCAAGCTTTTAAATTAACAAAATAAGAATGAATAAAAAATAAGGAAAATAAAGTGCTCAATGAGTAAATAAATTAATCAAATTAATAACTTATTACTGTTCCTGAAATGAAATATTTTGATTCAAACCTTAAATGCAATATATCTTAAAAATTTACTAATTATATTAAAAATGTTCAAATATTCTTTATGGAATTCGTATGTAGATATATATGCATTTTGATTGGATTTAAGTTAATGACATTTAATAAATTTATTTCAAGAAAAAAACATATCTGCATGCATTTTTAACTTTTCAGTTGTTTAAAATTTGATTTGCTTGTCATTCTATCGTCATTTGCTTGCTCAAGAGGGCAAGAAGTTAGAAAAGAACCTACCGTTTTAAACGGTTTTCGGACTACTAATATACACGGTCGAGGTGGGAATCAAACCCATGAACTAAAGACCGGAGCCCTAAACATTCAAACGCCAACGTGATTGAATTGTTCTAGATGTTTTGTAAGAAAACCAGGGAAAATGATTGATTAAACTCAAGCTCCGATAAATTGAAAAAAATTTTTTTTGATTGACACAAAAAGATCTCCGAAGAAATAAAATTGGTTTCTCCGTAGTGTCATACAAATAATACAAAAAATAAAATATGGAATCAAGAATGATGTTTTATAAGTAGTCATTATACTGTACAAATATTTTACATATATATGTTTTATAAGAAATGAGACATAAATACATATAATTTTAGTCATCATAACTTTTCCAGTTTTTCATTTAAGTAGTATTGCTTAACAACTCCTATTAATATACTTATTATAATAATGTATGTGACTGTAATTTGATAACAATTTAATTCAAACGACACCTGCATGAAAATTCTATATAAATGTTAATTTTGTATAATTTTATTTTACCCATTAATTTTTTTTATATTCCCGTTACAGACTCATTTCTACTTTCTATATTATGTCTCAGTGGTGGCAACGTGTTATCTTTCTTTCCAGGATTTCAATGACTTTGAGAGTAAATGCGAGAATTTTCTTCAGTACTAGTATTGAAATGAAGCCTCGTTTTACGAATGGCCACTCATTACGGCTAATTTATTTTCTCTGAGTGCGCCAACTTAATGAGTGAAGAAATGAACAACTAAGAGGGAGGTTATTTCTCTCGAGACCCGTTAATAACTGCTCTCGTTTGTCAATTAATGTTCTTTAGTAGATTATTAGATACTTGTTTTGACTGCAATATCAAAACTGGTTGTGGGAAAAAAATTGGAGACATTCACGCAAACTAGTCCGACTCATTAAATTTTGTGGTATGTATTTCATGGGTGGCAAATGTTCTGAAATCGATTTTTAATAAAGAGTTTCAGGTATACTTTTAATAATTAATGAGCTAGAAAGCAACAGTAGCTTTTACTGTAGAATGGAATTTGTTTTTGTACCTGGAAATGACAATGGTGGTGAAACTTTTCTCTACCTGTTTATGAAAGTTTCCCAATATTAGAGATAAAATCTGATGATTTGTTAAATACTAAATTTTTCTTAGAATTTGAAAATATTACTGGAAATTAACATACAAAATGAGTTTGTAACTAACAGAAGTCATGTATTTTTCCTCTCTTTTCATGGATATATATCATCATATTTATATATATTATGATTCCTGAGGTTTTCTTACCTCTTCCAATCTATATACTTTGCCAAAACCTAAGATTATGTTAAAACAGTGAAGAATTTTTAAATAGATTTAAACAGTAATTATTTGTTTGCATTGTTAGAAGGAATCTCAGCAATGGGTTCCAACTAAAAATGTTTTGAAATAACTTCACAGAAAGCAGTTTATATTAAAAAGACTAATTCATATCATAACATCTTCATTGTTGATATCAAAGAGAAAAGGTTGTTTTATTTTTGTTATTTGTAATATAATAAATTGAAATTTTCAGCAATATTTTAAGGAAAAAAATATTTGTGTAGTGTCTAATTTCTTCATGAAAAATATTTTAATTATTTTCACGTTTAAATATAAATAGAAATCAATGCTTAAAATTATTCGTCATTTTTCTCATATCAGAAAAAATTTTATAGACTTAATTTCACGATGTTTTCAATAGATCTCCACATATATCTATTAGTAAGGGCATAATTTAAGGTTCACAAAATATAGAAATGATTTGATTTATTTTGCTATATTAAGGGAATAAATCATCTTAAATATTTATCCCTTGAAATCTATTGCTTTATTAAGATAAATATTAAAATGTAAAATCAATATTCTACAAACATTCACAAATTCCTGAAGAACCAAAAACCACATATTGACCGTAATTCTTCAACATAAATAAATATAAATATTTTTTCACAAAATTACAAACTTTCAAAAAGAAAAATTACGAATAACATAAGAAAAATTGTGATAACATATCAAAACATAAATACTTAGAAACTAAATCCAATAGAATCCCAATAATGTTCCAATATTTAAATTTTTTAATCATCTAAGTTAATAATTTAATTGCGAATTAAAATATTTTTTATATAATTTTCTCATGTTTTGGGATATTTTTAATAATTTGCCGAACATAAAATTGAATTATATTTTTATTTCCTTGACATAAATATGTAAATTGCTTGACATTACTCCTTTACGTTTTACTCAATTAAATTCTTAATAAAAACTTGTTGTCTAATAAATTATGAAAAACATGTAAATTACTCACATAATGTAATATGATTCACCTTATTAATATTTTAATAATAAAATACTTTTTCTTATATTTGATTAAAAAGTTTTAAGATTAACATACAAAATAAGATATAAAGTAATTTCTTTTACAAACTGTTTAAAAGAACCTCGTTTACAAAATGCAAAATTTATTTGAAGTAAAATAATTTTTAGTTTTTTTTTTAAAAACTTGTGAAATTTATTAATTTTGAGATTGTAATTTTAGCTTATTTTTAAAAATTTATGACAATAATTGTCTATATGAGATCCAGTCCCTTTAAGGATTCATCATGTTCCTACCTCAAAGTCTTTTTTATTTTTATGTCTGATGATGTCGAACGGCATGCTAATGTTTAAGAGTTTCGAATCACTGGTCAATTACGATTAATAGTTTTAATTTTTATACTCAATATAAATGATAAAATAAATTTTTCGAAGTCTGTAAAAAATAATTATTTTTAGATCCTAATAATTTAGTACATAAAAGTTTAACATTTATTACTTGCTGTTATCATAGTGATGAAATTTCAAAAAAATAACTTTAAGCAAATTAATTTTATGGGTCAATCTAATTGTTATTCAAATTCTGGATATTAAATTGTATGGAGTATATTACGTGACAATATTTCATTGAATAAAATTCCCTAATCTTGTCATAATTCTATCAATTAAATTATTTTTGGAATGGTTGTTTGTGTACTTGATTTAATGCTAAGCTGTACTTTTAAAAAAACTCAATTTTAGTATGAATAACCTTCTACAGGATTATTATCTTGACCCCAAAACATACGTTTTTTTAAGTCTGGAGTTTCATAAAGTTTTTCTGGATTTACTTTTCTTGAAATCTAAGTTTCATCAAGAACTGAAAATGGGACGTCTGGTTTAAATAAATAATTAGTTATTTCCTATCCTATAGATATCTTTAAGATCCTAGAGATTATTTTCAAAAAGATTTCTGAATTTGGTTTTTTTCAATGATGAAATATGTTTGTGCCTAGCTCCTTGCCATTTCATTTTTTTTTCTATTCAGTCATCACCTTATAAATATGGCAATGCATTTACTATAAATTCAACCAAGTTCTTCCACTGTAGAAAATATTATTTCCCTATCAAATGATGGCATTTTTGGAGATAATTAATGTTAAATATATCTAGGTGTAGATGAAGAGAAATCACTTGTTTATTTACTATATCAAATCATCGAACATAAAAATTATATATTATTTTGGAGTCAAAGTCCATGATTTTTAACATATGGTTGATGTACTGATAACTTTCTTCTGATGAAATATTCTAAACATGACAATGTTATACGGGCGAAAAAATCATTAATCATTCATAACAATGATTGTGAATGCAGACATTTTGTGTATTACGTTTATATTCATAATCATTGTCATAAATAAATATTTTTATAAAGAAATTTTTGAAATGCGAAAGAAAATTTTTATAAGAAATGAGGAGT
Organism: Latrodectus geometricus; assembly: GCA_026290005.1. NCBI lineage: Eukaryota > Metazoa > Arthropoda > Arachnida > Araneae > Theridiidae > Latrodectus > Latrodectus geometricus. Next base: position 2,630,164 of record JAPDSC010093491.1, on the reverse strand, counting down.
TAAATTTTATATAGTCCATGAGTTTCTATGATATTGGATAAAACTACATAAATATTGTAAATTTCAATAATGTACGTTCAAAAAAGTAAATTGCTGTAAAGTCTGTAGTAGCATTTTCGGGAAATTACAGAAAGTATCCCAAATGTACTTATAGGTGAATTATATTTAGCATTGAATATAATTAAAAATATTATATTCAAGATTATATTTTAAATATATATTATAATATTGCATTCCAAAGTCTTTTACAATTTTTTGTTTTATTATTAGTTTGCAAATTATAACATATTTTAAAATATTAGTATTTAGTAAAATAAGTTATTTCATGTTTATATTAAACATTAAAATTTCAGATAAAATCTTCTCATGGTTTAACATACCTGTCAGAAGGGTCGCATAATTTTTAAATTATTTAAATATATTTTTGAAAATACTCCTTTTTTGGTGATGGGAACTCCAAGTAAAAAGTTATTGATATAATCTTAGTTTTGCTAACAATTGTATATATATTTTTTTATTTCTAATGGCGGGCACTCTTGAGCAAGTAAATACATTAGCCGCAACAAGGCCGGAAACTGCTACTCATTTTATCGTTACTCGGTCGGCACCTGAGAGCTAAGTCACGCAGGAACGAGTAGCATCGCCCACGCCACACTACCACAAACCCGTTTATAGGGCAGGCCACATTCATCCATCATCTGAGGAAAGGATAAGAAACACAGAGAGAGAAAGCGAAAGAACATCCATGCTCGAGCCGGTATTCGAGCCCAGGTCCTCCCCATCCGTAGTCAGTTACGCTAACCACTGTACAGGTTGGGCGGCCTATCAATCGTATATGAATGAATCAATTTAACTGAATATTAAATAATATATAGCAAAATATCTCAATTAAACATATTTTGTGTTACATAAAAGTCTTTTTATGTGTCATTAGAAAAGAGACTTTTACATGTTATAATTAGAGAAAAAGTTTTTAAATTTACCAAAAATCAATCAACTTTAAGAATTTTTGGTAAAATTTTTTTTTAATTGCCACATTAAGTATTCAATTGATTAAGCTAGAATTTCTTTACAAGTGTTATGATAGACCACAATCATATAAATAGAAATTATTACTTTGATTTTACTGCATCTAAAAGCCCTTAATCAACAAAAAAGTTAATTGACGGGAGCGGAAAAGCTTTTTTAGTTACTATAAGGTCTCAATATTTTTGAAAGCAGTTTCTTTTTTATAAATATCATATATTGATGAATGAGTTTCATTAAAAATAAATTGTTTATATAATGAAGCTTTATGTTTTATTTAGAATTGTGTAACCTGTGTCGTGAGTTATGAATTAATATACAACAGTACTAGTTTCTGAGAATTGTGATCAAATTATTATGATGGAAGTCGGAAAATCTCGTTTTTTAATATAAAGAAGATAAAATCAATTTTTAAGTTAAATTTAATCAAAGAAAAATGCTCTGACAATAATTAGAAATAGACTTCTTGAACATTTGATAAATGATACTTATCAAATGTTCAAGAAGTCTATTGCCATTAAATATTAATTTTAATAAAGTAATCATCAAATCTTATAAAATTGTCATGCAACATCAAAATTTTTCCAAGCATATAGAGTGTATATTAAAACCTTTATTTAATTTTTTAATAATTTTTTAAGTTCATTTATAGAATAAAAGAAACTTATAGTCAGACTTAAAAAATGCATTAAATTATTTAAAAGAGAATATTCTTTATCTCTATCAATTTAGGAAAAACACAATATGAATAAAATTATTATCTTATTCATAAACACTACATTGATGCATTAATCAAGAATTGTTAAATATCACTGTAGGAAATTATATTTCCTATAAAATTCATTATTTTTTTTTAAGACAAGTGCATTTTAAAACATTATCAATTCAAGATAATCTCTCAATTTTTTTTATTTCTTTCTTCAATATATTTTCCATTATCTGATGCTAGGTTTTTTTACTATTCCTAACTTTCTCTTATAATTTGAACAACTATAAATAATATATGTAGTAAGTCAAAAACAAGTTTACAGTAATACAAATTTCTGAAAGTCTTAATTAAATTATTATCAAGGAAATTAGAAATTATTCTCTTTTTGACAAATACTTTAAGAAAAGAATCACAAGAGTGCTTAAAATACTAGCATTCTAATTATAAATTTTTAAATTTATAATTTTAAACTTTAAATGCATATCAATGCATATGTCCACATCAAGAGAGTGCTTAAGACTTCACGTAGCAACCTTCGCATAATGATTTTTTCTCGATTTTAATAAAAAATGTTTTACCGTTTCCGAATGCAACTGTATTCTATGTGAGAGTTTATTTCTTTACATGTGGGAATTTTCATTGCTGACGCGCTCTGAGTACAATTTCACTTTGGTGGATGTTACGAACTGCAATTATTTATGTAAAATGTGATAAAAACATGCAAAAATAGCAGTTTTAACAGTAAAAACATGCAAAAAACACAGCAAAAATTGTTTTTGAATGGAACTTAGGCAAGGATAACGAAAGAATATACCAAGAAAAAAATGTACTTTTTTCTGATGCAAAAATACCTAAATATTTTTCGAATAATTAAAATACGTATTTTTTTTGCATTTTCCCGCTAATCTATATCCACATCCTGTTGATTTTAAATTTTATTTATTAAATATAAAAAAATATTCATGTATTTCAGGTTTAAATATAGATGTTTTAACAGCAAAACACAACACCACAGTTCTCTGGTCAATATCATAAGTTCAAGTTCACCTGACCAATCACAACTTTAAAAACAATTTTGCATTTTGTCGAACTTACAATTGTTAAAAGGAAGTTCATATTTTTAATGCATTTTCTGAATTCCTAACAAAATGACAAAATAAGAGTTTTCAGTAATAGTTTCAAAAAATTATTTGTATCACAACTTAAGGAACAAGGAAATATTCTCACATAGCTTAACCAGTTTCCGTTAATGACATTTACATTGACGTTTTTTATGTAAATGAATTACATCGTATCTTATGTTTGAAAAAGCTGAGTAGTATTTTTTAGTCAATATTAGTATAATTTGTAATGCATTCTTTGATTGGGTAAGATTTTCACTCTCATCATTCAAGTGTGTGTCCCATGGTTTCTAAATTATTTAATAGTTTATAATTGTTCTTAGCTTTTGTCATTTAATTAATTGATCTACAATAACATGAAATTTGAAGAGTGTCTACTGCACATAAATATTTATGAAAGTGGACATTTGCTTCATACATGTCGACTTAATTGTGACATAAATTGTATTTTCTTGAACTACTTGATTGCAATAATATAGGACTATGGAAAAACTTAACCATAATTTCATTTCTGGAGAAAACATTTTTCAAAGTTCAAGATTACTTTTATATTAAAGTAATACGACGAGTTACAATGTTAGATTGATTTTTTTCTTTTCCATGATTACAATTCTTTTCATATTTTTGTAAGGCTTTACTTTCTAAATATGTTTCCGAATAATTCAATTAAATGCATTAATGCTTAAAACATATAATCTGTGTTTACGAAAAATATATATTTAAGAAAAACATCATATGATGAGAGATTACAGTTTCTTACATAGTATTCCACATACAACTTTAGTAATATTATTGCTTTACATAATTTATTTAAATATTAAATTTAATACTATTTGTAAAACCCTTTTATAAGTATCTAATTTTTTCTACTCAAATAAAATTTTTTGTGTTAGTTTCTTAAAATAAGTTATGTAAGCATGTTTGAATTTTTTGGAGCTCTATTTTTATAGAGTATCATGTGTTTGTAAGAATACATTTAGTGGACAATTTTATGCATATAACATCTTTAACCATACTTATATTAGTTGCCTAAATAAACAAATTAGTTTTTCTTAAATAAATATAGAAAATTCACATGAGATGATGAAGTTGGAAAAAAATATGCTTGAAAGAAATGCATTGAATAATATTTATTAATATCAATTGCATTAATTATGACATCGATTTATTTAGTATTTGATATCATTAACACATGTATTACATATATTTATGCTATATTTTTATTCTAGAATCATATCTTTTTCATTATGATATAAGTGAAAAATTGCAATTTGTTATTTTATTAATATTTTTTAAAAAAAATATTAATAAAAAAATATTCTTGTGTTGCCATTAAACCTTAAAATTATATATATATAAGTCACCTTTAAATTTAATAAATATTTTAGTTGATTGAAATATGAACATTTCCTTATGTCTGTTCATTATCAATCTTTACATTTTTATAGAGATTTCTATCGCAGAAAGTTTTAAAAGCCTTCTAAAACATTTTTACTTACTCCTTTATTTCTGTTTATTAAATGTAGTTATAATTATTAACTTGCAACAGTGCACACGCACAGTTCTTTGCTTCAGAAAATGTTTAATATATAAAATGCCACAGGAATATTCATAAAATGTATTGATTTCAGAATATTTAAATAACTTCACACTTTAATTAAGCTTAAGTAGTTTTATTCAATTACTTGTGCAAATAATTTTTGGAAAATTCATGAACTATGTGAATTTACGTATAATTGTCAAAAAGGATATATTTTACGATTTATATTTAAATTGTCAGGCAACAAAATATTCATTATAAAAGCATTTATTATTTCTGAAATATAAATTTATTTTGTCTGAGTGTAGTTTGCTTTTATTAATGATTGAATTTCATATACAAACGCTATTTTACCGGAGGATTATAGTTGAAAGTGCATTTGAAAACGTTTTCAGCCAATACAAACATCCATGCCATTATATAAAGTCAAATTCACTTACTGTTCAGCTGAAATTCAAATTATTGACCATTAAGTTATTAACATGTTGTTTTATCTAAGTAATGCTTATAGTGTACTGATAACTGAGGATATATACGTTTCATATTAAATTTTCTAGTGCACGAACACACACACAAATATATATATATATATATATATATATTAACGCATCTTATATCCTTAAAAATAAGATAAAATAAAGTATTCGCGCTATTTTCTTGTTCTGAAAATCTGTTAAGTTAAAATCCCAAATTGAAAAATTAAAAAAAAAATCTAACATAATTACCTTGATTTCTGAGTGCAGTTTAAAACTATTTTATCTTTAATGTTGTAATGAAAGATTTTCTATATTGTATTAATTAGATATAGTAATTATAAACATAGTTCAAGTTAAAACCATAAAATTTGACATCACGTAGTGGAATACTTAACGGCCTAAGAATTTTGTAAGATATTTTAATGACCACCACTTAATTGCCTACCGGGAGGAATTTTCATTGATTTTGGGTTGCATTTCAAATGTCGCAAGAAGGGAAACTCAGAAAACTTTAGAGCATCAACAATGGTAAAACAGAAACGCTGCATTCATCTGTTGTATGCATAAAACAGAAATTCACCATTCATTTCCCGTTGTTCAACAGTTTCTGGGATCAATCCTGAGACCTTTTGCTGTGAAGAAGGGTGTCCTATCACTAAGCTACAGTGAGTCTTAACAGAAAGACGTATTGATCTTTTGAAATATAATTGATTCCTATCCGTATATATATATGTATACACAGTCACAAATGTTATGAAACGAATGAGGTATGAGGTCTAATAGAATGGTCTTGGATTCTTTGTACAACGTCGTTAAAATTTGACTCTTTGAAAATATCTCTTGATAAGGGGAATAAAGTAAACCTCTGAAATTTTGTCAGAAACTTAAGTAAGGAGTGTGTGAAATGTCTTACATGAAACTAATTATTAGGGGAAATGAAGAGAATGCCTCAGAAAAAAAATCGAGATATATATTAGCAATTATATTTACCAGTGCTAAATGAATTTTATAAGAAGATATTTTTATTGATGTATTGCAATTCAATAGTGTTGGGAATAACAATTGATAGAATAGGTAAAGTTATGGAATTGTTCATATTTAATACTCACACCTCTATTTCACAATTATTGTCAGCTGCTCTAATCTTTTGTATTTCTCTGTGTGGTACAGCTCTTCCTTCGGAAAATTGCTAACAGAAAGCTCAGTGGAGACGGGTATTTGATAAAGACTGTTAAAGAGCTAGGTCTGTTCGACTGCTCTATTCTAGACACAGCACATCCGGATTACTAATGGTATATTCAGATTGTTCGGAATTGTGTTGGAAAAATATATTTGTTTGGTGAAATGCAGAAATGGTAAAGTAATCATGTCCTATGATGTTCGAAAAAATTCAAAAAGTGTTGCTTTTGTATTATATGACATATTGTACACACAAGTTTCTGAAGCACATATAAACTATTGTGGGCTAATTAACCCCCCAATCTAAATTTTTAAGCTGAATTGCTTCTGGAAAACAGAATTCCAAAGTCTGAGAAACTTTGTTGATTATATTAATGTCACTCCTATAAATGCAACATACAGTATATCAAGAGAAACTGAGTTATAAGTTCAGAGATTCATTCTCGTAAAATGGCATTCTCAGAAAATGCGCCTTAGCAGCCATTGACAAAATGTTACCTACATTTGACAATGTAGGCTCTGTAATTACTGTATCGATATAAAAATAATATGGTTAATATTAGCTTTTTTTCTCAAAACGTTTACGATTTTATTTCGTAAAATTCTAATTTTTTTTTAAGTGTGTGAACTGATTTGGCTATTTTCACTTGGAACCTCATTTATCTTTTTTTCCTAATTAATAATAAAATGGAAATTCAGTTTATTTTTATTAGATATTACAGAATATGTGTGTCTCCTTATGCCTTTCATTAATTGCGGCAAATAGAATCGTATGACCAATTATACTCGGCACATACTAGTATCTGCAGGATTTGATTGAGAGATTTTTTTACCTTAAAAACTGATAATAAAGACAATATAACTCTTATAAAATTGGATATTATTAACATGAAAGTGGTTGTCTGCGAAAGGAAAAACTTGTTAAGAACAGGTCAAGGAAAATAAAGGTATGGAACGGAAACTATACAATCTGTACCTTCAAATGTTTGATTATTTTTGAATAAATAAAACATAAACGTGCTGTAGTTGAGTTCTGAATTGAAGCTCTCATTAAGGTAAAAAAAAATTTCATTTTTATAATTTTGCTCTTATTAAAGAAATGCAGACATTCAAATATCATGAATATTTGAAATGTTGATAACAAATGCTTTATGTGAGAAACAAGTGACTAAGATTTTGATGTCGGATGCGTATATGCTTAATTAGGTTAATGTGCTTATTAACAAAAAAATTATTAAAACTATTATTTATTAAATTTCTTTATAACTTATTTATTTGCTTCAGATTACATCTGTTCATAAAATTATGGTGAGTTATCAGCTTAGGTGCAATTCTAAGAATACTCCCAAATATTATTGTTTTATAACTCAAATCGAGTGATGAGATAAAAGCTTTATAATTTTAAGCAAAGATTGTGTGATAACAATTAAGCTAGCCTATTTCTCTCAGATTTCTATATCTCAATAGCAGAGACTAAGCAAAAATGAGTCATTCACCGCTTATGATTTCCCCAGACACCATTCAATCAATTAAAATGTAATCATTTTATAGAGTAAGGAACATTTCATATCATTTTAAACAGAAATTTATGCAAAATTGTATAATTCAAATCAGTCTAAAATGTTTATAAGAAAGCTATATAAAAGGTGTGAAATACATTAAATCAATCTCAAAATTCATGCTTTTGATGAGGAGTCATTGAACATTTTTTGTTTTTAATGAAATAATGAGCTGTTTTAGTTTAAAATTGTGAAGCAACATTTTTTTTGCGTGGTTTTAATATCATACATATAATTTTTAGCAATTCAATGGGTTTAATGATTTATACATTACAACAATATTTCCTCTTGTTTAAATATGGAGAAATTTGATTTCAAGAGACAAAACTTTCAAATAAAAGCTGTTTTGCAGACTATGGTGTATTTTAATAATGAATTTTCTTTAGCTTTGTAAAATATATTCCTTAATTCAAAATACCTGATTTTGAAATTTTTGTAAAAAAATTACTAGTAGTGTTAGTGAATACTATAACTACTTGTAAATAAATGAATATTTATGAGTAGTTATTGAATACAAATTATAAATTGTTTCAATTATTTATAACTATTCATTTACTAATGTAATAATAAGCACTTAATTAAATAATAAGAATTTATATTATTAATCACTGTATATTTTATGTACCCAGTTCTATTTATTTTAAGGTATAAATTCTAAAACTTTCTTCTTAAATTATAAATGTTTGCACATCTTACATTAAGAAATGATCTCAATATTATACTTTATTTGAAATTAACACTTTTAAAAAAATTATTAGGGATAGTAAAACTTAATATAGTAAAAAAAGTTTTGTTATTGCGAATACCTCTTTCTGTGATGACCGTAGTCGCTAAGCATAACCAACCACCTTGTAATTTTGAATCATGGTCAAGTGTCGGAATAGATATTTGAGGTGACGTTGTTCTGTTCTTGCTACACCGAAAGAGAGGGAGGTCTCGACGAATATTTTAACATGCATAGGATTCCTTTTTAAAGATTGTCTTCAATTAAGGCAGTATTGAACTTGCTACCATTCAGGTACGAGGAAGAAGCTTTTTCCTACAACGTTTCCAAGGCCTCGAAACAGTGTTAGTAAAATATTCATCTCTTTTCAAGCCAAAGTATACTATATTATGAGACGTAATATAATTTTTCCAAACAGAAAATCTAAAATGGATCATCTTAAAAATTACTTAAAAACTTTATCTTAAAGTTCTGATGTTGATCGTATTGAACTTACTCTAATAATGTTTAGAAGCTGCTTAGAAATGCCATCTAAACAGGTATCAATCTTATAATTTAAAAGTAAATTATGCTTGACATTCTTTGATTTTCATCTTATAAGTCAATATTTCAGAATGCAGAGCTGAAATGCTCAAACATATTTAAAATGCATTTAATCTTTTTGTCTCATACTTAAAAATAAAAAATATTTGGATATTTTTCGTATTGTGCTCTTAATATGAAAAAAATTTAAGTTCTACAATTCATTAATGAGATTTTTACTACGGTTGTATGAAGAAAGTACCTGTAATCCAAAAATAGTTTTTATAATAATACCATTGCTCAAAAAAAATTAGATAATAGTAGAATGTGGTTAGATATTTATTGTAATGTATATTAAGCTCGATATCACTTTGGGCTTAATACTTAATTGCCTCAGATTTGTGTATACTCTAGAGTTTTATGTATTATAAGTTCTGCATTACCAGATTTTATCACATGGACTCATCGTGGCCTGATGATAGAGCTATGTTCTTTATAATGGAAAGTCCTGAATTTGATTTCATACTTGCCCCTTTGAGTGTTGCAGATTCGTTATCACAATAATAGAAATTCTCGTTTTTAAGACATTACTGATAATTTATTACCATTTTAAATTGTATCAAAATTCATTCATTTCTTTTCAAAGCCCATTCAAAAAAAGCAAGTTATGATGTTAAAGATGTAATACGTGAATTATAAATTCTTCAAATTTATCGCAATCTGTTTCAAGGAATCGGACCTAAAATATTTATAGTCACCATACACGTGAATCATGCATAAAAATACTTAAGTAAATGCATTTAAATATTCAACTGATCTCAGAAAAAATAATTATGAACTATAATATTTACATATCGACTTTTATTTTTGTATTTGTTATGTATGATATATTTTTATCAAGCTATTTCGTTATCTTACTGTTTATCATTTTTACTAGGTTTCATAATTTCTCTTATGTGGCCTTTTAACTATTTTAATTTGTGTAAGGCATTGGATATAGATTACTTGTGCATTACCTTACCATTTACATCTTTAGGCAAATAATTACGAAACGCCTTACCTCATGTTTTCCTGATGAGAAGTAAATTTTTATTTTCTTACTTCAATTACATTGCATTTTTATTTATTCGTAATATTCTTATTTCTTGTTATATATTTCTCTGCATGACTTTATATTTTTTTGCAATTTTACATTTTCATTTTCTTTAGTTTAAACTTTTATGATTCCTTCAAATTCCTTTATAAATTCAGAAACTAATGGATTAGAAAAAAGAAGTTTAAATTGATTTCCAGTTACACTAATTAATATTTCCATTTCATATTTTTCAAAAATTCTCTCTTGCTTTAAAACTTTGTTATGATTTCATAAAATTTATATAAAAAATGTTCAATGAAAATACTAAGAAAACTTATTGAGCTTATATATCAAATGAGGATACTCAGCAGGAGAAAAGTTGTATGAGTCGAATCATTGTTGTTTGTTGAGAAATATTTTTTAACCCCTTAACCCATTTATCCTTGTGTGACACCAGCGGAAGTTACCGGCAAATTTGCACATACCCGTATCTCACATAGATTCTCTTGTTTGTCTCACATTATTTTATTTCTAATGCCCAATCTGAGATCCGTTCCAATACAAATAGAATAGATTATATTAAACTTATTCGACATACATGGCATATGGAGGATAATGTTTTTACTAGTTTTTCAGATCTCTTGCCTTAAGAGATCAAATGATATTAACGTAGTAACAGTAGTTGTTTCTTCTTCTTATATATATATATATATATATGTATATATATATATATGTATATATATATATATGTATATATATATATGTATATATGTATATATATATTTACTAATAATATTTTATTAGTTTTTGAAGTTATTTCAAAATAAATATGTTTTTGAAATTAATTTAAAATTTCCGTATAATTCGTAAATATTTATTTTTTTAGTAAGATCACCAATTTTTAATCAAATCACCTGTCAAATTTTAATATAAATAACAATATATTGCTCATTTAGGCCAGTACATTTTAATACTCTAAAGAACTGAAAAAATTCAACGTCAAAGTAGATAAACATAAATAGATTTCCTAATTGTGTGGTTAAATATTCTACAAGCTTCTCTTCAGAAAGAAACGTTTGAATATCTTCTTTTGGGAGGAAAAATAATATATCAATTTAATGTTCCAAATGTCACTATGAATTGTTACGCATTCCTTCATGCATGTCATTTTGCGTTGGCCCTAGAATACTACTTTATCTCAGACTAGATGCAATTTTATTTAAATTATTTCCATAAAACTAGTCTTTTTCACTCGGACAAGATGTGAATTCTCTCTCTAAAAGAAATTTTTAAGAAAAGGGAAAAATCTTTCATAAACTGGAAGTTTAAATAAAAAAATATTATTTGATTCTATTATCTTATTTATTCTAATGTGCATTCTTGTATCCTATTCATTTATAATTTTAATTTCTTTAAATATGATGAATGTCTAAACTTCAAAAATATATATGATGTAAAACTTTTATTTTCTGATTTAAATAATGATTATAGTCTAGAAATAATTTCTTAACGAAATAATTAAAAAGTAAGTTCATATAATTATACACAAATTTGATTTAGGAATAAAATATATTTTTAATTCCACGCATCGAGAAAATCTTAAATAATATGAGTTTCAAAAGGCGAATGAATATTGTCTTTCAGATGAAATTTTATATGTAATTTATCTAACCAGTTTTTATTTCAAATCTAACATTTATATATCAGCTTATTTTATTTTTAAAATTTTAACTAGAATAGTTGTATTGAAATTTAAATACAACGCAGTAAACAAAATATACTAATCGAGTATAATTTTAATTTAATGTTTTCTTTTAAACCCCCCCCCTCCACAAGGAAGGAGAATTAGAAAATAAAATCTTAATATAATCTCATAGCATTGCACATAGATCATCACGAAAAACTCATTTTTTAAATTATTTTTCATATGAATGTAGTAAAACGAGTTAGTGATTCATTTTTTTTCCATAAAGAGTAGTTTATGAAAGGTGAACACATATAGTTTATGAAGAGTGTATGTTTTTAAATATCAATTCACATTTGAATTTGAGAAATTGAAATTTTAAAAGAAAAAATAATCTAACTTAATGAATGATATAAATAATGAATGATATATAATAAGACATGTTAGGAATTTGAAATATTTTATAATATTTAATTCCAAAACCTATATTTATAGTAAGAGTTTTGATAATGATAATTTTATTTATGAAAAAATTTAATTACGAACCTTTTATTCTAGTGTATAAATTAATCTTAAGATTTCATAATTTAGTAACATTTCTTAAACTAATGCCATAACTACTCATTAATTAATATTTGACTTGTTTAAAGTTATATTTATCATTATCTAGTACTAAATTTACATAATATTTTACTGATTTATTTTATATATCATTGTTATATATTTAAGTTCAAGTATTTTGAGTTATATATCTTTGTATACAAAACAGTTTTGGGCTTTAAAATAACTTATAATATTTGTTACAAGAAATATTATAAGTTATTTTAAAGCCCATACATTTAATACACAATTTTTATTACTAGAATATAAAAACACTAAACCTATACTAATAACTATATATACTAGCTAACTTTCTGTAGGAAACATACATATTTTTTAGGACAAACTAGTTATTTGGAATATATTTACAATTAACTCATCTTTTTTTTTTTTTTTTTTTAATTTGTGTCCCACGGAATGAAATTTCTTTTATAAATCATTTAAAAATAAATCGGAGGAGATGTTAAAATTTCTCTTTAATTATGAATTTATTGAAGTTGTTACCTCTTTCACCTGTGTTTCAATGTACTTCCCATTGGCAGAGTATTTGAAAAAGAGGAAGCACACATATGCTGCAAAAACAACACATATATTATCATAATGTGGGAATGTAAAAAAGGGAATCTGATGTCGCAAATATTTTCTTTCAGTACACATACAATTTCAAGAGAGAAAGAAGCATGCGGTTCTGTTCTTGTAGCGACAGCAGTTCCAACAGAGAATTGAATGTTATATCGTTTAAATTATTTTTATTGTTGTGAAAGCTACTTTAAAAGATGTTTGAATCAATTTTATTGATTGGAATTTGTTTTATATTGGTTACAAATGCTGTCATCGAAATTTTTAAATGAATGTTGATTTTAAATTAAATCCCAAGATCCTGATAAAAATTTCTTTCCATTCCGGATAAGTATTCTTGATTCAATCTCAGTAAAAAAATTGAGGGAAAAACAAAATAATGGTTTTATTTATATCGATAGACTAAAATAGAAATTTAGATTGATATATTATTTTTAATAATATTTATAACATTTTAATAAGAAACTTCTTCTTACCAAAATCTATCATTAAATATTAAACAATATATTTGATTAAATAAATAAAAAACATTGCAAAACATTTTTATTTAGATTGTGATAAATAAATAAATTCTGATCCACTGTTTAGTTAAAATTTCAAAAAATGTAAAATTAACACTTTTTTAAGATAATTGGAACTTTACTCATAAGTTACGTATGCTCTTTGCATGAGCTGTTCCTAAAAATCTATTTGTTCCAAAAATGTTTTAAACTGATTTATTGAAAAATCTTAGCAAAATGATGTCAATTCGAATGGCTAATTGTCAGTAGTGTATTCGAACTTTCTAATAAGATAATTAGCATTTGTTTAATAAGTTTTCAGAATTAGAATAAGTCATGCACACAAGGCAGACAAGTTTAAAAGTATTTAAGAAGTAGAGAAATGTAACTAGTTTAGAAATTTTTAAACTTGTTATATGAGAATATCATCGCGCGCTCCCTCGAAACATGATCTTTAAATAAATATGTTCAATTTTGTGAAAGTTTATGATAAATTCATTATAACGAATTATTAATATAATTGTAGCTAGCATTTGTTGGTGAATGAAGTGTTGAGTTGTAAGCAAAAGTATTTGTTGAAGTTCATAAATCTTCCCCCATGACTTTCGATGATAAAGAATTGGGATCAATATTGTTACACAAAAATATGTACCTACCAATGATTAACCCTTCTTTGCATAATGGGGGAAATTTCCATCATAACCTATAATGCCCAAAAATTATATAAAAGAACAAGTTCACTTTAAGTTGATCGTGTTTGAATACCTTTTTAATGTCCGTTGCATAAAAAGAAACATAGCTGTCAAAAATAAATAAGTGTCATTATCAGTGAAACGAGCTTAAAATTGTCTCATTCCGCTGTTTGTTGTAGTTGCAATAAACGTATGATTTCGTTTATAATTTTGTTTTATTATATTAGAGTTTCTATTGCTAAAAAATTGAAAATAAGTGGAAGAAAGGTTTGTAACACGTGTTTCTGTTATTTTCCTCTTTTATTTCTATTTAGTACTAAGCTAATGATCTAACTTTGGATGATGATGGAAATTTTTAGCATATTGTTTTTTTGCTAAATTTATACTATAAATATACACTAAGATTTTTTTAACCATTTTTCCTTTAATTTTGATCATGAATTATATCAACTTGATTTATTTCACCAATAAAGAAAAAATCATGCAAAGAAGGGTTAAATAATTTTAGCTAAATTTTTCTGATATCTGTTGAGGCAATATGGCTATCATGAACATAGAGGACTACATAATGCGGACATTTATAGAGCAAGCTTTTTAAAATATGAGAAATAATGAGTACTGCATTAAGAAAATGAGAATCATGAATTTACAAATCATATTTTATTGATTATATTTGGAATATGATTGTATCACATAAAAAGTGATAAATAATATTTTTAAATAGTCACATAAAACTTGTATTTTTAAATAATTTTTGAGAATTAAACTTCTTCAAATCGAATGATATTGTTAAGCTCCGAAAGTATTTCAAAAAGGCGTATATTGCATTTTATAAATATGATTAGGCAAAAAATATCTCTGTGATTCAAAGTTTCAAACTGAAAATTGAGATTTAATAAATTTTAAATTCAAAAGTTCTTCTTTGAAATTTTTCAATACACTTGGAGTTGAAATTGTATAGTATTTTAAATAAGTAATCTAGTACTTAAATATAAAAAAAAATTGGGTCTAATATGATTAATTTAAAATGTAAGATATTTTTTAAACTTTTAAAATTTACGAGATAAATAAGGTTCAATAAATTTAATATTACATTTCTAAACAGTATTTGAACTCATAAAATCTTAGGTATTGTTTAAAATAATTCATTGACTATAACCGTCCAGTAAATAAAAACGTCTTGGTGTTCGCAAAAGTTTTTAAATTCAATGTGGGCCAATCCCAAAGATCATAGTGTTGATAAAGCTTATGCTCATTAAAATCTTTTGACTGAATGTCTTAATAAAAATATTTGTTTTGATTTTTAAGTCAATTTTATATTTTTAATAAGAATTTTTATTAGAAACTCTTGTAATGAATGTCTCAAAGTTCTTGAGACCAGTTTTGATTTTTTAATTTATGAGCATATATATACATACTCTGAAAAAGTAAAAGTCATGTATTTGTTTATTAATTTTTAGAAAGTATAAATTTTTATCTACTTTACTATTGAGAGCCTAAAAAATAAAAAAAAATGTAGGTAGTTTACGCTTGGAAGTATATTTTTCTCGAACAAACAAAATATTTTTTATGAAACAAAATCACTAAGATATAGTTAATTCAGGTTGTAGCTAAGTCAAAACGTAGTTTTATACCTGAAAGTAGCAAACTCAATATCACGTGGTGTATATGTGTGACCGCATTTTTTGAGTAAAAGGTCCCGGATTCAATTGCAGCCAATGTTGAATAACGGTTCAGGAATGTTGCACTCTTCCCTTTTGTAAACAATTCTGTCAAGCCGAGTGTTTTGAAGTTTTCCAGGTTTCCTTCCTTGCGACACATGAATACGGTTTACAATCTATGAAAAGTTCCCCTGGCAAACAGTTTACGTGGTGGGTATTAAGTATGCTCTAGAAAGACAATGAGGCATTAGAGTGTCTATTACTTTGTGTCAAGTTCACTATTAATTCTCTTAAGAGCCGTGTTGAGGGAAGTTAAACTCTCAAAAGGTGCAATATTTCTCTATTGCATGCCAGGTGCCTCTGAACTCCAGACCACCAGGCTCAAGATATATCCTTAGAGTTCATTGTAAATACAAAACTAAAAATTCATTGCAAAAAGTGAGTATGTAAAAATACATTTTGTGAGATTAATCTTTTAACAAAAGGATGTTGTCAAAAGTTCAATAAATATGTATATCAGTTTTTAACAAATATATAAAGTGTTTCCTTTATTGTTGTAAATGTGTTTCGAACCATGAGTTAAAAAGTATATGTACATTATATTCGAGAGCGATGTGTACTTATGAGTATTTTTTGATGGAGGGAAAATATTTGACTTATAGATACAAACAATCATTATTGTAAATAGAATCTTGCATCTAATCAGCTATTATAGGCATTTCGTCAGATTTTAGAACGAAGAGTGAGATAAAGACTAAATCTCAACTGCTACCATATAAATATTTAGAAACAATGCATCTCAGATCAAAATTTCTACTGTCAGGTGCAGTCACATTTTCTCAATATAGTACTTGATAAACTTTGAGTTTTAAGTAGTTAATACATCAGTAAAGCAGTATCATCATAATTGTATAAATTATGCGTTACCATACTTTTAATTTATAGCAATATAAAATAATATGAAGAGAGGTTTCCGTTATAACTAGATTTCTAAATCCAAGCAACATTTTCGTATCTTAATAAATCAGAAGTACATTAAAACAGTTTCATTCAATTACTTTTTTAGAAGTTTTCACTTAGATTGGCATTTCTGCAAAGAAGTTCAAAAAATGAAAATAATAAATTTTACTGTAATTGTTTCAAATAAGATATTTAAGGATTGTCTTTATCCAAAAAAAGTTCAAGATTAACAACTGTAATTGTTATTTTAAAGCTTAAAATTTGATAACTGTAGATTATCTTATTTATATTTTAAATTATGTTAAGTCAGCGCTAAATTATGCATATAACTAACCAAAGCAACCCAAAAACAAATATCCTTATTTTCTGTCTTTTTATCTCCTATAATCACAGAGTCCCATTTTCAAAATTAATTTGTATAAAATTTACGCAGTCTAATTTTTGTATTGCCTTAAAATGCCTAAAGCCTGCTTTTATCTCCTTCATATATTTTTATTTATTATTTTAAAAATGAGAGAATAAGTACTATATTGATTATTTCACAGTTATTTACTGAATGAGACTTACTTTAAAGAGTAAACTAAAAAGGAATAAAGAAAATGTGTTCAAATGAACACAAATCACTTTGTTATGCTAGGCAATAATTAGACACGAGCTTTTGTTCTTGTATTTAAAATTAAGTATTAGATGAAATTTACCTACAGAATCGCTAATAATTTTTGGAATGTGTTTTTTACATATCTCTTTTTCTAGTTTTAGGAAGTAAATCTAGTATTATTTCCTTCAGATATGTTATGAAAGTACAATAAAAAGTTTATACATGAACAGGCTCATATGAAAAAAGTTAAAATAATACTTTGAGTAACTTAGCCATTTAATAACTGTTATTAACTGATGATTCAAATTGATCTGAATAGAAGGATCATTCTCACAAAATATAAAAATATTTCCACTAAAGAAGTTCTTAAAATTCTCCATCTTTCGACTTCTCTCTACACAAACTAAATGATCGTAATATGATTTTTTAAGAACTTGCTTACATAACATAATGAATTAACATAAATTCTTAGAAATCACATATAACTGATAGAAGATTCACTTATCAAATCAGAGAAAAACATTATTGCTTAAATCATGTGAGAACTGACTGGAATTTCCATTCTTCAGTTATAAATTTCAGATTTTGCGTGGAAGTGAATCAAAATTATTAAGTTAAATTTTAGTTTTGGAAAAGTTTATTTTATATATAGCTTTTATTAATTCTTAAATCAGTGGTTTCTTTACTAAAATATTGCATTTAACTACACTACTGGCCATTAAATTTGCTACACCAAGAAGGCGACATGCTACAGACGTGAAATTTATACGAAAGGAAAAACGTGCTGTGATATGAAAATGATTAACTTTTCAGCGCATTCAGACAAAGCAGGCTCCAGTAGCGACACCTACATTGTGTTTAAATGAGGAAATTGTTCAGCCAGTTCCTCATACACAAATTGCATTTGAACGTTGTTGCCTGGTGAAAAGTTGTTGTGATGCCTCGTGTAAGAAGGAGAAATGCGTACCAGCACGTTTCTGACTTTGATAAAGGTCGAATTGTAGCGTACCGGGATTGCGGTTTATCTTATCGCAGTATTGCTGCTCGAGTCGGTCGAGATACAATGACTGTTAGCAGAATAGGGAATCGATGGGTTCAGGACGGTAATACGGAACGCCATGCGGGATCTCAACGGCCACCTATCACTAGCAGACGAGAAGACAGGCATATTATCCGCATGGCCGTAATGGATCGTGCAACCACGTCACGAGCTGTGAGTCAAGAAACGGGATCGTTTGGAAGACAACAAGTGTCTGCACGAACAGTTCGACGACGTTTTCAGCAGCAGGACTCTCAGCTCGGACATGGGTGCGGCTTCCCTTGACGCTGCGTCATAGACAAGAGCGCCTTCAATGGTGTCATTAACGACGAACCTGGGATCACGAATGGTGAGACGTCATCTTTTCAGATGAATCCAGGTTCTGTGTACAGCATCATGATGGTCGCATCCGTGTTTGGCGGCATCGTGGTGAATGCACACTGGCAGCGTGCATTCGTCATCGTCATACTGGCCCATCACTTGGCGTGATGGTATGGAGTGCCATTGGATACACGTCTGGGTCACTTCTTGTTCACATTGACGGTGCTTTGAACAGTGCATGTTATATTTCTGGTGTGTTACAACCCATGGCTCTACCCTTTATTCGAGCCCGGCGAAACCCTACGTTTCAGCAAGATAATGCCCGACCGCATGTTGCCGGTATTGTACGGACCTTCCTTAATACGGAACATGTTCGGCTGTTGCCCTGGCCAGCATGTTCTCCAGATCTTTCACCAATAGAAAACGTCTGGTTAATGGTTGCCGAGCAACTGGCTCGTCACCAAACCCCAGTCACTACGGTTGATGAACTGTGGCATCGTGTTGAAGCTGCATGGGCATCTGTACCTGTACATGCAATCCAATCTTTGCTTGACTCAATGCCCAGGCATATAACTGCTGTTATTACTGCCAGAGGTGATCGTTCTGTGTACTGATTTCTCAGGATCTATCCAGCCAAATTTTTTGAAAATTTAATCACTTGTTATTTCTAGCATAATATATTTGTCCAATAAATATCCTTTTTTATCTGCATTTCTTCCTGGTGTAGCAATTTTAATGGCCAGTAGTGTATATAAAGGAAAAAAGTTTCTAATAATTTCTTCTAAGAATTCAATACTAGATACTAGCATTCAATACTAGCAACAAATACTAGATAGTTTATTTTTAAGAGAGTTCAAATTTACATCAGTTTTTTATAAATTCGAGATGAAGAAAACATTTTTAGTATTATTGCTTACAAAGAATTGAATGTGATTTTATTACTATTAAATAGTCTCTTAAACTATGACACAATTACAAAGCTTATTATCGCATCACTACATCTCTTAAGCAAACTAACACAGAGTTTAAAGTTCAGACTAAACATTAAATACGGGAGCACACATAAATTAATTAATGATAAGCCAAAGTTGGCTGACTTATTGACACTTGAGGTGAAAATCCAAAATCCACCAAGATGAATATTTCTGGTTTGGAGTTTCTAGTCTCCTTCCGGTTTACAGATTAAAAGATTATATGCTCAAATCCTGTCTGAGTCTTCACTTGTACAGTAAATTATTTATCCAAATCTAAGAATGCATTAATATAGAAAGTGTAGTTTTGGTATTAGAGAGAGACGTCATCATTTTTTGATTCAGGAGAAATCTACAGATGCTCCAAATATTTGCGCATTTAGATCTAAGAAATCTGATGTGTATATATAGAAATAATTATCAAAATGTATTTTTTTTCATTGAGCTATTCAATGTGCCTTAAAAATTACATAAAATTACTTTTTAAGATATTTGCAAAATACGCACAGGAGCTTGGAGAAATGCTTAATCTTAGTATAAAATTTGCTTTATGCAATGCTAAGTAAATATTTTGTATAAAAAAATGCACAAAAAATATTCTTCACATATATTTAGTTTATCTAAAAAATACATTCATTTACATATATATTTCCTTTATATAAAATTATACATTGAAAATAATAATTAAAAAGTTATATTTTAACATTATGACTGATTCACTCGCTAGTGACAAAAGTGTAACTTGAAGTTTATGCTTTCTCTTAAGCTTATTGTTCCACGGTTAAAACTACCCTACATCATTTTAAAATGAACTGTCGATTCATTCGCATTAACTCTATTTTAATATTAGGTTGTTTAGCATTTTTAAACATGAATTTAGTAAAAAAAATCATTAAAGCCCTGTTTTTACACTCGAATATATGTCATGGAAGTAGTGTGATTTAAATCTCTTTCATATTCATTACACAAAGGTGAAAATTTGAAAATTCTTGAATTATAATATTTAGAGGAATTAGCTATCATCAAAAATACTTTAATAATGCTATTTCCTGTAACTTGTATCTTCATACAATTTAAAATGCATCATACTAAATGTAAGAAATACAAGCTTTTATTATTCTAGAGTAAAAAAATAAACTTAATATATAGGAATTATAATTTTAATACAGTATTGGTCCTTAATATTAGTACACCAGATAGAAGCAAAAAAAAAAAAAAAAAAAAAAAAAAAAAAAAAAGTACATTTGTTAGACGCATATATTAAAATTACGTGGAAGAGAATTTGATTCGCAAGTAATTTAGGGGAGGGTGGAATTATAGCTATAGAGAGATCAGTAATTAGCCCCCGGGATCATCCGGGGCATGGATTCGAACAGAGATTGAATTGCATGTGTGGATTGATACGTTAGTTCATGCAGCTTTAACATTTCATCAACCGTGATATTTGGGATTGGTATGTGAAATAGGTGACAACTATAGACAAAATGCTTCATCTATGAAAGATCCAGAAAGCGTGATGACTAGGAAAAAAGTATAGAATGTATTATAAACTAAAGAAAATATCTGGATACTTACGAGTATCATTGTTACGAATGACGTAACTGTTGGGATTAAATATAGCTTTTTAGAATCTCTTAAAAATGTATAATCATGGGCTTTATATATCTTTGCCTACCTAAGCTGAAAATAAAGCAGAAAACCTCTTTTAACTCTAAAGATTACATTATAATTTAAGTTAAGTATTGCAAACTTAATGTTAAATAGCATAAGAGAAAGAATAGTGTTAAAATAATTATGGTAAAAGCAAGCAACGTGTATTTAGTATATGCTTAAGATAAACCTTTAATTCTCCAAGACTTATCGATTTTGAAGCACTTTAAAATGATGTATGTGGTCAATTATCTTATTATCCTAATGCATTACATGTAGATTAAATATATTACAGAAGAATTATATTTGACAATAATATTTTTCTTTTAATTTTTAGTTAATGTCACGCTTCTTTTTTGATCATATATCGTATTAATGAATTATTCACATTAACTATATTATTATTATACTATTCATATCAGTATTAACTGATACGGATTATTCAATCATATTAGCTCTTAAATTTGAATGGTTAAATGTAATATGTACTTATAAATACTGGCATATAATTAATTCTTTAGTATATAATTAATTAATACTAAGATAAATCTTGGATTTAATTAGATTTTCTGTTGTTACAGAAGCTGAAAATAATTCATGGCATTTAAGTCAATTTAATAAGGAATATCAGTAGATTCTATCAATATGAAATTCTCTAAATAGGTGTTGAAAGTGATCTTTTATTAATTTAGGAAGGAGAGTTGATATATTTAGCAACTATACTTTGACATCTGTATTAAGGAGTGTAGTTATGACGTTCATGGAAAATGTAATCGGTAGATATTGCGCAGAATAATTTTGTTAATACACTTTTGGACAAACCATCATATTCAAACTATTAAGGAAATCAAAATATGATTTACATTTAATATCTCAGAACTCAAGAATTTCCTGAGCAAAGGGTAAATTGTCAATATGATAAAAATATAACTTGTGCCTTGGATGAGCAATTAAAATAACATTACTATTCAAAGTAAAAAGTTTACCACTCAACTCATATTACAAATTGATGAAATCCGAAACTCTTCTTCTCCTGGTTAACATTATGTAATGGAATTTGTAATAGTTTTCGATGTTGAAGGTTCACACTTTTCGATTTTTGCAGGTTTTGAATAAACCTTTTTATCTGTAAAATACATTTTTAAATACGATTCTATTATTTCATGTACCTACTCTTGAACAAATTAAATATTTGAAATAAACGAAACGTTATATAAAAACCAAAATATCATTTTTAATTAGCTTATGAAACATAATGCACTGTATAACTTCATTGACTCTTAAAAATCTAATATATCATGGAAATGGATGTTTTTAATTATGAAATGTATACATTAACTAATCATTAAAAACGTAATTTTTTCAAAATTTGCAGGTGAAAAATTATTTATTTATATTCAAATGGATTTTTTTTTAATTTTACGCTTTTTGAAGTAATTTATAGCTGTAATGAAAGTTACTGACATCTGCTGACACTAAAAAATCTTAGTAAAGTAAATAAACTTAAGTAAAATATTTCAAGCTTTTATATAATCCTTCAACATTTTATAGCTTTGAAATTCTTAGAAGGCAGATATAAAAAAATCGAAAATCTATTATTTGTCTCCTTAGAATAATAATTTTAACTATATATATATATATATATATATATATATATATATATATATATATATATATATATATATAATGTTGGGTTGCAAATAATTAAAAAGTTTTCTTTCATTCCCTTGGTAATGCAAGTAGGATATTAAACAAAATTTAATATAATATATTTGATTAAACGTTTAAACAAGAGAATGTTTTGATGATAATTCTGTATATGTGTATTCTCATTTTATTTTTCATGTTTAATAGTTAAAAATTGTTTTAAAAACTTTAATAAGGGAAATTATGGTCAATATGTATTTTGAAATGCCAAAATCATGATTTATTCATCCATTATGAAGTGTGGTCTTCTTTGAATCTTTACGTGGTACTTATGTGGTACTCATAAATGGGTATGTGGTACTCATATGTGGCGCTCTTTACGTGGTACTCATAAGCCTGTTGTCTGTAGCAGTCATACAAGAAAGTTGTCAGTGCTTAAAATTGTACAACATCCAAAAGTCTAATGGCATTTTAATATGAAGGAATAGTTTCAAGGATGAAACTTTCTGGTAAATTTTGAATGTATTCAATACATTTAAAAGTTACTGATCATTTTATGGCATATTTACTTCTCTACGATTTATTTTCGTCCAGGATGACTAGTTAGATCAATGGTGATCATTTTAAAACAGATTCAGAATTACTACTAACTTCCTCTCCAATGCATTGGATCAATATCGTACGTAGGCACTTTGTAATCTAGCTGAACTATTTACCATATGTCCAGTACTAATGTTCAACATGCAGGTGCATGTTGAACAGTACTGATATTTAAGATACTTGTATTTACATATTTGTTTTTTGAATCTACATCACATACTAGAATTTTTTTACTTAGCCCAGATGAACTAAAATCGAGACTCGATGCTTCAAGTTAGGTATTTTCTATCATCATTTATTAATTTTAAACAATGACGTGCCTAAGAAAGCCATTATTTGTCACGCATTGCTAGTAATGGTAATCGAATGTATCTTTTATTGCCTTGCCTTCTTGATGTTAGATTCTTATTACAGGTAACTCTATTATAGGTTATTTCATTTCTAACAAGACCCGGTTAAATTCAGATTTTATTTGAGCAGAGCTTGTAGTCTATTAGCAGAAATCAAACTTTAAGGAATAGATTAGAAGAAATCAGTAAATGAATCAAATGCATTTGCAACAACGCACGGAGGCAATGCATACAAATTAGTATTTCTGAAATCACGATATCGTAGAATGAAGTGGAGAATATTTCGAAAGTTCTCTCATTGCAACCATTATTATATTAAATTGCAAAATTCTCCCCAGAATGAATGAAATTAAGTAATGCTGAACCCTATTTTGAAATGCCTTGCTCGCAATGCTAACTTGATCTGAATACTTGCATATCTCAAGAGACTCTAAGCATCTCTATATAAACGCTGAAAAAATTAAATAATCTAAAACCTTTCCCTAATTTCCAAACACAGATTGGCATTTAAAATTGGCATTTAATAATTATTAAAATTTTTCAATCTATAGTAAAAGTTGAGTGATAAATTTAAAATCAAAATAATATGTAAAGAAATTTTTCATTCGATTTTTTTTTACATAATTCTTCATGATATAATAAGTTGCAGTGATAGTTGTTCCCATTGGTATAAGAAAAAAAGAGTTTTCTTGTTAAAATGTCTTTCCTAGTTAATAATAAATTCTAAATGCTCTACAATTAGGATCATTAGTAGAAGCTAAGTACTGTACATTTATGCATTTGAGTAGACTTTTTTCAAAGTATTTGGATAAATATCTCATTCAAGAAGACCGAATTAGGGGATCAAAATAAATAAGTGGACAGGAAGTATAATGTGTTTTACATATCAAGCAAAATAAAACAATTTTGCTATTTTTATTGCCTTCAATTCACATCATTTTTGCGTTGGATATTAATAATTGGTACTGATATTGTGAAGTCTAAATTAATATAATTTTGATTTATTATTTTAATTTTTTTTCGTTTTAAAAATTTTCAGAGAAAATCTTTTTAAAAAATAATATGTTTTGTAAGCAGTTCAAGCACAGCGAGAAATTCTTATATAAATTAACACAATAGTAATCAATAAAAGAAATATGGCATAGAATGAAGGAAAATGGAATAGAAAAAATTTTAATTTATTTTCAATTCTAGACATAAATCCATTTAAAATCTATATGCATAATATGAGGCAACTACATTGTATTAACATGTATAAATAAATAAACAACGAATTTCTGCATTAAATTCTAAATTTTCAAAATTAAAATAAATTATGATTTAATACTTAAAATTTAATTTTTTAATTTATTTGTACTTCACATTCATTAATAACGCTTAAATACATGGTGAAATCTGCTTGCTTTTCTAAGTTATAATTACTTCATTAAAATTAGTAAAAAAAAGGAAGGATTTTTAATTTGAGTAGAATTAATACAAAAGATAGGTATGATCATTTATTAAGATCCATTTTTATCTCTATTTTTGTTATTTAATGATAAATATATTTTTCATCATTCATAACTATTCATTTAATATTGAAAGTATAATTTAAATTCATTTTCAATATAAATGAATTATTTGAAACCCCATAAAAGTTAAAAAAAAAAAAATGTTTAAGTTATTCGCCACAACCATTAAGAAAGACAGACGAGATGTAAAAAATGTTTTTCCAGGAAATGCTTAAAAAATGAGATATCGGATGCGGAAAAATAGAGTTATGTAAAAGCGGCTAACGTTTGGATGATATTCGGCGAAACTGAAGTGTCCAGTTTAGATATTTTAGGATCGTTTCCATTATTATTGCTCAATTCATTTCAATTAGATCAATATATATCAATTTTCATTTTTCTCCAAGAGAAACGAAATCGGCATTTTTTTATGTTATTTTTCAAGGAACATTTTGAGATTTTTCTTTCAAGAAGATTATCCGTTCCGGAAAATTTCTCTTACCCTCCTGTTCTTAGTTACGGATTGAATAGGGTGCGCACAGGGGATGATCACTTAGAGAAGAGATCATAAATAGTTTGTAGTGCACAGCCTCTCCCACACACCTCGTCCCCATGACGCCACCCCCTCTATTAAAAATCCGCCGAAGTCGCAGGCAGACGATGCTTCGCTCCTCTGATATACAGGAGATGAATTCCAGTAACGTAGACGGCATCTTCTGTTTTCTTTCGCCGCCTAACACCAATCGTCGCCGGCACTCGTGGACCCACTCCAGGTAAACACCGCTTCTTTGCTTCCGGAAAATTTCTTTTTTTTTCCCTAGCAATGAAATAAATAAGCTTTATTTGCATTTTTCCTTTTTAATTTGAGTCCATCTAAGGGTATTTTTTGCAAACCCTTAAATTTTAATTTTACAAGATAAATTTCTGAGTGAAAGATTTTATTAGGTGGAATTCCTTTTGTCTAGGTGAGCTTAATGTGTATGACGCTGGGCATGGCAGTGTGCCTAATTAAACATCGTCAGAAATAGCTCCGTATATTTCCGCAGTTGACAGTTATTTATCTAAATTTAACTCCGCATGCAGTTTTTAGGCTCAAGTAATTAATTTTACTTTGTATAAGGAGAAAAAATGACAACTTTTTCTCAAACTAAAACTCTCATTATATTGTAAGTCATACAGTACAAAGCGACATATCAAAATTCTGTATTTTAAATTAATTTTCTTTGAAGCATTGCATATGCATATTTTAAAGCCTAACAAGCTGAATTAAAATTTCAGGATTTTAATCCAAGGTATTTAATTTAAGAGGATATATATATTTTTTATGTGGTAAAGACTTTTTTTTTAACAATTTTTTCACTCAGCTTTCCAAATAAATATTGCTCCTTGCATGAAGCTGAAAAATAATTCCTATCTCTGAATAATCTCTAGCTCACGATTATAAGCTTTCAGCGTAAAAAATAAATATTTAACATTTTTTTTTTAAATTTATCAATAACTGCCTTTTGAATTTAAATTGGTTAATAAGTAGAATTAAAAAATATTTGAAGCAAAAATTTGTATATTAAATTAAGTTAGAATGATTTGAAAAGAAATGAAATAAAAAAAAGTATTTATGTTTTAAGAATTATATCACATTTTCATTATATTTTTTTTTTAAAAAAAATGATGTTGCGCTTACAATCTTTTTTACACAACTTTATTTGCCTGAAATTATTTATATTTTTATTCCTCTAATGGTTATTCTGCTTAATGATAGTTCCTTAATGGCTTATTCTTGTTCATTCGTTGAATGAGCTTGTTCACATTCCAAGACAGTTCGAGAGAGGAAAAGCTGTTTCTCTTGACAGCATCGGCTATTGATGAACTGTTGAGGTTAAGTTACTTATCTTTCTCCCGATTGTTTTTATTTTTCGTTGCATCTCTATGATGCAAATATTAAACATTAATTTGAGTACTTTAGAAAACGGTATTTGCATCTTCCATCAACTTAATTGTGATCTATATAATATTGTTTTTTTAATGTATTATTTTCTATATTTATTAGTCTCTTATTTCTCGTGTATGATATTTTCTGAATTCCTCACTTTGGCATTCTCCATTCTTTCCTGAGGTTTTTTTCTTCCCCATAATGTATTTCTATTCTATTTTTCATTATAGTCTGGATATTCCTCTTCCAATATTTTAGTAAATAAATCAATATGATTGGTATGAATATATCATAAGAAGAGTTTCTTACAGAGTAATAAAACCTAATTTTGAAAAAATGATAAATTAAGTAAGCTTTTTGCATGCAAGGTTCATAAATATTTGTTTGCATATATTTTAATAAATAATTTTGTATTTAAATCCTTATTATTTTGTACTGCAATAAAAATATTTCTTAAAAAAACTATTTAACTTGAAGATTTCTTCTTGTAACAAATTATGTTTTTTATCTTAAAATATTTTATAAATGAATTTTCGTGCTACTTATAAATAAAATTAAAAATGTATTTTATAAAAGTAAATATTATGAGACAAATTTAGGCAAATTAAACAAATTTTGTTTTCATATGCATATGTTATAAGATGTTATAAAAAGAAATTTTGCTTAAATAGCACGCAAAATTTTTCATAAGCAGTTGTAATTTGCATTGATAACTTTGTTTAGTTAAAAAATAAAGAAAGGAAATCGTAGAAAAAGTATGTTAGTTTCCCTTCCTTTTTATTTTTCATTTGTAAAAATGAACTGTTTTTTCATTTATTTTAAGTTTTATTATTTCACTGATAATTTTATTTTAGAATACTTATAAATGTTTTACACCAACAGAATATTTTAATATTTATAAACATGATAAATAAATAAAATTAAAATGTTGTATTAAAATAGTAATTTTAAGAATAGTCTAGTTTAACTCTAAGGCAAAAATAATTTTGTTGAAAATTTGAATTATATTCAGCAAATGGTTTTTTTCTAAAGAGATTTAAGATCATGGAAATATTCAAATTTGATGTCAATTACGGCACGTCACAATTAGACTGTTAAAACTAAATTTAAATTTAGTAGAAGAAAACTGAAAGAAAAGTTAAAATGACTGTAGAATTCATAGCAAAAAATAATTCTAATTGTAAATTTATTTTATATTCATATAATTTTCTAAATATTTCGTATAATTTATGCTTTGTAAATGATTCACAATTTGTTTCAAATCTTAATCTACACTTTCTTTTTCTTTAGTTACACGCGTTTTATAGATTTCTCAAGCATTCAACAGATAGTTTGACCATTTTTTGGCTCGCTTGTTAGATTTGATACTAACTGGAAAAGCGCCACATGTAATAATTTGATACGTATTTCTTATTTAATGTTAATATTTCTCATGTGTTTTTAACTGCGAGTATTCTCAGTTCCTTATCGGAGTTAACTGGATGTTATCCATGAATAATCAATCCTGTATGTCATGATACTCTTTTAACTATTTATCTATGATTTTCCATATTAATAATTTGTATATAATTTTTTATTTCATTAACTAATTAACTAAAATTTTTTAAAACAGGTGTCATCTTTGTACCTGATGAAATTTTAATTTTCTTAAACACAGATTATGTGAAATACAGAAGGAGTGAAAAATTTGCATTAATTTTGGAGTCAATGATAAAATACATTCTTAAATTTTTCTTTTAAATAATATAAACAAAATTAAAGAACACAAATAAAAATCAGTGAAAAAATAGACTTATTTTGAAATAAGACTGAAGTCTTAAAATGTGGAAACACTTCATTTTAAAATTCGAATTCTTATATAAGTTGACTTGCACATCTTTGTTTTTTTCTTTATAAATATAAATAATTCACATCAATAAAAGTTCTACGAACTAAACAATTGTTCGTTTAATTTATATATGTATTGATCTCACAATTATTGACTTAAATTAAAATAAAATATATAAAAGCGTATATTAATGATTGGTGTATTTGTATCAGGCTTTTTTTTATTTTTAATTTGGTGAACTTACTCTTAATGATTCATGTTTTTATTCTTTTCAGAGTTTTTGTTTGTGTAAATACATTTGATGTTTTTCTAAATATTTAAATTTTGCATTAATTTACTAGTTAAACTTTTCTCTTTTCTTAATTGTTAGATTTTTTATAAATTTTTCGATAATGAAAAATGATAGTAAAAAATATTTATATAAATAGGAATTCTCATGAAACACAATACAAGATACAATACAAGACACAATACACAATAAGCGAAATTTAAAAA
>JAPDSC010093491.1:2576191-2595638 GCA_026290005.1 Latrodectus geometricus | reverse complement strand
ATATATATATATATATATATATATATATATATATATATATATATATTATACGGGGGAATTCCTTTTATCTAACTATCATTCTCCCTCTCTCTCCTTCAGATGGGATTAGATAATTTTTTTCTTTTAAGAATAATACAATTTCATAAAAATATCAGTCCAAAAATAAACCAAAAAGCTACTAAATAAAAAAAAATTCTGTTACTTTTGCCTATCATATATAAGCAAAAAGAAGAGTTTCAGCGAAATAACCAGGAAATCATAAATAATCCAGTTTTCTTAAACGATCTATCTGTCGACTTATATTAGGAGTCAATCTTACTTCTCAACTGAAATTTGCAACCGCCGAATGTAGAAAGGGTTAAAATCAAATAAGAAGGATCTTTCTGGCAGTGTGATAAAAAAAAGTAATTCTGATTTATATTTTTGTCTTTAAACCTGATTATCCTTCGAGACTACAATGAGAGAGAAAGAAGTTACTGATAAAAGCATAAAATAAATCTGTATAAGTGAAAATTTTATATCTTTTTATAGAGAAATAACCGAGAGAAATATTTAAAATGTGAATTTATCAGATTTATAGAAGAATATATTTGTATATTAACAATTCAGTCTCATCGGCTTACATATAAGAACACATTTCCTATTTCGCTTTAACAATTTTTATAAGAATTCTGATTCTCAAATAAATCTTAGTGCATTAAAAGAATCCATTTTTTTATAATACGTATTAGAAATTTTAAAATGTAGGGAATCACACAAAAATGAAACGATTTTCTGTAAAATTAGCTGAGATACATTATACATTTTAAATAAATAGATTATTATTGATGTAATTTTTTTTAACATTTTCATATACTTCAATTATAATACATAAAAATTTATTATAAATTATAATAATTTAGAATTTAAAATACATATCAAAATTTTTAAAATGTTCATTATCAATTTATTCTGCAAATATCACAAGAAAGAAATATTACAAATCACTGCTGATTATAGCACAATAATTCATAACATAACTGCTTTCTATCTAACAAATTATAATAAACTTTAAATATCACAAATATGTCAGAAGAAACATATTTGTTGATTTTTGTTTTAAATGTTTCTAGAAAGTTTCAATTTTGATTTTTACTCAGCTAAAAATACAATTTGTATATAAATTATCAGTGATAAAAATCTGAATACTACTTCTTGAAACAAATACCAAAAAACTTCCCTCGGCCTAGGAGAAATGAATGAACAATAATCAGAATAATCATAATGTTAGTTTTTTTTTTATCAAACTTGTTTGATTGAGAAATCGATCTATCTTTTTAAACCTAAATATAACGATCATCATTCACCATTTCCTGGTTCCTTTATAACGGTTACCTTAGATTTTATGTGATTATTTATGTCAATGAATTTTATAAACTTAGAACACAAATCTGTCTAAAATTATAAAATAGGCAAGATGTGCTAATATAGAAAGGAGAGAATTTATATTATTTTAGCAGAAAAAGTTTGATCTTAGCTCCTTTTTCCATTCTTATTGTAAGCAGAGGAATGGGGGAAATGCAAGTTTATTAAAGAGTGAAAATGAATTTGTTGCAACTATCGTATCTGAAACAAATAGTGATTTCTTAACCAGAGAACTTAATGCAAATAAGCATTTTTACTATTATAAAAATGAAGTTTATTACATTTTTGAGCCATTGTGAAATGAATTACATTTAACAATTTTTGATATTTTCAAACTTATATAATTGTATCTTATTCTATCTATGTATATAGTTACATATATAAATTAATCAGTAAGGTGTTTAGTATATAAATACGAGAATATTAAATCTTATTAATTTAGTTTTTTTCATTGTTATTTCACAAAATTTAAGTAATGTGAAAAAAATTAATTTGAAAGGATAAGTTACAGCTAAAAGTTTGCTCTATCAATCTTTATCAAAATTTACGATTATTTAATTGAAATTTTACAATTATTTAAATAAAAATTATTGTATCAATATACAACAAATTATTGATACACAAATTTTATTTAATTCTTTACAATGTATACAAAGCATACATACATATACTTATGAACATAATTCCATTTCTAAAGCATCAAATAATAAGTTCCTTATTCTTCGCTTATGATTTGCTTTCAAGTATGAGGAAAGGTTCATTTTGTGAATAAAATAATAGCTGCTAGTTTTATTTTTACATACCACATAACATTCAAAATATCTTTTCTATCAGATAAATATCAATGGTAAAATTTAAAGTATGGTCAAGAAATGATAATTATATAAGTAAATTTATGATACTAGTTAAGAAAATATAAAGTTTTACTTAAATTTTTAAAAATTATTGCACATTCATTTATCCTTTTTACACGAAGAACTTGGACTTTGTGGCTTACGTACATTGTTTATCCCTACAAATTTAATTCAACAAATAACTAAACACTTATGAATAAATTTACGGTTGAATACATTTTTTAATTTTTTTAAATAGACTTTATATATATATATATATATATATATATATATATATATATATATATATATATATACTAGGAATTATCAATAGTAAATAGTCAATTAATTTTTTATAATTGAAACCTTGGAAGATCATATTCCTAGAATTTAAGCTAAGAACCTTTTTGTAAAGAAATTGTTTATGATTAATTCTTTATTTTAGTGTAAAAAGTATTTATATTTTGTACCTGAATGGACAAGGAATTTGTTTCTTTGAGATGCTTAGATAGTTAAATACTTTTAAAATACTGCATGTGTAAATTATAAAGGCATTCAGAATATTAATGTTCAAGTTAAATTTAAAACATTTTTATCTTTGTTTTTTTATTTACATTAATGTACAATTCAATCTTTAAATAGTAAAATGCACTTACAGTCTTCTGTCTATATGTGCTTGATGTAGCACAACTTTTGATATTTTTACGTTATGCTAAATGCCTTCTCTTTAAATGGCTTATGTAAATAATAAAATGGATGTATTTAATAAATACAGTCTTAATGTTGTTACGAGAGTTGTTTAATTCATCAGAAGTATTAGGTAAGTAAAAAAACTTCAAGCATTTCAAGGCAAAGACATATATTTTTTTATTGTAAATTTCTCATTAGTTGCTAAGAAAATTAATTTACATTAATTTTCTTAGCAACTAATTTTTTAAATGGAACATGTAGCTAACCATTTGAGTTGCACCCCAAAGTACTAAAAATAAGAGTCCTTACTAACTTAAGATTGAAAAGCAAAACTTATAACATGAGTAACTTGATCTTAAACTCCGTTAAAAAAAAAAAAAAAAAAAAAAAAAAAACCAGATTAATCACTTTCTGTCTTATGGAAGTCAAAACATCTTTAATTTCATGACAGATAGCATCACAGTTCAGACTCTCGAACATCAATATCACTTAAGATTTCTCCTGAATACCCCTATTCTACCTAAGTCATTTGTAATTACTGAACTTCTTTTGTGATAAATATTTTTTGACTGATGAAGGCTTCAGATAATGAAAGTTGGCTCTGTAAATAACAGATATTTATCGTAATAACAGTTCTTCACGTACTGGTTGGGAGGAGAAAAACTGAATAAATTTAGACTCATAGCCAAGCATGTTAATGACTAATTTCTTACTCACGGCTCTTTTTTATTACAGTTTGTGAATATATTGGTCTGTGTATTCTACGGGGAACATTACTATTCATTGTTATCCGAAATGTATCATGATCCAATTTGATTACTGCCAACTTGATTACAATCCGCGTAATATACTATAGCCATTCGACAGTGTAATAATGAGTTCGCTTCAGAATCAAGTATTAATTCCCTTAGAACTCCAACAGCTATGATAATCTCAATATATAATTCACAATTTGAATGGGATAATTTAGTAAAATGCATTTAATGGACAATGTTTGAGGTGAAATAATTTATATCGAGAAATATTTTTCAGATATTTGATTACCTTGATCTTAAACTTTAGTTTCTTCAAACATAATATTAAAAATGAAGTCATTTTTTTTTTAATATTTATTGCTTTGTAAAAAAGTGGGTTAATAATAAAATAAATCTTACGATGTTGATAACAAAATTATTTTGCTGTAACAAATTTTCTCATGTCTACTTAAATATTAATTTTTCATTCCAGTAAATTGTAATCATAATCGAATAATGGATTTTTTAATAGAAATGACTTGGGTTTGCAACTCGATCATTTTCCGAACGGAATATTTGTTTTTGGTATTTGAGTAAATTTGAAATTAGACATTCTATGCAATTGGAGATTAATACTTTCGAGGTTTCTTAACGTCACAGTTTAAATTGTATTCAGAATTAATTTATAATGGAATCTATCTAATTAAACTTCCGACTAATGTTTGTGTACGCTGTACAATAATTTAATTCTATAGTAATTATTTAACTAAGTTTTTAAAATATTTTTTCCTGCATGTCTTATTCATTTTAAACTTCAATTTGAAATTAATTTTAATATATTTTCTTGATTTTTTAAACTCTTTGCTGGTGAATTTTAATAAAAGTCTAAAATTTTATACATCGAGTACATTTAATTGGGGTTTATCTTATAATTATATACAAATTTATATTTCAACTAATATTTTGAGTGTGAATTTGTTGATAAATAAAATATTTTGTTTTTAATATGACTTAATTTTTAAACTTTAAAAACTTAAGACAGTGCTTCTTAAAAAATGATTGCTATGCAAATATTTTCCAGGATTATATTTTGCTTGATATGTTGCCAAATAATAATATTTTAACATAAAACATAAAATTTTTTTCTCTTAAATTAAATATGTTTAAAATTAGAAAAACAAACCACTGTAAATATATTCTTCTACTATAAATGTATATATTAGATAAATTGTAAATACATAATAAATCATTACGTCATGCATGTTTTGTAGTTCTTGCTGTTATATCTATGCTTGCTGGTTGAAAAGATTGAATGTCAATCTCAATAGTTTAGATTTAATACTATTTATGCAACAAACACAATTTATCTGTTTCTGGGATTATTGCTCCACGGAATATATATTTCCGATTCTTCTCCAGTTAAGTTTTACAAATTATTTCATATAAATTTGCTATACTATATGCTGGTTGTTTTATGCATATATTTTTATTTCTAGTTCTCTTCTCCTATAAAAAGTTAATTAGAATATTTTTATGGACATGAATATAAGTTGTTTTTGTAGTGAAAGGCTAAGTATGTGTTATAATTTTGATTGAAAATATTTTTATTTTAACGTTTGTAATGATTTTCTAAGTTCCACAGAATTTTGCTTTTGTAGATTCTTGTCTTTACTTTTCATTGAGAAGAAATTCTACAAATTACATTTCTCTAAGTATAACTTCAATCTAATTTTCAAAGAAAGATAAATATTTGGCTTGCATTATTATTGCAACTATTAATTTTTTTGTTACATATATTAATATTTGAGTATTTTTTATGAGTTTTGTACTCATTAATTAAAACAATACGAAATTTATTTTCGTATTGTTATCGAAGCAAACAAAGCATGTTGTTATCTCTTGCCATAAATATGGAAGAAAAAAATTTTAAATGGTAGTCATTCTTAAAAAATGTTTAATCAAAATCTTATTTAAAAGAAAATTAATATTTAACTACCTTAATATTAATGCGCGTAATCTTTTGTTAGAAAATTCCTTTAGCAGCTTTATTTAATAAGCATAAAACAGATTTGAAATGATAATGAGAAATGAAACAGCCAAAACATAATTATCAAATTTGAATAGCTCCAAATTACATTCAGAACACTTAATTATTTCTGATAGATTTATAATTATCTTATAGATTTGAGTAAAATGAAAGTAGTTTATCAACAATTTATCTTCTCAGACATTGAGTTAGTATTAAAATAATTATTAATTTGAATTCATAATTTTAAGCATGATATGAGAGATTAAAAATAAATACTTCATTAGCCTTTATCTAATTATATCGAGAGAAAAATTCATCAAGATTTCTTTTTTATATTAAACTCTTAAATATAATTTATGTTTGAAGGTTAACTTTATTTCCCAGTTTTACGCAGCAACTTATTTTGTCATCCTTGTAATATTGAAAATATCTAAAAGTGTAAGAAATAGAAACAAATCTTTTAACTATTTAAAAAAAAATATTGCAAACAACTCATGGATGTAATAAAAATCAAGAAAACAGTGTAATATGCAAAAAAGTCAAGGAAAAAGATAAACAGTGTAATATTTTGTTATGTGTCATATTTTAATTAATTGTAAAATATAATCGTAGAAATAAACTCTTTCTTTTTGAAATAACGCAGCAAAATCAAGGTAATTGGCTATTCAGATGTGTTTTAATTAGAAGTATAGAAAAGTGCATGAAGTTGATAGTCACTTTTACCCAATTAATAGATACTTTTAACCCCCTTAAAATTTAATAAGATCTTAAATAGACTTAAAAAGGAGAGTTCGTGCATTCGTACACTTCTGCTAATGTTATTTTGAGGTAATAAATTCCATTCTTCCCCCAAAACGTTTTTCAGTCTCCAGAGGGCCTTAAATGGCAGCTCTGTGCACCTTCTTCGCCCAAAACATGCCAGATTATCTTTATGAGCTTCTAAAATAGTTGGTCTCTTCATCTGTTGAGTTTAATGCGCTTGTCGTAATGCGTTTGCTGCAATGTGACCTTTTTTAATTTATAAAATTATTGTTTTTTCCCTGAAATGTTTATCGAAATGCGTTAAGGAAAGCTGCAGAAGCTTCTATAACTCTTGTTGAAATCTCAAGGGAGACTAATTTAAGTTTTAATTTTGTCACAAGCCATTTTCATTCCACTTAAAACTTCTAATTACCTTTAATTTCGTCCGTTATCTTTTGAAAAGAAAAACTGAACTTCAGAGTATATGTAAAACAAATATAATTAAGAAAAATTTGGTACAAATAGTTGAAGATTCAATTCAAAACCACCATAAAATACGAATTTAGATTCTCGAATCAATGTTTTTATAATGTTTAAGAACACAATCTGATTCAATTTGTTGAAAGTATTGAAAAATTTGAAAATATCCTACCTGAATTTCATAGAAATAACTTAAAACATAATTAATGTACTAACTAAACTAAATATCGTGACTTGCTCATCTTAAAAAATGTGTGTATTATAATGTATTTATACTTAGTTTAGGAATCAGGAATATCAAATGTTTTGCAACATTTATTTAGTTACAGGTTTTTTTATCAAATAATTTCTACTTATAAAAATGTTTCGAAACACTTTTTTCAATAGTAGAATTATCCTAAAACTTATGAAATGTATTTCTTTTTACAATGAAACCTTGAATGATGTACAAATGTTACACAAATTTAAAATTGTGTGTGTTTTCTCTTGTATCTCAAATAATTATAAACAAGTTATCAAATAATGAATCACATTTTGGTAAAATATTCGCACTTTCTTTACAAAAACAAAAAATCAGATTATAAGCAACTAAAATAATGGAAATTTATATAGTTTAAAAATTGCATCACACACACAAACTAACTAAATTGTACGAAAAAGAATTACTTTTTGTTACAAATATGAATAAATATATTTTTGTTTAATAAAAATTACAAGTTCTGTTTGCAATTTAAAATTTGACATGAAATTAATTTAAATATCTGTTCAGTGTACTGCATATTTGCTAAATTTGAGGGATTTATGTTTTTTTTAAAAAAAATCTTCATGATAACTTATATTAAGAGAATCAGTGAATAGTCTGATTATTCAGCTGTGAAAACGTTCAGAAAAGAGGCATCAGTTCCAGTTGAAAATCAAATTAGAATTTTTATCTTCTGCCCCTCTTCGAAACTTTTCCAGTTAATCACATTAGCGATTTGTTTTAACAATTAGCTACCATATCATATATTACGTTGCGATTTTAATGGACTTTTAAAATAAGCTTCACGTCAGAAATTAGAAAATTAACTTAATCAGAATCTTCTTTCTTATTTTCTGTTGCGAGATATAGGAGTCTTGGTATAATTTATCGAAACTAAAGAATTGATTGTGGATTGAAATATTTTAATACTGTTACGACTATAAAACAGTTCACAGTTGAGTGTTGACTCATTTACATTATTTTAGTGCGCTCATCATATGCAAAATTAATTGGGATCTGAGTATTATAGTAATTCTTTAGAAACCAGTCAGTGATATTCATAGAATGGAAATTTGACCAATTATGTGTTGTAAATTTTTATATCATTTTTAAGTTATACAAAAATCATTTAGTCATACCAAAACGCTTAATATTCAAGTTCTATATATATTACTATTTCAATGAGAGTTAATTAAAGCTAGTAGTGCAATCACTGTCATACTTTTCCAATCTTTCTTTAGAAGTTAGCTTTATCACGTTTTTGTGCTTATTTTCACGCTTTACAAATTATTCATAATTAAACTTAGAAAAAAAAATTTTAATGCATTAGTTTTTTAATCTAATAAATTTACATCATTTACAGATATATTTATTTTATATATGAAAAAAAACTAGATATACATTAGAATAATATTAAGTAATTATGTACATACTTCAAGTTATTGTCTTTAACTGACTCTTAATTTTAGTAGAATAGGCTGCTGTAACTAATTTTAGATTATAATTAATATGAATTCAGCACGTCATTAATACGTAAGTTTTAATGAAACTCCTCATAATACAAGTAAAATTTTTGATAATTAACTAAAAAGTTCCATAAATATTTTCGTATTTATAATCATTATGCCGCGAGCAGTTTCCTCCTAATGTTGTTAAATTAATTTGAAATATCACCTTGTATTAGTAAAAATAAATTCCAAAAACTTTCATTTTTTAATGAGACCTTTGATTTAAAATATGTTGAATGTTTATATTTTAAGTTAAAATAAAACTTTAGATTATTTAGAGTATTTATTTAGAATTGAAATAAAATAAAAGCTTGTAATAATTAAGTTAAATTGCTTAAACTATGTAACCTTATAGAAGCACTCTCAAATTTCTATAGGTTTGCACCGTGCAAAGTTTAGTCAACATAATTAAATTGGATAAAATTTTGGTAGGATATATATTATTGTGCTTCCTAAATAATAAAATTAAATTTACATATTAGTTATTCTCTTAAATGAACTCAAAAATATTTAATGAAAATTATATTTATACATAAATATTAAAATTATTTAAATATTTAATAAAATGGTACACTTTTTACTCTAACTTTAACACTATGCAGCATTATTCCAGACAAATAGAAACTTAATATAAAATATGACAAAATGAAAAAATATTATAATTATATGAAGTGCCGTAAAATTTATTCAGAAAGATTTACAAAGACAATTTTTGAGGACTATGAGACACTTCCAGTAATAAAGGGCAAATATAATTTTTTAGCATATAATAAATGAAATAATTGCATCCACTAAAAAGAGAATATTAAATAACTTATAATTGTTTGACTAAGGAACATCAATTTGGAACCAAGTAAGTTATGCAATGAAAGTTGTTCTATGTCAATATCTTCGTTAAATCTTTGTTGTCCTCAGTAAATTTTTTTCTTAAGACAATGAGATCGACTTTTAAGATCACATTTGAAATTACAAGATCTTGATGCTTATTATCCGAAAGGATTTATAAAAATCTTGTAATACAGGACGAGTAATATTTAACACTATAAATGGCAAAAGAAACTTATATTATTTTAAAAAATGGAGAAAGATCCGAAATATTTTAGTTATTTTATTTCCCCCGGGTTAAATTTTAGTTATTGAGACCAGCTTACAGTCCATTCTAAATATCGAGATTTATGTGAAATTAAATTTTCTGTAACAATAAGTAATTTGAATACCATCACTTTTAAGAAAATTGATCATGAAAGAAGAAAATTATATTCGAAAATTAATGAGTAGTTTTTAATGTAAATTTCATTCGATAAAAAACGCTTATAAGGTAGGAAACAAATAAATCGCAATGTCTTCGTACTGTCTCAAAGTGTTCTAAAGGCCATCGATTTTTCACAGTATTTACAGTTTATAAAGTAAATCAAACGCATCTAATTTGCTACGACTGTATTTTACCCTATTTCTCTAGCCTTCACTTGATTTGAAACATCGGAATTTAACGATAAATATCTTTTATTTACAAACATAAAGTTCAATAAATATTTTTAACTTTTTAAGCATAATTCCTATAAATCAAGTAGCTAAACAACAATTTAGTTTTATTATATGTATTCAAAAACTTACTAATTGCCTCTTTAAAGTAATTATATTTTAAAATATTATTTCAATTTATTATATTTATATTTTAATTTATATTTTAAAATATTAAAATCAATTTCTTATTACTTGAATAATTCAAGTGAAAACAAATATAAAACGTTACTCTATTAAAAAAATTATTTTAGAAAGAAAAATTCTAATTAATCTTATTCCAAATAAAGCTTAAGGTACAATATTGGGGCATATAATTTATATTGTAGTGAAATGTTTTCTTCTTGGTAACGAAAGCAAAAATTAATCGTATTTTGAAATAGAAAATAAATATTAAAATACAATATTATAAATTTTATTATATTGTGTTTTAATATTTATATTTAAATTTAACCTAGTATAAATTTTGCATAAGTTAATAAACTATATATAAATACGGACTTAAAACAACTGATTTACCTTATCTGCTATGTAAATTACCCTTATTTTTGTAAATGAAAAATTTTTTATACTCGAATGAGCTTGTGTAATTGAATTCACTTTTTCCTTGAGAATAAAGAACAAAAAGAGAACATTCAAAACGTTATTATACAGATTTAGGCACTAATCATCCTGCAATATTTTCCTATATTAACACGAGAAGTGACGTGCGTTAATAAGAAAATCAATAAGACGGATCACCTGAGAACATCAGCTCACCTGATTGAGTAATATGTTATAGCATATTAGCTGGCAAGATTTTTCCCTTTTTGAACTTCTGGTAAAACTTTAATTGCTCTGTATGTAAAGATTGTTATCGTAGAAAAAGTCTGCAAGCTCTCAGTCTTTTAGAACATAATTTGGTCTGGAAATGAATTTCGTAGACATTTTATTGTCAATATTAAATCTGGCGTAAAAGTTTCCTGCTAATTATCAAAATATTTTATTTCAAAATATTGATTTCATTGTTATATCAGTAGTAATTAGCATATTAGATTTCTTTTATTAGAATATTAAATCAAATTAACTTTTCTTAAGTGAATTTTATATTAAAGTACAAATAAAATTCATGCATGAAAATATTTTGAACGCCCTGTAAGAGATTTAATTAATAAAAAATTATTTATAGATTTATTCGAGTGATAAAAAATATCATTTGTAATGCTAAAAAAATATAGTTTATAAATTTTATCTAATGGAAAAAATAACAACCAAAACCCTTCATTTTCCTATTTTTAATAAAGGCATGGAATATAAAAATAGCATTTTCGGTGATTAATGTAAATATTTTAACTATAGTAAATATTTTGAAGTCTTCATAGCAATACCGTGGGTTTTCTTGCCTTATAATTGCCTATTATCCAGTTTTGTGTTAGAAAATTGAAAAATAAATAAATGATGTTTCAATAAAAAATTAATATCACAAATATTATAAAATTCAAAGATAGTGAAATTTTTTTCATTTTAATTTAACAGCCATGAAATTATGCTTAATATCAACATTTGAGGTAATTATATCAACATATGAATATCCATTAAACATATATGGGTTTCTGCAATAATGTGTGTGCGTGTGTTGACATTTATTTGAAATTACTGTAACTCTAGTCATCATTAAAGTAATTTAATTCTTCAAATTCGAAAATCAAAATTCTTTTTTTTCTTTAATTTTTAAAAATATAGTTTATGCTTACGTCTCAGAAATTATATTTCAATTTTAATGTCTTTTTTCGGGCTTTTTCCCTAAAACGCTTGATTGACAGTACTTAAGAAAAAATAAAATCCTACTTGGAAAAGTTCTTTTAAATTGAGTAAACAAATTTCATCATTTTCTTATTAATTTTAATGTTTTAGTAGCTCAAAAATTCAATTTGTTTTGAAAATAAATTTTTAAAAATACATATTTAACCTTCTTAATTTATTATAACTATTTAATTATAGACTTTGTGGAAGTTAGATAATCTTCTTAAAGCAGACGATGTTTATACTTCTGCTTATTCGGAAAGCCTCTTTTAATATTTTTATTTTTCACTATTATGATGATTGCGGCAAGAAGATGGCGCCCCTATCAACTAGTATAAAGAATGTAACGCTTTTCTATGCACGTATTAAATGTTTAAGTGATCTCTCATTCAAATTTAAGGAAAAATATATGTAAATAAAAGAAGTATAAAATGTTATTAAAATATTGAAAAATAATTGTAGTTGATAATTTCAATCGATATAGAAAAATAAATAAATAAACGTTGGTTTTTCATTGATTTTATTGAATTTCAAAACTTATTCAACAAGTACTTGCAGTAAGACATTTTGATTATATAGTTCAATAGAACATTTTAATAGAAAATTTGTTGTACATTTGGTTTGACTCTGTGCTCTTTCGCTTAAATATATTGATTGTGATTTGATTAGCTACGGAACATTGTTATTAATCATTTTGAATCAAATAAGGAACTATTTCTTTAGAAAACTTAATTAGAGACTTAAACTTTTATTGATGAAATAATATTATGTGCTTAATTAATAGTAGAACGAGCCTATTGTAATCCAGTCACAATTTGAATTTATGCTCCAGTTTTAATTCGACAAATCTTTCAGGTGAATAAATTTGTTAATTTCTTATTTAAAGTTATATACTCTGCATTCAATTTTTCCTCTAAGTCAAAATATGTTTTTCTATTCATTTAAATAATCAATATAAATTTAAAGGGTCTTAAAACTCTATCACAGATATTTCGTGAACAATTTCATGAAAAAATCTTTTTGTGAAGCTTTTAAGTATTTATGAGTAAGATCACCCACGATTCTTATTATTTTTATCAATATTTTTAATTAAGTATAATGTGGAAGAAAATACACTACTTTTGTGAAAGAATTATTTTACTTAGAAATGACATACACATGATTAATATCGATGAAATCTAAGCAAATTAACAACTAATAAGGAATTTTAGATTATTAATTCTTGTGAAAACAGTATAAAAATACCAACTGAATAAAGTTTTGCATTATTCAGAGCAAAATTTTCAAAACTTGTGTGAATTACACTATGTTTAAATAAGATGTTTCTTTTTCCATAACCGACATTTTTGTTATAACTTATGAAAAACTAATTTCTAGGGTTAACTTTTGAGCTTCATCTGTGTTCATTTATTCAAGGAGGATCGTTAAAAGTACCCTATATGTAATATAAAGAATTTG
Source organism: Latrodectus geometricus (assembly GCA_026290005.1). NCBI lineage: Eukaryota > Metazoa > Arthropoda > Arachnida > Araneae > Theridiidae > Latrodectus > Latrodectus geometricus. The sequence goes on along the minus strand of JAPDSC010093491.1, from coordinate 2,582,217 downwards.
AGATCAACCAAAATGTATTAATTATTAAATGTTTTAATTATTTTTTTCTTATTAAAATTGGTCCTCAAAACATCACAAAATTCCTTAAGTATTACAACTACTTAATTTTAATAACACAATTACAGTTAAATTATTATTTGAAGGAAACAATAAAAATAGTGTTGAGCATTTTGCTTAAAGTATATTAATACACTAATGATAAGAATACAATAAGTTGTTTTAATAGATATTTAGTTCTGTATATTTAACTGTTGCAATCAATAGAGCATTATAAAATATAACAGCATATGAAATGCAAGATATTGAAGCAAAATAATTTATACCTTATTATATACAGGGTTTGTATTTCTTAACTCATTTGCTTATAAGACTTACATCCATTTAATTTACTTAAATAACATAGAAATAGCATTAATTTTCTTTGATACCTTATAATTTAAAGCTTGTAAATTGTTAATACTTTAGAAAAACATTTTAATGAAAGCTATTTTTGTTAAATAAAATCTTTTCCCAAGTAATCATCTCAAAATATTTATCCATGGATAATGCTTGCATTTAAATATAAGAGAAGTAATTACTAAACAATAAAAAATGGAACAATTTAATAGCATTTTTTTAACTGAAAGATAATTAATAAATAATTAAATAACGCAATAATGAATTGAATAAAATAATATAGGTATGCGTTTTATGTAAATCACGTATAATTCTTCTGAAGAGCTTGAAAGTTAGAGTTATTTCAAATTTAAGAAATTAAAATGATTGAATTTTCACTAGTAAAACTTTTTTATTCTACGCTGTTTGAAAAAAAAAAAGATTTTATTATATTATTATTGTTTACTTATCATATTTGATCTTCAATAAACATCGTTCTGTCCTTTAATGATTTAATTAAAAAAAATTCATTAATCTATACATTTTAATGCTATATAATCAAAAATAAAATAAAATTTTCCGGTATACATTTTATACGATAAAATAACATCATTAATTCCAAAAGTAAATAAGAAAGGTTAAACGTTACCATTTTATATTTATCATGTTTATATATATATATATATATATATATATATATATATATATATATATATATATATATATATATATATATATATTGCTGTTTTTTCAATTTTAGATGTTTTAGGAAAGTTACAAAAGGAGTTTAAATCTGAGAAACAATAAATATAAATGTGTTTAAATCTTTCTCAAGTAATAATCTAGGTATCTACCTAAACAGTTTAACACAATGTGACTGTTTTCAGTTCCATTGAGTCAAAATTAAACTTTGAGTTTAAGGATGATTTCATAATTATGCGAAATTGAACGATTTAAAGATTCATTAAGCAATTATTTTACTATTTGGAAGCAGAATAGTTTTCTCCAATAAATACCCGAAATTTAAGAACTACTTGCGTTTAATTACATTTAAACAATTAAGTTACTATTTTAAGTAACTTTAAAGTAAATTTTTATCAAAAACTTTAACATATCAATACTTCCCCGTGATTAAACATAACACAAAACTCATAGCACACAAATGAAAGATTCAAACATTCAAACACAACTTCATTTTTGAATAAAAAAATTTATAGTTTTTACACGAAGCCGTTAAAATGTGAAAATAGCTGATTTAAACTACTAAAAGGCGAAATGAGAAAAATCAAATAATATAGTATCAGAATTTAAAATATAATCAAAACAATAAATAACTTTCAATAAATTACTAGAAAATCATGATATACTGGGAAAAAGATTTGCAAATTAATCATAAGATAAAATGATTATTCAAATTGTTTTATTATTTTTAAAAATCATAATGTAGCCTTTATTCTCATGTATTTATTTTCAATCGAGAGAAATCATACTTTTTATTAAAATTTTTTCACATATTTTGAGAAATAAAAATTTGAAATTTGTTTGTAATTATTTGGTTAGTTTAAAATGATACATTAATTTAAATAATTGTTTAAGTTATCAGTACTTTTTATACTTAATTAGTAAGTTAATATTTTATTTCGGTTAAATTATTTTTGCTTTTAACTTCATACAACAAACTTATGCTGAAACCATTTTTGAAATCGCTTACCTTTAGCTCCAATACTTTCAGAAATCCTAATAATGCTGTTGTTAAAATAAAAACTCTCCTACATTTATAAGAATAAAGAAAAAAATTTAATTCTCACATGAGTAGCTTAAATTATTAAAATGAAATATTTTAGGGAATTAATCTATTTACTTTTTGAAAATTTAAATTTTCTAAGTTGAAATAAATATATTCTGCATATTAGCTGCGCATTTTATTAATTGATATTGTAGAACATGTTCTTTAATACCACGTCTGTATTTATTGCTATGGTGAAATATTAAGCTGCTTAACTATATTTATCATGTTTTAAAGGACATTATTTTGCACGCACGCACGCACACACACATACATACATACATACATACATACATACATACATACATACATATATACAATAGATGTAATATGTTAATTGTAAAGCTAAAATATTTAATCTGAATAGGACATCTCATGATGATATCTAAATAAAATGAAAAGTATTGTATAAGTAACTTAAAAAATCATTAAAAGGATTATTAATAGCAACCCATAATATTATTATTCACAATTAAAATAATACAATTCTTTATATTCATATTTTATTTCTATAGGACTCTTTCTATGAATGTATTTTTAGGTACATAAATCATAATTATTAACACCACATAAAAATGCTAATAAAACTTTAAAAAACGTGATATTCATTGTAAAATCTAATTACTTCTAAGTATTTAATATTGATTTAGTGTTCTGATTTTGTATAATTATAAAATTCAATCAATTGTGAAAAATAGTAATAAAAAATCACAAGAAAAATGGTCACATGAATCTTTCTTAAAAAAGATTCCTGGTATTGAATATTATGATTTCAAACAGCTATATATTATTGAAAATTACAATAGGAGACAACAAATAAGTATTACAAATAAATTCACTTATTTTAATCAAACAATCAGAATAAGTACATAATTACAAATCTAATCATAATCTATTGTTAATGTGGAATGATTAACGCTAGTAAATTTAAGTAATAGTAAGTAATAGCTAGTAAATATTAAGTAAATAAAGAATATAGAATATATAGATGTAGGCGAAATTTACACAATCTATAAGACTAACTCAGACCAACGAAATTTGAGTTTATGTATGCTGTATTGTACATTTTTTTTTATCGAAATTAAAGAAATTTTAAGTATCTAGCAAAAGCTTAAAGCTTAAATTTGAACAACAATATGAAAGCCTTTATGTTTGTCTTAAAATATTAGCTGCATTATAGATTTTTAGTTAATTTTACTTCATTTTTATTATATCTTTAAAAATTTAGGACATTTGTATTCTTAATTAAGTGGAAGTTTTTCAAAATGGGGATTAGTGCATGATGATGCATTTTTCTTTATAAGAATAGTTGTGTCTGTCTCCTTATAATGATTATTCTTGGTATATTTAAAAATGAAGCAATAATATTTTTTATTCATTAATATGTATTAAAAATTATTAAAAACTAATACGGAAAAACGCAGAAGCAATAAAAATTAAAGATGCAATGAAGAAAGTAATTTTAAATGAAGGAAACAATTACGTTTTAATATTATTTGAAACAATAAAGTTAAATTGAAATTTCAAGAAATTACTCTTAAATACTTTTTCTTTAATTTTATAAATTTCAATTAATTTATTCAATTAACTTATTCAACTTATTTTCAAATCATTATCATGGTGATGCAAAAAGTAATTCTTTATACAAAATTTATTTCACATCAAAATTTATTAACTTAATAAAGTTTAATATCTCTAATAAATGAATTAAGAGAGAATTATGAGCATAAATTAATGTTCATAAATTAGACGAAGTTTTTTTATATAACGAGAAGTTCATCGGGAAAAAAGTAATTAATTATATCCATTTTCATAACATTCTTTTCTTTTGAGTTTGGCTACTTCTTTTTCTATACAATGATTACAAAGATGCTGCTTGATTATATTATTTTTTACTATTATTTTCTTTTTCAACTGTTGTGTATTTACTCCTACTGTGGGTGCTTTACATTTCCACAAAGATGTTTTAAATGAGAAATATATTACATTTCGGTATTCCATGAATAATGAGAATTTTAATTTTGAGATTTTGTCAAGCGATTGACAGAATTTTAAATATCTTTAACCAGGATCAGCAACAATTCGTTGAAAGTTAGTAATATGTACAAGAGCATTTACTTTTATTAAAAATTCATCATAATATTTTCTTCATAAAATCTTATGTTTCTGTTAGTGGCCTTGCTGGATTAAATGCATACCCTTTTAACCTAAGTTAATTGAAAACCATTTCGTATCCCATGATAATTGCATAATTAACTTTGTATAAAACTGCTGTCAAATTCAGAAATGTTTAATGGACAAACAAATGAGGTAACTGTCTTAAGATTGACAGCTAATGAATAGAATTATTGGGATCCTGAGCATAATTGGTAGCATGCAAATATTTCAAGTAAGTTAAGATTGATTTAAAACACTTCCTTTCAGCAAATCTATGAGCTACCTGGGGGATATTTCCTTCTAGAAATAATTGAATCCTTTGACCAACAGAAAAGTCTCAGTATTCAAAATCATTGCTTCTAAAAGCTTTTCCTTAAATTGAATTTTTCCAACAATAAACTAAATATTTACCTGAAAAATGCACATATTAACTAGGAAATACTTATTTTTAACTTATATTATTTACAAGCCCACTAAAATTTTAATTTGTGCACAAAGCTTTTTCTTTGTCTTTTTTCTTTGCAGTGGTTCAATGAGACAATGTTTAAATAATTACTTGGGATGGGGATGAGTACATGTGCAAACATTTCTCAGTTTTATTTTGGTGTTTTCAAATTTTATTCTGGAAGCATTTTGGTTATTAAGTCCTCAGTAAATGAAAACAATTTTAGAATTAATAATATGTAGAAAAATACAGCAATATTTCTTACTTAAAAATTTTTATTAACAAGAAATATTACCATATTATTTTTATTTAACATGATAATTGGAAGTATTTGCATTCGGCTTTTTTGGACATTTGATTTTTTAATTTTAAAAACTTTCTTCTATATTTGACTAATTTTCATTACTTTTTATTACAAAAAGAAATGTTGATCATGGGATCTTTTAATACAAACATGATTTTAATTTGTGAGTATATTGAAACTAGATTCAAGAGCAATAAAGAAAAGTTTAAACTAACATCAGTTCTATTCTTGCTTGAGAAAATATATTTGTACTTTATTATTTTTCAATTTTGCGATAGACTTACTACATGAAAGCTTTGAAATTATAAATTCTAAATAGATCATTTTGTAAATAATTTTGATTATTTAAGTCTCATATATTAACGCATTCATCTGACATGAAAATATAATTTTTTTTTTTTTTTTTTTTTTTTTTTTTTTTTTTGATGGGAATATTTTTGTTAGCTATAATTAAAGGCTTAATCTCCAGAGCATGTGCTTAAATGCAATGCATGCTTACAGAGTTTCTTTAATAATTATTTTCGTAGTATTTGTAAAAAAAATGGGAAAGAAAATATTTCTTGAACTTTAAGTATGTGAATAAATCGTAAACATATTGATGTGAATAAAGCAATTTCTTTCCTAGATATAATATACTCAATTGGTTTGGAGTACGCTTCGGAGAGATAGTTTGCTTTGTAGTAATGCCCTCTATTCTCATATTTTGCACACGATAGGTCAGTGACATACAGTTTAAAGAGAATTTCAAATCACTAAAAACATTCATCCACATCCGAGGTGAAAGCTATGAAGAGATCATCACATTTCTGAAAAAACGTTTAAATTGCGTCATTATTGGTATTTTGTGAGTTTAATTTGATCTAAGAGATGCAGTCAGTTGACTATTTCTTTGCTGGGGTAAGAAAAGAACTTTATATATATATATATATATATATATATATATATATATATATATATAT
>JAPDSC010093491.1:2410036-2576181 GCA_026290005.1 Latrodectus geometricus | reverse complement strand
TATATATATATATATATATATATATATATATATATATATATATATATATATATATATATATATATTCTGGTTACAGTTTGAAATAATTCGAGAAGTTATCATCTTATTAAATACAATGTAGCTATGTTGGTGTTACTTGCGCGGCTCAATCTTTTAAGAATCATTTTTAGCAATACTTATAAATGTTCTGCAGTGGTTCTACAGGAATGCCGTTGAGTATTTTAGCGTATTGCTGATTGAGTTGACACTTTTCCCATCCCACTATAGTTCCACGATTCAGCCTCACAATTAGACCATATTTTAATAGACGAGATGAAACCTTCAATTAATTTTTTCAACATATTTTGCTAAATTACAGTCAATATTCTTAGTCATTTGACTTAGAAGAAGACGCTTTAGCGTCAGCGAATGAGATTTGTCTTTCAACTTAATATAAAACAAAGCAGAAACAAATGATCGACATATAGTAATCTCGTTGTTTCGATGAGAACGATGTTTGAATAAAGTCCTTTAATAGAATCAGAAGCTTGGAATATTGTTGGCCAGTCAGACAGGAGTCAAACACAATCCCAAGTAGAAGAATCCGTTGGAGTTTTACAAAGTTTGATTTCCAGGATCTTGATCCGTTTTCTGGAGACTGGAAATATAGGCCTGAAAATCAGGGCAAAGTCGTAGATATGCAACAACGCATAATGGAGACCGTTATTTAATGCTAATGGCACCGAAATATAAATATCACTCTTCAACAATACCTTAACTCTATTATTGGTATCACAAACTGTCCGAAACCCCTTTCACGATGTAGGGATATATGCTAGTTGACCAATGGTGTATGTCACGTTAACAGCAAAGCACAGTTTCGTCCACAGGGAGAGGATAACAGAGTATATAAACTGGAGGAGAAATGAATGACGCAATATTATTTTTTCTGGCGAGTTTCTTTTTTCTCCCCACACAACACAAATACGTCTATTGACCCTCCACTAGACGTCATTTGTATGATCCAGAGTGGTCCAGTAAATATCCATTAGACCTCCATAAATGATCCTATAGACCATCCAGAAGACGAACACTGGATATCTAAGAGACGTCCACTGATAACCACTGGTGGATGTGTTATGAATATGACGTCACATAACATTAGTAGTTATGCTATGATTCTGATACGGTTGAATAGGCATGAGCTTCCAATATTTGGGAGGATTTTTTCATGAATGGCCATTACTCGTACAATGAAAAATGCTAGTATATTTTATGAATGGCCACTTATTGTGCTGTGAAATATTTTAATAACGACTTTTAAGCATCATATCCAACTGAATTGTCTAAATATTAAATTATTTCAAAAAGTTAAAAAGTAATTATTCTTAATTTCTCAAGTTTTATTTTATAAAGTATTAAACTTAATTTAATTTCACAAAGTAGTCATATAAAAGTAGATGATTCATTTGTTGTTGTCTTGTGCCAGCTAGGCTAGCAATATGGGGTGCTCTACTCCACTTTTTCAACTGAACTGTAATTTGGTGTGGAGTCCAACTTCCTCAATACACTCATGCTATAGGTAACCACTTATAACTTAGGCAACCATTCTTAACTCATTTATACAAAGAAAAGAGAGAGAGAAAAAGTACATCCATTCCCGAACTGGGATTCCCGAACTCAAGACCTCCCCATCCGCAGTAAGGCACGCTGATCACTAGACACTGTGTGGGTGACATATAACTCATTTATATTACAGATAACTCATTTACATCCAGGCACGAACCCAATAGAGCATGTTTGGGACATTTTGGACAGCACATCTCGAAAGATGAATTGCTGGACGTCTATCATGCCTACAAATTTTCTGAGAACTGAAAATTCTCTTCTGGAGGAATGGGACAGAATACTCTAACCCCTCATTAATAGTCTCATCAATTCGATGACTCAAATGTGTTCAAAATTGCTGGCCTTCCGGGGAAGGATATCTTCTATTAAAAACAATTTTCTTTTAAAGAAGAACATTTTTTTCCTATTATGAACAAATATCGTTATTTCTTTTGAATCCAAATTTTTAATGAAACGCATTTTTTCTGGCAAACAAATATTAATTTTAAGTCTTATAGTTTATTACGTCCGTTAGTAATGTATCAGTCAACCAAACACACAATGCTCCTGGTGTAAGAAGAACACTAATCCTCAATGTGTTTCAATTGTTTTGATCAGTGTATTTTATAAAAAGGAATGTAACAGTTTTCTCTGTATTTTTCTAAAATGTTTATTAAAAGATAAAAAAGCTTAAACTACTTAACAGTTATCTTTATAGAATACGAATCAGTGTCTAGAAAACTTAGTATATATCATAGTGCACACATTCGTATGTGATTTAACATATTGACTTAGACAAGACATTTATTGTTTTAAAAATTAATTAATTAAAATTCTTCATACATTTCACTTTAATGAATACTTTTTTCTCCAAAAAACGAAAAATAAGTGAAAATAATTATATATTTCCATGTGAATTCTCATTCAATGCTTTTTTCAGTTATTTAACTCTTTCTTCTAGAAAATATGAAATGAGTCATATTAATATAATGTTTTGGATAAATTATGTAATTTCCCTCTGCATATAATTTTTCAAATTATTTTTTAGAACTTCCATTTCTAAATTTATACTTTTATTTCTTTTACTTGAATAGTTCAGTAAAATAAGTTTGATTCGCCAGCGAAATATGTTCTTAATTAAAATAAAATTTCAAGTGACTTCTACTTCTAATAAATTTATTATTGATGCTATTTGTAACGTATTATAATATAATTTCATTCAGTTAGAGCAACATAAATACAAAAATATGAGCACTTCTAATCGATTAAATAAGAACGTTTTTGTCAGAAATTTATTTTTCGCATCGATTAGAAAATTTTTAAATTGTCCTTAGTTACTTATTTCATTATTGCGTTTTTAATAATAAATACTATTTCTTTTAAAATACTTAGTACAAATTATAAAATGCTTTTATATGAGTTTAACTCAAATTTTTAGTTTATATAAATTATTTTATTTCTAATATATTTATTTATAAATACGCATCACAAGCTATAATAATAAATTGTCTTTTATAAAAATTTGAATCTTAATGTCTTATGACCAATATCAGAAAAATGTTGTAAAATAAAAATTCTAAATTCTTACTTAAAAATTCGCAAACTTTATTACTGACAAAGCAGAAGAACATTACTGCTTTATAGGATTTTATTTTAAAGCTGAAAATGTAGTTCATGACAAGCATTATTTTTTGAATTTAGATAAATTAAATTTTACCTTTTTAAAAAGCTTTTGAATTTGATTTGATAAATAGCTTCAATTTTTTCCAAGAACTTTCTGTGCTGAATATAAATCTAATTATCGTTTTTGACAAATTAATTTCATACACTAATAAAAAATTTTAAAATATGCCTCATGAAAAATGTGAAAAAGCGAATGGTTTGCAACATTTATTCTATGCAGCTTAATTTAAAAAAACTTTAAATAAAAGTTAACTTCAAGATGAAACAGGATTTTTTGTATAATTATTTTAATATAGCAAAAGTTATATCATTTATATATTTTTAAAAATCCTACAAGCACATTCAGCAATCAAAATATTATCTTTTTAAATAAATGTTAGAAACATTCAAACACTTTTGGACCACCTACCACGAAAGTTCTTATAAATGGTATCTCTGTTGACAAACGACTGATCCAAAAAAAAAAAATCTTGCTAAGAGAACCCATGCGTTTTGGTTGAGAGTGTTTGAAAATAAATCAATAATCTACTCAAATCAAGATCTTCAAAGTGTGTACAAATGCGACTTGTAAAAAAATGGGAGTAAAAGCTACGAAACTGAGCAATATCAAGATGATCATTAGGTGACCGTATCAATAAAATGATGATTATAGTATGGCACTTGAGATAACATTAGAGGAGCAACTGTTGACAAATTGTGCAATATATTCCAAATGAACTTTGAACTAGCTATGATTTTTAGTCTGGCATTGTATGTGCAACATTTCAGTGGACTGTTTGAATTTTCTCAAAAATAGACAAAAAATTTATTATTAAATTAATGTTTTTTCTCTAGAAGTGATATGCGCAGGTACATAAGAATCCAGTGGTTCCTTTCTGTCAATCGTTCCATTTTTTCTTACAAATGTTTTATTTTATCAACGTTTTTCTTTCTCAAAAGATGCTATTATTTTGAGTTGAACAGCCATGTCAGTTTTCAATTTCCCATGAAAATATCTTGAATTATGCTTTTAAATATTTTAATTTAGGCCATTAATACCTACGTAAAGGGTATCAAAAACTTATTGCTAAAGAAACTTTAGTTTACAGTGGAGGCACAATTTTCATTTATTGCCATTAAATAAGATTTAAAAATAATGTGAATTTTTTAATTTCCCATGCCAAATTTCCCATACTATTTTCCGAAAATTTTCATTTTTTACTACACGTAAAGTGATAAAAAGTAGCAGAAATTAACAGACTGCAGTGTGTTTTAGCTATATTTAATATTCAATTAAACTTTACTTAAGAGTTCGTTTCATAGATTTAATACCGTAACTAATTCAATTAAGGTATGTATGAGGTTACTGCTGTTTTCCAGTAAATATATGTACCTCGTTTTTATGCATTGTTTTAGGCATAATAAGTCCATCCAATAATCATAGTTTATATTATATGTTAAGCGTACTTTTGGGAAAATTTCAGATTTACGACTAAAAATCCACAGAAATTTTACAGTAGTTATTAAAATTGGATTTTTTGTTTTTAAAAAAGGCTTATAACTACGCCCTAATACTTATCATTTTTATCGAAGTAATTTATACTGTCTGCCATATAAAATGAAAATATTTTAATAAGTGGGGAAAAACTCTTGTATTTAATTTTATTAACCTGTAAATATGCTTTTCAGAAATGTTACTTTTGAATTTCTGAAAAATGAAAAACCATTTTGATTACTAAAGTTTAGGAGGATTGTTATGCTTTTGCAAGGAAATAACATGGAATTATATCAGTAATTCTTAATACATTGCATAAAAATAAAATAACTGGTATTCATAATTCATGCTATTCAGAAAAATGTAACTTGATTTTTTTATTAGTAGATTTTACTTATAAAATGATGCAAAGTATAAAAATATACAACGATTCCGCAGTTAATGTTTCATAATAAACTGAAAATGAACTAAAATAGTAAACCTGACACTAGTTTATTGATGCGAATACTACATGGTTGTGTATAAGTGAATTACATGTATTAGAGTTTTAAATGATTGTTTTAATTTATTATGAAATATTTTTTTAATTGAGTATAAATTTTAAGAAACAATTTTCTGTAATTTGATAACCATGGGAAATACCCTTAAAAGCAAGTTATATTTCAAATATGACATTTTAAAATAATTTACGTAACGTCCTTATTTTAAGGAGTGATTAAAATCTACTTAGGACCGATGTCTGCAAGTTGTGATTTTTGTTAATGTTTAATATAAAAGTCAATGTTAACTGTGAATACTTCTTCCAATACCCATCGTATAAATAGTATACTCAATTAGAATACTATAATTATGCCTTCATGAAAGAATATTCCTTTCAAGTAACATTTTTAGAAGTTTTTTTTAAGGTCAACCCTTGCCATAGATATGTGGTACCATGTGTTAATAATTAATTTTTACCAAGTGTAACAACTTTACGTGCTCTTTAGTTTACGTAATAACTCTTCATTATAACATTAATTTAAATTTTGAATTTCACATTGTTAAAACCAATTAAAATGACAAGTTGAAATAATAGCATTATATATTCTTTATATTGCTAAAGATTTAGCATTTGATTAATTTTAAGATAAAACATGTGGTTTTTCATTTCTCTAAAATATTCAAATTATTATAAGCTTCATTACTAGTTTTACAGATTTTATATGTATTTAGTTCTAACTAAAAAACTAATGTCATGTTCGACACCATTGACTTTTCCCAGAACCACTATTGAAAGATGAAGTGGTAGATAACTGAGCTAAAATGTAATTTCTGCTGGAAATGTAGTTAATCTAACAATGATATATTTCGATCTCGGTGCAACTTGTACAACTGCATTTCCCTTAGAGACTACAAACCAAATTAACATTTCAAATTTGTGGAAGAATATAACGAACATGGAAATTACGTTTCTAACAAAGATTTCATAAAATTGATTAATAGATTAAGATGAGAGGTGTAAAATTCTAGTATTCTCTATAAATTTCTTTAATCCTTAATATCGAATTCTTACTGACAGAGAGGTATTTTATTTGATTTTCAAAACAAAGAAGCAGCTGTGAGGGAGAGGGGAGGATTATGAACAGAATAAAGAGCAAAAGAAAATTACTTTTTCCCTCAAGATATATCAAGGGGAAATTATTCGAACTGATGTTTTTCATTTTATAGTAAAATATATAAGGTTTACGTAATTTCACTCGTTCTTAATCTTCTGATCACACAATCAATATTCTCCATTAAAATATTCATCTATTTTTTGTATTTTTAGTAAATTGTACTTAAGACAAAAGCCATTAATTATGTTATTTACTATGAAAAACATAATTTCTTGAAAAAATGGATATGCCTGTGTGTTTAGGATTAATATTGTTATATATTAACTTATTCTTGTCAGATTAAATTATAATTAAGTAAGCTTTGACGGAAATTGTTCAAGTTTAAAAACATTGCTATTTATGAATTTTAATATAAATAAAGTATCAAAAATTTTAATTTGTATGTTTAAAGAATCATAAAATACAAATATGAATTTAGTATTACAGTTTTTCTTGAAAAAAGGCTGAAGACTATATTTCTAGAATTAAATAAATAATTCTTAATAAGAAATGTAATAAATAAATTATAATCATTAGTAAGCTTTGCCTCTAAGGAACAATAAAAGCAATTTATATATTTGCTGTAATAATAATTATCATTATTACAGAAAATACATTGCTCAAAACAATTAAAAGATATTGCGGTTTTAGGTGGATCTTGTGGCTGGAAAACTTTTAATTGATACGTTGTCGACAGACGTAGTAGGTTATATGAGAATAAATTACACATGTTTGTCAGAAAAAAATGAATTTATTGCGCATTTGTGTACAAAAGGAAAAAAACACAATTAGAAAGAAAGAATAAGAAAAGGTGTTGTCTTCAAAGGAAGTCATTTTCAGTAGGGGGTATGGTTTCCACGGACGGCCAGAAACGGTGAACATCTTTGAGGCATGGAATCAATGAGGCTATTAATCACGAAATGGGGTATTCTGTCCCACTCTTCCAGAAGAGCTCTTTCCAGTTCTTGGAGAGTTTGTAGAGGTGGTTGGTGGCCAACAACTCGTCCTCTTAGAGCGTCCCAAACGTGCTTTATTGGATTCATGTCAGGAGAATATTCTGGCCATTCCATTCGTAGGATTCCTTCCTCGAAAAGGAAATCCTCTGCCAGGTTAGCACGATATAACCTGCAGTTATCGTCCATTAAAATGAAGTCATCTCCAATTGTTGCAGCGTAAGAGACAACAATAGGTCTGAGAATCTCGTCTTTATACCAGCGACCAGTCAGAGGTCCATCTCAAATGATATAGAGGTCTGTGTGCCCGTCAATGGAGATGCCACCATACACCAACACTCCCCCACCACCAAATCTGACATCTTCGTGCATGAACGCAGGATTATTCCTACTACCACAGTCCCTCCAGATGAAAATACGCCTATTATCGGGATGAACAGAAAAACGGGACTCGTCAGAAAAAAGAACATTGCTCCATTCAATTCTCCTCCAGTTCACACGCTCTGTTGCCCACTCCCTGCGGTCGCGACGATGTCTTGATGTTAGTTTAACACATACCATCGGTCGGCGAGCATACAAACCTATACCATGGAACCAGTTTCGGACAGTTTGAGTTGAAACCGTGGAGTCAGTAGCCGAGCGTAGATGTTGTTAGAGAAGAGTAGCCTTCATATTTCGGTATATTCGAGCCATTAACACTAAATAACGAACTTCATTGGGCGTTGTTGCCCGTCTACGACCGTACCCTGGTCTTCGACCTGCACTTCCAGTCTCCAAAAAATGGTTCAAACTCCTGGAAATCACACTTTGTGACACTCCAATGGTTTGCGCTACTTCGGCTTGAGTTTGGTTCCCTTCTAAACTACCAACAACTCTCCAATCTTCTGAATCGGTTAAATGACTTCTCTGAGGCATCGTACTCATCGAAACAAAACAGTCATTGAATGCCGATCCTCCTTGTCTTCATTGTCTTTTATTCAGTTGAAAGTCAACTTTCATTCTCTGCCTCTGAAGTGACGTTTTTGACGTCGAGCTCAAAATTAGTATACTCCACAGTTTGAAAATCAGAAAAATTTTCATTTGTGATTCTCTTCTTCCATTTTGGGCAAAATAAATTTCGCTTATATCTTTATTTTATGTAAAACTTATAACATCCTTTAATTGTTTTGAGCAGTGTATATAATAATAAATATAAAAAATATTTCACCCTTTACATGATTTTTACAGACATTTATATAGTATATTGATTAATAATCTCAGAGAAGACAGATAAAAAAATAATTGCATAATTTTCACGAATAGTAGAGAATAGTAAAAGAAAATTTTCAATTAGACAAATCTCTGACAATATATTTTACAACAATATAATGCTTGTTAGTTTTAGTGAAAAGGATTAAATATTTTTATATTATTTTTCTTTTAAAATAATCACTGCTTGCCTCTAAGAATTTTGCATCAAGTGTCATTTTGTTTGAAAGATGTCGTTCCATTGAGTTATATAAGTTGTTAATATCCTATATGAGACAGATTTATATTCCAATACACATGCGCAAAACAAGTATGTATCATAATCTACTAAAGGGAACATTGCGCACTGATATATTCTCATTTGGAAATTGCACTTAATCATCGTTGCTTGTGTAAATGCTATTGTGGTCTCGGGTGAGTCACGTTCATCAGATCTTCTACCAGTTTTTATCGAAATTAAATTAGAAACATGTTCTATTATGAATATGCTTCATCATGTAGCCACATTATTGCTCATGTTGACCGGGACATCATGATTTTTAAGCCCTGATTAAGGTTTAGGATAGTCATTGATCATGTACTCCGTTATGGATTTTATTTGAAATTGAATAGGATTCTACTCACTTAGTGTGCATAAAGAACAATTTCACTATACATTTTTATGCCAAACAGTCTTTTCAACTAATCTCATTTCATTCATCGTGCATAATTATATTAAATTTGTTAGGGAGTTAAGGTGCAAAAGAAAAAGAATGTTGTGGTTTGAAATTCTAATTTTCATATGAAGTTGACATTTTAGAAAGTATTAAATTGCTTTCTTGCCATACATGCTCTTAAGATCGTTAAAATCATCAGGTCATGGGTTGATGTGATAGGACTCATCACTACTCCCAAACCACTACTATTGATGAACAAATTTGAAATCAAACGAAATAGCCACATCTGTTATCTAATCTATGTTTAGCTAAGTAAAACCAAAAAATATATATTCATTGTTGCAACTGGATTATGCTCCACATTTACGATAAAAATTATTCAATTAGATGATCTTAGCAGAATAATGTGTTCTGATTCTATAATACATTTTAGATTGAGATTACATTGTATTTTCTTGTTTCTATTAAGTGAAATATTGCACTCTTAAGAATATCGAGTGGATCATGTCACAAATTTTTACTCTTTTATTCTTTAAAACTCAAGCAATCGCGAAGGATTAAACTGAACTCTTTAAAATTTTAGACTGGATGAAATCGATTTGGAGTTGAATATTTTACTTTTAATTAAATACAAAAATGATTTATATGAGATTATAAATGAGTTGAGGTTATTCTATCACTTACCGAGTGTTGAAGAACAGTTGACATTCTGTAAGATTGCAGTTTAATGTGTCAATATCGATTGATTAAAGAGTTTTTTTTAAATCGTAATTATTAACCAGCATTTTATCACATTAAAAATACATAGTTTATACACTTCTAATGTAATAAAATACTGGGTCATACAATATAAAATTAATTAAACTCACAGAAGAGATCAGCATATTTTATTTAACAATAATAATTGTTTTACCTCGTCTGCATGCATAAAAACAAATAAATTTGATACTGCTATCAAATATCTTTCTTCAAATAATAACAGCTTAATGGTATCTTAAACTTATAATTCATGAAAACAATAAATAATTTATATATATTGCTTATATTTTTGGTTACTTAATTTTTAGTCATTCACAAAATTTGACAGAATTTTAAGATCAAGCACTCATAATTAACTAAATTTAAAGATTCAATTAATTTTGTTTTTCTCTAAGTAATAATTAAAAATGTTTCATTTTTGATGTTTTCTTATTTTCAAATCTGGAGAATATTTTTCAAACATAATTATTGTTCGCGAATGTCATCAGCTTCCCTTTAATATGCATGATCTTTTAGTACAGAGATTTTGTTATGCTTATCAAATAAGAAAGAGAGAAATAAAAAAAATATTTGTATGCCTTCAATAAAATTTTTTATCGAATGGCATTTTATTATTCATCGGACAACACACAGGCAAATTCTCACAGATTTAAAATTCAGATGTTAAGAGTTGTTTGAAAGAGTTATTTTCCAAGAGTTTTTCAAACAATGTTTTCCCAGACAGAAGCATATTGGTGACGTGGTTGCTGTCTTAATGGAAGCGTAGCATTTCCAAAAAGGGGAAAATTTGTTTGCTTGTGTCAGTAATAAAGTAAAATGTGGTACCAAAACTTCTGAAAAAGTTTGGAGCCATTCTTTTTTTTAGAGACATATATTTCGTTTTCTTTTCCATGTTACAAAACAGGGCATAAGTTCTTAGAAAAGTCTCTTTCAGAGATAATTTTTTGAATAAAAACTTCAACCATTTTTTGTCGCCTGTGAAACGACTTAAACACAAGGAACAATACATTTTTTTTTTACTAATTTTATTTCATGAAATTTTCGTACTTCATTAAATGAATCACATGCTTGATTAAAAGTACCTTTTAATTATAAAATATCCAAAATAAAATAGCTTAATTTTTCTCCAATGAATCAGCAAATATTTGCAATTTGTATCCATTGCTTATGAAACTATTTGATTAACATTAACCAGAAAGAAATGTAATTTTTAATACTAGTTTGAATACATTACATAAATTAGGTAGAGGAGGTAGATGCATCACATTTCTAATCACATTACCCAATTTATATATTTTTTAACTTCATAAATGTTTATTTATTTCCATTTTCTTGAAAACATCACTAGATCTCTGAATCTTTGTAAAAACTGATTAAGTCCATATTTTATGTAGAAAAGCGAATTTTTTTTTCTATGTCTTTTTACAGCAAATTGTATTCATGAATATACAGACAGTGTATTTATAATACTCGTATTGTGATAAAATTGACAAAATACTTCGAAAGGAATTGAATAAATATTTTCAGAAGATGTAATTAAAATTCAAGAATTTGAGAAACTGGAGAATTAAGTTATTTTATATTAAAAACTCAACCAAATTTACAAATTGAATCAAATATCCCAAGTATTTAAATAACACTATATATTTTTTTTAAATTAATCTACCATTATGATTCTATAAACCTTGATTTAGTAATAAACTCGACATCTTAAGAGCGTAATATTAGAAATACTGATAACGTTGCCGCCTAATAATGAAAAAGTTGTTTTGAATAAAAACATTTTTTCCTAGTAAGAGAATTTATCCGATTTTCTTTCTTTTGACTCTTATGCATCTCATTGAGTTTAAAAAGAATTAATAAGAAATTTTTTAAAAGGTATCAATTTGTTAAATAATAGAAAAGTTGATGATTATTATTAAAGAATGTTAATAGCAATTTAAATAAAGTGTGTGATGTAATTAAGTGATAAGTTTTGAAGGAAGTATCTACCAAAAGTTACACCTTTTATTCTGACTACCAAAATGAAAATAAATTATTAATAAGTAAAATAAAAAAAAGAAACCGTTATTTAAAATATTTAAAATATGGCGTAAATAACATTAGCTATTTCGTGAACAATTAAATTTAAATAGCAAACACTCAGGCTATTCTTGAGATTTTAATACATGTACAATTATTGATTCTTTAATATGAACAGTAGAGTTTTTATGATTTCATATTTTGCATTTTTAACAGATGCTTTGCTTTGGTTGGATATTGTTGAACGTTACAATATCCCAATTGTGTAATTTTCTATGCTAAAAGAATTATCTATGTGATTTAATCCTAAAATGCATATTAAGATAATACCCGAATTTTCTTTTCGTTTTTGAGCAAAAAAAAAAAAAAAAAAAAAAGGTATCAAATCTAGGCATTTATTCTACAGCAGTACAAGTGTATTAGATGAAGTGAGATCCATAACTTAATCAGTATTGAAACATTTGCTATTAAAATGATAAAAACGACTTTACCCTATTATGGAGACTACCACAATCTCTAGCATATTATTTGGAGAGAAACAGTTTAGAATGAAAAATTAACAACAACCGGAGAAATTTTCTAAATAGCAATAAATAACAATAAGCAATTAATCAACATGAAATATTGTCTCAGATCTGGAGTTTACAATCTGCTTGAACGTGTATGTAAGTAGCGTGAAAAAATATATTGCTATTTATATTTTTATATTAAGAATGTAATGATACTTGTGATACATATGAAGAATTGCGTTGCTAGTTATTATACAATTATAATTATAAAAGGGTGGAGCATTAGAAATAATGAAAAATGGTGTCAACATCCTATATGTAATACCATCGCACAATATCTTTCACAAGATATTTTATGAATGTATGGTTTTCACCTTGAATCTATATTTTGATGTGGTGTTTATCCGAAAATATTCAAACCATTCTTTGACTATGAGTAATATTAAATGTGATTCATTGCTGAAGAGAATATTTCAACATTGAAGTCGCAGCTGCGTGGGTACATTGCCTTACTATACCCAAGACAAAATTTACTATTCTGTAGTTTGAGTATAATGGACAGTAGACTGAGATTTCGGTTTTTGGTGTTATACCAACATACCTTTTTCTACCTTGTCCTGAGTTGCACTCTGACAGTTACCAAAAGTAATTGGGTGGTATTATTCATAATTTAGAATCAGAGTTCAAGCAGAAGACCCTCTAATAATTGATCTGCCACCCTAGAGATATTATTTCACTAAGAGGACATTGTAAGCATGATCTATTTAATGTGCCTCAACCATGAACACAATGGATTTTTAGTTAAACCGGGATTCGAACTCACTTCTTTCTGATAGCTCGAACCAACCAGGCCACCGTGGAATCGGTGCTTGGTGCCAGTAATTTAGGGACAATGTGAAGCAGTTGATATTAAACATCTCAGTCATCTGAGTCATAGCTCAATCTCGCTCAAACATTTTCCTATAGATTATGCATACAATGCTGAGCCACTTATTTTAATATTACGCACTCATAAGGAAATAAGACTCATAAGGAAATAATGCCACTCATAAGGAAATAAGACTTGCGCCACTCATAAGGAAAAAAGGCTTGCTAACTGTATTATGAAATCAGGCTGTATCTTTTGTCTAACTAGACGAGTCATGTCTGTGTTTGGCCACTGTTTTCTGTCATCATGGTACTTTAACGTTCTGATTACTATTAGGATACACAATTTTAAACAGTGCTTACATTTTGATCAATACGTTATGATAAAAATCGAACGTATGACACAATTCAAGAAATTTATCTCTCATCACTTGCATTTTACTAGAACTGATGCATTGGCGAATTCAAATCATCACAATCAAACCTTAAAACTTAATCTAGCTTCCAATTCTCCTAATATGGATGAAATTTAGAATTGATCAAGATTTTGTCTTTTAAATTCACCTTTAAAATATTTTCTTAGTAAATTTGACCATTTCCCTAACTTATGTTCAAGGTTGATAAAACTTATAAATTTGTGCCTCTTTATTATGATTAGATCACTTTTTTGGCTTAAATTTCAAGTTGAGTGATATATATATATATATATATATATATATATATAAATTCTTTTGTTATGAAATCAGAATTCTAAATCAGAAAACTAAAAAATTATTAAAAACACCGCAAAAACATTTATATCATATCTGTTACAAGAACTATTATAGGGAAAGTTATCTGGAGAAAGCAGTTTTAACGTGTATGTGTGTCACATTGAGATAAATTCTGACGTTACTGAAATACTAATTTTTTATTAGAATAATTCGTTTCATGAATGTTAAGTAGTATTCACTCATCACATTTGTCTAAACGTTGCTCTTTATAGTATTTTCTGAGTAAAGAATTCAATTAAAAGAGAGTTACAGTTATAATTTTTTGTCTGATGGCTTCTTCCTTTTGAATATTTAAGTAGAGATAAAAAAATCTTGCTTGTATTTAAATTCAGAACATATTTTCCTTATCCGCTCTTTTAAGTAATTTTTTATAACCTAATAGCTTTTTTATAACCGAACCATTTTTTTATATATTAAATCACTAGTAATTATCATTTAGTTATATACTTTCTAAAATTATTTTTTCTATTAAAATGTTAAGGAAAAGTATCAATATATTTATTAAAACACTAAGGTTAACTGTAAATATTTATAAAATAATGTATAGCTTGCTACTTTCTCCTAACATGACACACTAGTTTTATGGAACTTGTAGCGTAATGTAACCATTCAATTACCAGACAGGTGCTCTGGCATTCGGTTCAGAAGCGCGGGTTTTATTCATGACCCGGTCGTGGATATGCTTAGTGATTCTGAGTCTCTTTCAAATTGTAGTTTTCAGTCCATTTATCTTTCTTGTGTGTGAAAAATGATCATAACGTGTTAACATTACCAAACTAAACGCCTAGCAAAGGGGTTTTGATTTCTATGGGAATTTGAATATAATGGGTGCTCTCAACATGGTCTTTGACTGGGTAAGAAATAAAATACAATATCTCCCAAAACGAGAACAACTCTTTTCTCACAAATCATAGCATAGTTTTAATCTTTAGATTATGGCAATAAATCTTACATATTTATGCATTCTGATTAACTGTAAGCTTGATTAGAAAGTTTATAAAGTATGACTTCACATCACCTATTATTTGTTCAACTATCGTCTAATGAGTGTTTGTTTTAATTTCTCATTAGAATACAGAAATAATCTGGGTTTAAAAAATGTATTTCGTTGTAAAATGTCTAACAGTAAAAGCTTTCATTCTGCCTTATATATTGTATTCAGTGTTTTATTATACTATACAATTATTTTCCATGATTCTTATTTCCAAAGCTATTAAATACGTTCAACTGATCAGAATTTTAGAATGTAATATATTAGAGAGATCAATACTGAACTGACACATTTCTAGCAGAATGATCATACCCATCAAACAAAAAACACATGCAAATATTTTATATATTTAAAATTTTACTTTCTTAGAACTCAAATTACTCCTCTAGAGGTAATATTGTTTAATCGTATCCATTCAAATAAATTCATTTAATTTGTAGAAAATCCATTTCCAAAAAAACTGACGAATACTAACAAATATATATTTTTCATAACTAAGACGATGTATGCGAGGAAGTACAAACATTTTATGCCTATTTTATTCAGTTTTTATCAGTGTACCTTTATAACATTAGAATATTCAGCATTAATATAGGTAATATTAATCAAGAATTATTCTTTGTTGTAGTTCACTGGAATGTTACTGCACAGTCTTCAAATACAAGCTATTTTTTTTTTTAATTTCCGTCACAACTATAGGAGATTGAAGTTATAGCAGCGAGAGTGAGGGAGTTGAAAATTTAAAAATGATTAAGTTAAATATAAAAAAATTTATTTATTTTTCTCTTCATGTGAAGAATTTTAAGTAAATAACTACTTTAAGATTGTTCTAAAAATCAGAAAGGTTAAAAAAAAAAAAAAAAAAAAAAAAAAAAAGACGTCAAAAGAAAGTGTTAGTTTTTAAAATTAAATATTACTTGCTCTTTAAAATCTTGAATGTTCTTTCAGAAAAATTATACTTAAATGCTAAATATGTACTAATTTATAGTTTAAAAATGTTTCTAATCTTTTGCCAACATTTTTATCAAATAGATAAATTCAAACTAGTAAAACTAGTTTTACAAGTACTACAGAGACTTCATTACTATTTTCATTTGAACATGAAAGCTAAGTATTTCACAATGTGGTGTTTCGAAAGGGGCTATCTATTTCTTGAATGAATAAACTCGTAGTTTGAAGCTCCATTTGGTATATATGCCTATTTCATTTTTCTTATTTAATTGAAGACAGGTATAATATGATATTTAAAGTCTTTGTTGATTTGGTTTTAAGCTCTTTGAAGTAATTGGTGATATCTTACTTCTGTTTTGTCTTATGAGGTAATTTTCTGTCATATTATCTTCGTGATACAAGAATAAGGAAATAAACCTGATTGAAGTTCTTCCAAGGGCTAAACACAGTGGCTATTCATAGAAAAACTGACAATGCTTCTACTATTGGGCTGTCTACTGTGTGGTATCAGGATTAAATATTTAACTTTTTTATTGGGATGATAGGTGAAAGAATTTGATAGTTCTTGTGTCAGTTCATTTGATTCTTCTTTAAAGTTCCTATGGATAAATTTTCAAGAAGTAGATTGAATGTAATTGGTATTCTAACATCTTAAAACAGCTTCACACAAATTATAATTAGTGATGATTTTGACTAAATAAATCTAATTTAATGATGGAAGGCAGATCATCATGTGGTCATAAAAAGATTATAAAATCAAATATTTTATTTATCAGTCATATAAATATAGAGGATTCCATATTTCTTAAGAATTTAAAAAAATAGAAGGTAATAATTATGTTAGAATATATTTAAAAACTATACTGTTTTGATGTATAATATTAAATATATTGAGTTCATTCAAAGTTTACATAACATTTTTTCAGAACTTAGGGTGTCTCATAAAAATTGCGTAGCTCAGTCAATTTAGCTATTGGAACAAAACAATACAGAATGATAGTTAGAATCGGTAAGGATTTAACTATTTTTTACGAGCAAAAAAACAAAATCAATAATTTTGGGAATTTTTCTTCAAAAATTATGAATGGGAGTAAAACATTTCAAATTACAATTAAGAAATAATCTAGGCATCCTTTTTAAATAGATTAATTATATTAAAAAGAGATTTCATTGTATAATTTTACTAAAGAGTTGATTTCAACCGTAAGATTAGATTTTACATACATCTTTCAGAAGATAAGGTTTCTCTCTGCAAATACCAAGAAAACTAAAACTTGAATTTTGTTTTCTTTTGTAGAAAATACTGATGCCAGATTTATGAGTATTTTATTGAGTTTAGACAACTGATCAAGAATTAAAAATTATTTCTGAAAATGTATAAATTCTAAATTTGTTACCTTTACTCAGTTTAATTTATACATTAAATTCTGAATTTTGGAAAGTGGTTAAAGAATTTTGTATTATTTTCTTACCGTCTTATTGATTGTGAATGACTTAAATATTTTCTTTTAAAAACATTTTATGTTTTTCTGTAAATAAAAATATTTATTTATTTGAATTTAGTTATTTTAATTTAGTAAATTATATGAATTTTAAAAAATTAATCGAATAAATCGTCAAACTAATATTATTACTCATTGTATTTTAAGTTTTTCTTTGAAATGTAAAGTGAATGCGACGTATTACGTCAAAAAATCAGACAGCATGCAATTTTCAAAGATTTAAAGTTAAACTTCAAAAATATTTCAACAATCTATTCAATTTCAATTCAAAACTATGTTAAAAGAATCAGAAAAAGTAATTAATAATTAATAAAAACTGTCAACCTCTTAGAACGGAATAAATAGAATTTTATACAAGAACTCTCTTGCAGTGTGCAATGTGGAAACAAATTCCTAAGATATAATGTCTCATGTAGTACATAAGTTTATCGAGAATCATCCAAAACTTCAAGATAACATAATCCAAAATATCAGCAGCCACGCTTAAAAATGTCAGAAACACATCTTTTAAAGATAAGTCTCGTCTAGGAGCAGATGTTTATCAATTGTTTCTTTTTTTATAGAAGCAGTTTCAAACATTTGGTTCTGAGTTCTCCCTGTTTATTAATAGTGATATTTTTCTCTTCCTTTGTATTATGCAACTTTGAGATAAGATTATTTATTTCACTGACCTCTGTTAATGAAAATTTTACTTTCGTAGTTTTTGCTGCAAATGAATAAGCATATGTAGAGAGGTTGAGGAAAAGAATATTTTTATGTGTATAAAAACAGCTTATAATAGCTATAGATTATGCAAAATACCTTATCAACTTGCATAAAAAGAATTTGTTTAAATAAGAGAATTTGATATGAAAGAGAAAAATATAGAAATCTAGTTTGCTTTTCAGTCATATACATTATAACATATATTTTTCTAATTTGCGTTGTTTATTATACATGCATCTCTGTATGAAATGAATGTTTAAAATTATATTGAAGTTATAAGATAAGAAAAATACATTACCATACATAAGCAAGTATTCATTAAGAAATATTCATTTCATTATTTGTTTACTATTTTTCTTGTTTTATTGACAAATTAAATTCATTTTGAAATACTATACTACTATATTGTAAAAAAGTTGTAATTTCTGCTTACTACTGGTTATAAATATCTTGATTGAGATTTTTAAAACTTTCGAGAAATTGATTTTCAGTAATTTTTACAGCACCTTTTGATGGCCTTGTTCATCAATAAAATATTTATGTTTTGAGTTTGCTTTCTGTATTGTAACTATTTAATAGTTAACTTTTTTCTGAACAAATAAGTTTTTTTTTTGAAATATGAGAATGAAGATCAATTATGAAATCTGTGTTTTGGAGCAGGGTTGTTGTATTTTCAAGCTGATAAAATATAATCGTGAACATTTTGAATGGGGGTATCAAATTTTCTGTTATAAAATTGTTATCATTTTAGTCATAGCCATATGATCAGATTTAGTTTTTCCTTCTGCTTTACGATATTTCTTATTCAGGATGTTATTAGAATCTGCTAGTAAAGAAATATATTTCTCGCTTTTTATTTTGATAGATATCAATCTTGATATTGATTCATCAGAAGATCTTGTTGAAAAGGCCTAAACATGTTAACTAGTCGCATATTGATGTATCTTAATTTTTGTAGCGTGAAAAGTTTAAAAAAGTGAGGCCTGATCTAAATTTAATAACTTGACCGTGGTTTTAAAATTGCAATATGATTGACTTTGCCTAGAGCAAGCCAGTTGGATACTGGATACTTAAGGAAATATGACAAAGTAAAATAGTTATTCTTCAGTAAGTATTAGTTATGACTTGATTTTATTGCTCAATATAAACCTATAATTTAGTCCTTGGTATTCTGATATGACTTTGCATCGCAAGATTTGTTGTAAAAAGTGTTGGTTGCAGTGATTTTTCGAAGACGCTAATGCATCCGGATACACCTGTCAATCATTTGTTTTCAGCGATGAAACTATCTCCTCTCTGTGATGCATCTCTGAGAATTAATTAAGACGTATTCAAGACCTAAGCTAGCTATAAATATCTTTGCTTATGGTATAATGTCTTTTGATCTGATCAATCATAGAAATTTAGTTATGCGGGAAAAATTTATTATTATGTGAAAAAGCAAAAATTAGAATGATAATTTTATATTCCAAATATTATATAATAATTAGAAGATCACCCAATACTAGCAATTATTTAATAATGTTATTTTAGGATAGTTAATATTAATGTTAATAATTTAATATAAATTCTGTGTGTGTCTTATAAAAAAATGTGTTCACTATACATCATTAAGAATTCTCTACATTGTCAGTATTTACAGCACGTAAGATGCAGTATTTCACAATAAATTGACCACGCACGCACATATTTTTCCTTACATTGGGATTTTATTTTAATATGCTGTATTTTTTTTTATATATCTACACAAAAAAAAATACTTTTACTTCATAAAATTTACAGGTCATACAATTTTTGGGAGCTATCAGAAAACAATGCTTAATTTAAGCTGAATTATAAATGCAAAATATATTGTACCACAATTGTTATGTTATTTATTTTAACCTTTTATTTAGATGGTTACAGAATGCATTTTATTAAATTAAGCATAGTTCGATTTTATCAAATATTTTTCTCATTCGTGTAATCTAAGATGATTGAGAAAAATTTCTTAAGAAACCGAAGAGTTTACGGTACCCTATACAATTTTACACTTTGTTGTTTTGCTAAAAATGTTAGATCTGTGTTTTAGCGCGTTTAATGACATAAATAGTATGAGAACTTATGAATAAGCAAACCAGGTTTGCTATAGTCTATGGAGAAAATGTGTTATGTTTTGAAAAGTAGTGGATTCATTACTTAACCTAACCAATGATCTTCATATTCAGAGTGCTTTATGCATGATAATTATTCATAATGTCTGATATCCTTCTTCTGTGTGGCGTAGAATTTAGAGAAAGCCTGTTCAACCGGAAGCTTAAACATGTCAAAAATTTTAGCCAAAGCATGTATTTAAAAACATTTATTTAATTCGAATATGAACTTGCGAGTTTAATTCTCGCTTCAAACTTTGCCATAAATGTATACGTTTTTCGCAATATATCTATGTTATTGTTAAGTTAAGTGACTGATTGCTTATCATATTTCATTATCTTCATTGCCATGCTATATCTTGACTCCTGCATTTTAACCATTCAGCTTAATTGTGCACAGGAAAAATAAACGATTTCAAAATAATGCAAATAATTCCCTCTAAGTATCAGTTTTCAAAAGTTAAAATTGTGGAAAATAACAGTCTTGCGAGCATAAATAACCTTAAATATATTATTTTTGAATTTAATATTGTTAACTGTTAAGAGATTATATAAGTATCTCAAAATACTTGGGTACATTTATAATGATGAAAATACAGCCAAAACATTTCTTGTAGTTGTCAGAAAATATAATAATTATAAATTAATTATTAATTTAAAATAACATTTTATTTTAAATAATTTATTACGCTTGTATTTAAACATTATCTTTGAATAACGTTAGTACAGATAATTATAAATGTTTTTGTTTAGTTTTAGTAAATAAATTATGGCAACTCGGTAATAATTTACTTATCATTTGGTGTTCTGCCTTACCAGAGTGTGCATTGAAATTGTTTCATCAAATTTATCATCGGTCATTTTTCAAATATAGTTTCGTTAATCAAATCTCCATTGATCTTAATAGTAAACTATTCAGAATGTAAATATAAGAAGGATATTAATTACCTACAGTGTTATACGAAATATTTGACTTAGTTTCATAAAAAGAAAAATATAATTTTATCCTTAATGAGAAGCCTGAAAAATGTTCATACAAATGTTTTGAACCATTATGAAAATAAGAAAAAAATACTTGCATATATTCATTGTTATCATGGAAGCAATTTTCATTGTATGAGTCTAATTGCTCTTTGCTCTGAATACATTTTTTCACCCTCAGCTGAAGATATAAGCTAGTTTGCTCAAATAATATTTTGGTGTATTCATGTAATTAAATGAAACGTGGAGTATAGAATTAATTGCTTATGAAACTTAGTTAAACTATTCCGATATATTTCTTGCTTTTTATTTATGCTGACTAATACTACTAAACACACTCAACTGCTTCGTTATTTTGCACCACAGCCAAATAAAGAGGTTGATATTTGAGTGGGTTCCTTCCTCTCCACATCAGGCCATCTGAATGATTTGGAGGCTCAGAAAGTTTTAATGAACATACACTACCTCAGTGCGATGATCATCGGCTGGTTCTGGTATAGAACCACCCTTCTTCCGTCATTAAAATGACACCATACTCCAGTAGGTATGCAGTCCCATTATTTGTAGGAATACGTGAGAAAAATGCAAACTTTATATTTTTAAGAACTGGTAGCAATTTAATAAATAACTCCACCCTAATTATCTCTTATCTATTTTTTTGTATTTGTTATCTCATATATTTTGTTGGAGCACCTGTATCCCTATCTTTGGTATATAATGTTGATAAAATTAGTTTCAATGTTTTTTCCATATGCTTCACATTTTTACCTGGGCTGTGTCGACTTTATTCCGATTTACAAATATTCTTAATTTTAGGTCTCAATTAAAATATTCACTACCCTAATTATTAAATATTATTTATTAGTACGCAAAAAATAAATGATTATTAATTCATACATATCGTCAAGTCTTAGAATATTTGTTTGAATTTATTAAATATTTTTCCTAAATTGTAATAAAATATTTTCAATTCTATATAATCTCTCTGTATGTATTATTATTTTGTACCTCAAACTAAGTTTGAATGAACCTCTTAA
Organism: Latrodectus geometricus; assembly: GCA_026290005.1. Lineage (NCBI taxonomy): Eukaryota > Metazoa > Arthropoda > Arachnida > Araneae > Theridiidae > Latrodectus > Latrodectus geometricus. The sequence continues at coordinate 2,553,717 of JAPDSC010093491.1, read as the reverse complement.
CTATTAAATGAATTCATAGCTTGAATCAATATTTAAGATATCAAATATTACCAATATTTATCTAGTTCATGCAAAAAAATTGATGGAAATAGAAGGATAGTAAATGAAAAAATAAATATGAAAACGTATAACATAGCCTTCTCTTCAATATTATAAATTTGACTCGGAAATCAATGCATAATGACATTGACGAAATTTATTGACATGTCTAAAAATTGTAAATATAAGCTTTTAAAAGGAATAATAACTGAATTACTCAGGTGAGAAATATTAAAGTATTTTCATCTAATAAAATTTTTCTCTCGAATAACTGACGGTAATGACATAAAATAATAAATGATTTGATTTGCAGTTACTCTTGATTTGCAGTTTACGGTTAAAAACATATTGTATAAATTGACTACTTAAATTTATTTTTAGATTTCACATTTAAAAAATAATTGGAAGAAAGTAATTATTTCTGTTTATGAATAATCTGTTTATGTATTGTAATATATTTAATATTTCTGAATATGGGTGATTTTGAGTATGATTGTATGATTTTGAGGGATAATGTATGATTTTGAGTTTCATATAAATAAAACGTCCTTAATTATCAGACAAGAATTCGAAGTTCATTTAAACTATAAGCATTGCCATTTACAACTAAGAAGATAGAAAATGTAGTCTAGTCTGCTTAATCGTCACCACAGAGTGATACTTTAAAGGATCTTATTGATATTTTTAAGCATTGTCTTTATTTATCACATACCATTATAGTGATGTTTTATTCCTAAAAAAACTTTGAAATACCTATATATCAAAATTTGTTTAAAAGGAATGCACTTGTTCCAATGACATTTCTCTTCTTTAACAGTTTTAACTCTCTTTTATAATATTTCTCTGAATGAGAAGCTTTTATAGAATGATTCACTCCCAGGAGAGTTGAAAAGGAATTCTTGGAAAGCGAGTCAAAAACTTCTAGGAATAAATTTAATTATAATCAAAGAGAGAGAAACGTTCTTAAATAATGATGTATTTCTTCGAAAATTGAAAGTAACTAGATGCGTAATAGAAAAGTTGGAGTCTAAAAAGTCTTAAGCAATATGATTAAGCTAAGTCACATCCTGTAAAAGAAAAAAAAAAAAAGAAACTTCAAAGTATGTGAACAAGTAAAAATTATCAATCCAATTTTTTACTTATATATACTTTCCTTTTATTTTCTTAATTTTACTTCTTTATCTAAATTCAACAAATGAATAGGATATTGCTGTTTCACACAATCCATTAGTATGCATTGTAACTAGCAGTTAATTTTTTCATTGCTTGAAATATAATGAACAAAAAAATCAAGAGTACAGAATTTAATATAAACTTAAATTAATAAAAATAAGAAGCAATATAATGGTAAAAATTTAAATACTTATGAGTTTTATTTAATAAATGTAAATATGTTAGGAATGATAAAATGATTTTTTGCCACTTGGGAATGATTAATATTATATTGCAGTAGTTTATGATTACTTTAGTTAATTGCTTTCGTCAAAAAGTTTTTTATTAAAAACTATATCGTATATTCATAATAACATGTGATAAATCAAGATGGATCTAAAATAGTGCAAGATCTTATTAAGTGCAAAGTGCAAGCTTTGGGGGCCTATCCGTTGAAAGGGTTAAGAACTACAGTCATAGATTATATATATCAGATGATTTTAATTTCATTACTTGTGTATGTGTTTACTTGTGCAATAGCATATGTGTTGCATATATATGCTAGATTTGATTTTGTGGAACAGACTAGCAACAAAAGGGCTTAGCACTAATCAGTAAGAATATATATCAGAAATATTTTACATCGATTAGAAGTCTAAAATTATTATGCATAGTTTTTCATGAGATGTATACTAAGACAGTCCGAATTTTATATAATAATATCTCATTGACATGCATTGTATTAAACTTACTTTATATATTTTAAAATGAAAGAACTTTGAATTTTACCAAATTAATAAACACTGGAAAAACTTGAATTTTTAAAAGCTTTTTTACATGCATTTTTTTTAAAAAAAATTCAAAGTTTATTTTATGTGACAAAATTTATAAAAAAATCATATAATACACCACAGACTTAAAAAAAATTATACCGTTGCTGTGCTATTTCATGATTTCTCTAGTTATAAATTTAATATTGCAATGTCTTTTAATAATTTAGCTGTTTAAAATCATATTTCTTTGAAATTTTATTGAATGTTTGCATCTAAATGCATACATTTGCTTTCCTGCGTTTTTAAGCTTAGAATTTTAATGAGATCAGATAGGACAAGAAATTAATTAAAAAATCTAAATCAGATATAACTATGTCCATTAATTTCTATCATCCCTCATGATATAGTATGCTCCTATAAACATTAAAACTTAAAAAAATTTGTTCCTATCATTTATTCCTTTTTAAGATTTCATGAGATAATTTCTCATGAAATCTTAAAATTTTCTTAAGTACAAGCTTAAGATATCGTATCATCTCAACGTCCTTACAAAACATGACTCTTAATCAAATAAAGGAAAAATGTATGCAAATAGTAAACTCTATAAGTTTTATATTAAAACATTTTGCAAATAAACACTATGTAATGCTTTTACTTTTTCTTTCCTTTCTATCATAATTATATCTAAGTTATTATTTGAGTTACAAAATCAGAATATTAATGAACTATTACATTTAATGAATATCACACTTTCAAATCCTTTTTTGGAAACTCGTGACAGCAATTGTAAAGAACAGTTATTAAAAGCTGACTTACAATGCGAAGCAGGTTCACATATCTGCATTCATTTTTACCATAATACTTCTGAGCTATTCAAGGTCTGTTATATTATTTATGACTCCAGTATCTTTAAAAAAAACTTATATGTTTTTTTTTCTTCACATAGCGCTCCTCATGTTGATTATTTGAATTGAAATTTCATCAGGTGGCCTTCATTAAGTTTATTCTGCTAAAAGAGTCCTTAATTTTGGAGCACAAAATTTTCATTATGTAAACCGAACTAGTTATACCGTCTTTTATTATCTTTTTAAAATTAACAGTGGTCTATTTAACAACTCGTTTCTAGGAAATATCTGATGCTATAAGTTGAAATAGAATACGCTTTTTCTAATATAACCATTTGCCTGTAGAGTAAAATTTTTAATCTATAACATTTAAAATTATCAGTTCCTGTACATAAATGTAGATAATGCTGTAACAAAAATTTTTATAAAATATATAATAATCAGATGATATTTTTATTAATATACTTTAACTTTTTATTAATTCTTTTTATTTTTTTAGTAAGTTGTGTTGGGCATTTGATTCAATATCAAAAATTTTGGTCAAAATTTATGTAAAGAAGATTCTCGAATTAATTTCTTCCATTTGCACTTAAATTTTCTTAAGTTCATTTTTGTATGCATGCGCTTGAAACTCTAATGTGTCATTGATGTAACCTAACTGTAAAATATATCAATGGTGATTTTCATATTGATTTTGGTTCTTTTAAATGCCTCTCATAAGAAATAGTTTAACATTTAAGACTAGGAGCAACGTTTTTATAAACGTAATTCAATTTAAAAAAGTTAGATAATTTTAATATGAATAATTTGTATTGCAAATTAAACATTTGCTCTAAAATATAATTTACATTGCTTACAGTTTATGTACTTAATATATATATATATATATATATATATATATATATATATATATTGGTAGTAAAGTATCACGTGTAATTAACAATTTCACATTCTTGTAAAATACTATATTTAGAATCTAGTTTTGTTCCCTTGGAGCAGCTTGTCTTTTTTGGACCTTGCGCCATAAAACCCAACCAACCAACTAGCTTTGTTCCCAATCCTATAAAAGTACCAAGGAGAGTCAAAACTTTGAAGTGTGGTAGAGTGACAGTTAACATCTTGTTCTGAAATTAACTATTTTCTAATTTACAACAAAACCACATAAATTTGGAGTGGTTAATTTTTGTAGATTGTCTCAACATGATAATATTTTGTTAAAGTTATCGAAAATAATTCTCTGTGTAATATAATGACAAAAAAGCATTTATCAATTTTGTCTCTTCTAAAATAATGAATTGCAGTTTAACATAAAAAAATGTAGTCTATTCTTTTTAAAAAAAACATTTTACCAAGTAAATTATCTTTCGCATTTAAAACAACATTTGTAATACTTTATAAATTAAATATTTACATACATAATCTGACTTTTTAAGTATAGAAAAAGTTTAATAAAGTGGAAACTATAAAAACACTTTTGCTTGTGTAAGTTAAATTATCTTAAAATATTATTATTCAAAATGCTTAGAGGTAAATCTTATTTATTTAATATAAAAAATGCTCTCTATGCTTTAAATATTTAGAAAATATTCAAATTTTTTGTGCACTAAATAATAAACCCATAGAAGCGTAATGATGAAAGAATTTTAATATCTTATTTTAATTATGTCTTTTTTTTACCAACAACAAGGGAGATATTTTACTCTTGTCTTTCTAAAGCTAATAGTAAAATGTTTTGCCTAAAAAGGGAAAATGCATGTTCTAATTTTTTAATAAACTATTTGTATTTAAAATAAAGTTTATATAAGAACATTAAATAAATGTTAAAACTGAGTTTTAACAAATATATAAATTATAGTTTTTTGTATCATTAGATATATATATATATATATATATATATATATATATATATATATATATATTATATGTATATAATATATATATATATATATATATGTATAAATCTTATATATAGAGTATATACATATGTTCATTTATAACTGATTGTATTTTCTTCTGTAAAAGTTCTTTAAAAAAGTATTTTTAAATCTAGCATTTTAGTGACGAAGCTCTAAAGTTAGATTTTCAGGTAGCAATCATTTATTTTATTAATTGTTACGATGTTTGTGGTTGAGAGAATTGCAATTGAATAACACAACTTCTCGCAAAAAATTGCAATTCATTTTTAGCATTTCATTTTTAGTTCTTAATTTCAAGAGTAATTAATCTAAATTTGAATTCTTATCAAATGACGTATAGGAGAATATAATGTATCTCATTGCATAAATTTCCCCAATTTATTGAGAATTTTCGAAATTTATCCAAATTCATACTTATCATTTATATTTTCTTTCATGTATAGCTATATTTCTATATTCCTACCAAACGGATATATAACTTTAAATATCATGATCATCAGCTGATCACCAAGATATTTGTATACACTATTTTTTTTAAAAAAAATTGTTTTCTTTTTTTAAAAAAAAATCTGTGGAAAGAGATTGTTTTTCTTCAGTTTTCTTGCCGAAATAATACGTTACGGATGGGAAAAAAAAGCAAAACAAATATGAACTTAACTTAAGCGGAAATTCTGATAGATTGGAAAGTTGGATAAAAAAAAATAGAAGGAAGTATAATTATTATCTATGTCAATCAAAGGAACTGAGGAAAAAATTACACTTTTCATATTTGAAATCGAATGAAATATGCACTACTTATTAATGAAGAATTGAATAGATTTCTTTTAAAATTTTAATAATGTTTTTCTTCACAGCTATGTTTTCTCTTTCTTTCCTTTCTTCCAAACTCATTTTAATGAGCCTAACAATTACCAGTTGTCATTTCAAAGTAATAGATTCTACATTTTTTTCTTTAGAAACGTCATCGATGTAGAATATTTGAAACGACAATTTTACACTTCAAAAATGTTCCTTTTTAGAAAGCAATTTTCTAAATGTAGCTGAAAAATAAAGTATTGAGGACATTTTTCTTTGTTGATGTAATATATAACCTGAAAAATGTAAATAAACACATAGATATAAATATTTATTTTTATAAATATGAATGAAAAGAGAATAAAAGTTAATATTTTGGTTGAAACAATAAAATGTTAAAAATAGAAAATTAAAAAATTACCACTTCCTTTTTAACTGTTATTGCGTAATTTTGTTTTATTTTGTCCAAATTTTTCATGAATATGGAATACAAATTAAATAGTTAATTTAATTTGTATTCCGTAAAAATTATTGTAAATTTCTTGTTTATTTGACAGTATTTTATTGTTAGTTGCCCCTAGTTTGTTCTTAGTAACAGTTGCCATTATTTTATTATTTATTTCTTTTAGATTATAAATGTATTTCAGTATTCTAAAATTCAAATATTTTTCAAGATAAAAACTTTGTTATAATTTCAATTTTCTAATTATTACACTTTAAAGATAGCATGAAATAAATATCTTATATATGAATATAAAGTTAAACATGCTGAGATATTTGAAAAATTACCATTCTATTTCATGCAAAAACAAAATATGATAATAACGTCATCTATTTTGCTTATTTGAGTGAAGAACTTAGAATGCGTTTCTTCTTTTCTGTCGAGTTATAGCCCATGGCTGTGTCCTTTTTTCGAAGTTTGTGTTATTATTCATCTTATTTCAGCAACATTTTGTTGTTCGGTTCTTCAGACTTTTCTTTTTAGGATATGTATTTAACCATTACCTTGCCAAAACTTATCTCGACCAATCACATACCATGAACATTAGGAATTGAATTACAGAGAAATTTTTGCACCACTACTTGGAATTTTCCACAAGGCATAAATTCTGGCATAGTATTATAGTCTCATAAATTAAAGAACAAACATTTGTTTTCCAAGCTGAATAATTTCTACTCCTAGTCCAGTTTTGCTTATTGTAGTTATTGTTAATGCCAAATTTGTATATTAAATTATGGATATTGGACGCCACATAATAGTTTATAATATATTATGCAAATGGGGATTATATAAATTTGAACTAATAAGGAAATTAAAAAGTAAAATCTCGACCCATGCTAGTTAATTTTTTTTAAGGGACAGTATTTATAAATTGAAGCAAGAGACACAAAAAAAAAGAATAGAAATTCACAGCTTGCTGATGTTACAAACAATTTCAAAGTTAGTTGCGAAATTCGTCAATAGATGGCGCTAAGAAAAGATTTAGCACACTTGTTAGAAAACACATTCCTTCAATTGCCATTCCGTTACTCCTACCTGCTAATGAATTCTACTGAATAACTATGTGTTTCTGCATAAAAATGGCTTAAAAAAAGACTTCTTGCCTTAAAACTTCCCACTGAAATTGGTGAAACAATATACAATTTCCAAAGTAAGGGTATTCCTACTAAAAAAATAAACGGTAAATTTATAATTTAGATTTGATTCCATATTATATTTTGAAAAATACACACGAGACAAAAGTGTAAAAATCCAAAAGCTGTTTAAAATTGAAATGGCGTCATTGGAACATCCTTGATGCAAATGAAATCACTCCAGTTATGTTTCTTTGACAGAGCATATTATAGCTGTATGCAAAAACTTAATAAGAGTAATTTCCGAGCTTCAACGTTGCGTACGCTGAGCTAGAATGCCAGGTGTTTGGCGCTTTGTGCTTTGGATATGTATAAAAGTTCGAAGTCCACTTTTAACTATAGTTCTTGGTTTAATTAGTTTTCTTGTGCAAAAGATTACCGTTTGGCAACAAACAAACCAAACCAATCATGACTCTAGGCTAAATTATTGTTGTTTTTTTCATTTTTCTAAGAACTTTTTTATTAGGGTTACTTAAGCTTATAACAATTTTTTAAATTCTAAGGGATTGAATATTTTCTAGTTTCAAAATAGAACAACAAACAAAACTTCTCAAGATTTCTGTTTTTTTTTATTTTTTATTTCAATCCTTAAATGCATAAATCATGTGTTGGAGCATCATGTAAATGTATGTGTAACAAGATGGCTGCATTATATTTTGTGTAAAAAATTAAAATTCATGTTCCCGAACACATAATTTACTAACTAATTTCCCATTTAATCATATGCTAAATTTTATTAATAAATATATTATTATAGTCAAATAAATGTATTATTATAGGGAATGTGATTGTATTACTCAAAGTAAATTGTCAGGCTCTAATCATACAATATATTTGTACTTCATTATTTAATGAACATATGTGTATATAGAATAATATATAAAATAATTTCGTTTTTTGTCAAATAATAATAAATATCAACAATTGTTAAGAAAACTACTAATTGTGTTTGGATTTGAATTTTTGTATTTCTCTTTCATTTTATTAAATAATAAATTATAAAGGAATTTTATTTGTACAGATTTTTAAATAATAATTATATGGCATTTAAATTCGTTAGATTTCTTCTTGATCAAAATCATATAATTAGTTGGCATTCTATTTATGTACTTTCATTTTTCATCACGTTTTTTTTTTTTCAACTTCTCTGATATCATCTTACATAAACTCTTATTGAATGATTTAATGTTTCGTTGTTTGCTTTGAGATATCTTTTTTCCAAGAAACACATCTGTGTTCCTATTATTAATTTATTTTTATTTCTGAGTCTGTGATACTTCTACTTATCACTTTTTGTTGTAATATAATCATTTCAAACATAGAAAGGACCTACTTCAACACAATAGTAAATTTGTAACAAAAGTATTTTTTTAAAAAATCTCTTATAGATTGCTTAGAAAATGTTCACAGAATTAAAAGGTTTCGAATAAAAAATGCAATAAAAATAGACATAACTCAGTTATTTCTAAATTCTCGAGTGATAAATTATTTTTAATATGAGTATAATAAAGAATAAGCAATTTTAGATATTGCTTAAATGTGCATTTGTGAGTAACATGAAGACGCAACTAAGTTTGAAAAAAGGCATAATTTGAAATGAATTCTTATCACCTGACGTATATGAAAATAAAATTGAATGTTGTGATTATTAACTTGAAGGAGACTTAAAATCAATAAATGAAGAACAAAATCCTGAAAAAGGTAAATTTTTAAAAAATGTATGTGTTTCCTTTCAACATTATTTTTAACTCAAATGTTGAATAACATTTTTTATGGTAATGCGTTTTAAGCAGATTTAATAACAATTTGAATCTAAATGATTTTTAAGTAAAGAATAAAAACAAAGCAATAATAGAGGAAATGGACAAAAGATACATACATTAAAACTAAACTGTCTATAAAATTTACATAATTCCTATTTCAAAACGACTAGAATACTTCAAATTTAGTAAATTTTAAGGAACAAATAAATATTACTGGAAATTCTCTTTGAAAATTTTGTCTATATTTGGAATAAAACACAAAACAAATTTTTCTTACAGTCAATAAACAGTAAAAATAATATAATTGCCATTATTATGATTAAAGACTTTTTGTCAGCGTATGTGGAATTTATATATCCCATTTTTGAAAAACGTTTCATCCTTTGATGTGAAAAATTTAGCCAGTACTTGTTTTATATATTTTTCAAATCTGAGTTTTTTGCTCTTCAAAAACTTTTGCAAGGACAAAAACAAGTATATATAGGAGGGTGATAAGTCCGGAAAATATGGTGGATGCGACAGAATTTCCAGCTTATTACTGCAATTATTTTGACGAGTCTCCAGAGCATTATGTAGCCCGACATTATCATGTTTCCTATTTAACTTCACCGACCACTTTTCTTATTCTTTAAATTATCCAATTGTTGACTAAGTTTCTCTAAATTGACCTTTTCGTTCACTTTCAAAAATACATAATGAATTGGTCCTTGAATATCCCGTTGTATACACAACTTCTCTTATTCAGAGTCAAATTATTTTAAAAGTGGAATGGTTTTCTGGGTTCTTTTTCTTACGATGTTTTGGTAGGTAATACACTTTTCTCTGGCTCAAGATGGGTTCGATTTGGTTCCTAGCTAACAGAGATGTGCATACAACGAGTCAATCAATCAAATTATTCTGTCTTCATTCATGTGACACTCATCTTGGATATTTCAAAACCAATCCTATCTTCCAAATACTGTCCGAAGTTGTTTTCTGAGCTGAATTAATAAGCCTTTCTGTGATCTTCGATGTTGTCAGTAAAGGATCCTACTCTTACATGGTTTTAATAATAATCATCATTGATCAAAGATGGTTGCCCAGAATGTGGTTTATCAGAAAAGTTTAAACCACTTGTTTCCCATTTTTCAAACTATCTTCTGTACATCCTATTTGAAACTGTACCTTCATCAAACACTTCCAATAAATTTCTACATGCTTCTGTAGTATTTCCTCCTTGTTGAAATTCGTATTAAATACAGTATTATAAATGAACTTTATCAGTAGCCATCTATACACTATCGATTAACACTTAAAGCTAACATGAATTCACATTGTGTTTTAGTTAATTTACTACGTCAGTGTGTAAACATTAAGCGATAAAAATAGAGAGCCAAGCATATGTCAAATGAACTTGTGCTTACGTATTGAAAAGTGTTGTCATAGAAACGGACATTATTTCCCGATAGACCAACTATGTTACATAAATTTAAACTGAATTAAAATAATGGTTAAATTTCTTTGTTAAGTGATCTATTTAATACAATGCAAAATTTATGAATATTCCTTCGTTTTCTGCAAACACTAGTTTAAAAACTCAAGTGTTGACAAACTCCTAAGACCTTTTCTATATTTTGAACAACACCCTAGTTTCTTGTGTATTAAGCTCATGCAATATGAAATAATATAGAAAACTTCTAACTACTATAAGGATTACATCTATTCTGAAGCTGAATAGTTTCAATCATTCACTAAAGGAAATATTTTTATAAATCTTCTTTGCCTCATATTGCTTTCTATCAACTGCTGACTATCTCAATTAGGTTATATAAATTACTAAACTAAAAACAATCCAATATAATACACATATATATCTATGTATCTGTTTAAAGTCTTAATTTTCCTCCAAACTCCTTTACTAGACCAATCTGAAATTGTATAATTTTGAAAGTATGCGAAACATAATTTAATATTCAGTTTTAAATCATACCTAATGTGTCAAATAACTAAAAAATTTGCATTCTCAGATTTACAAATGATGTTTTACTTACTATCCGATACTACGAGCTAAGAAAAAGCAAATTCAACGGTTGAAATCAATATATTCCATGAAACATGTAAAATCATTGCTATTCGGTCGGTAAATTTACAGAGAAATGTAATGGAGTCATGTTGCTGATGTTTTTTATTATCATATCATCATGTTAAGTCAGAAGATATCTTTATGTCATTTTTTAATTTTTATGTAATTTCATTTTTAGTCTTTTGCATTATCTACTTAAATACTTAAACTTTAATTTGATTCCTGAAATTAATATAGAGTTTAAAATACCTCGAAACATTCAAGTTTGTTATAATACATTCTTTTTTTTAATTAACGACACAGGCATATACGGTCTTAATCATGTAGCTCATCGAAATTAAAAAAAACTTTTTAAGTTAATTACTTATTACATTTAAAACAAACACACAACATACAAAGACACAGCATTACACTTATAATTATAAATAATCACATAAAAGAAAATTAAAATTTGTGCTAAGCACAAAAATTAATACCCATCTTTCTTGGCGTTCTCTGACCGATTTTCTGATTTTCTTACTCACTCTCTTGAGAATTTCTTAAATTGGAAGTAAGGATTCCTTAGAATCATTTAGATGCTGTAACTCGAAAAAGCCAAACCCATAATTGATCCAATTCTCATCGACTTAACATTTCTGACTTACCGAAGAATGAAAAACGTGAGTAATGCAATGGATATCATTCAAATATTAGCAACAAAGTGTTCAATTGACTATCGTCTTGTGTTGTGTACGTGAGAAATATTTCCTACAATTAGCTTATTTTCATTTTTGCTTATCCTTCAAACCAATGCTTATAGTAAAAACGAGAGACAAATTCATCAACACTAAGGAAGTACTAATTCTAATTATATTTGAAAAAGTTTTGTTCATTATCATCTATTATAAAAAATACTGTCATTATAAAGTTTTAAAATAAATATAATTATATATATATCATGTATATTATGAAAAAAAAATTGTTTTCAAATGCCCGGCTGCTATAGGATCTCAGCACTATAAGGGGATGAAGTGATGGAGCAGCCAGTGGATGTGCCATCAAAATGTGAGTGAGTCTTCGTAATTAAGAAGCCGGGCAGAATGACTGGAATACCTCTAGAAGGCACCCCATGACTGGGTCTCACTTCTAGAGGTACCATTTCACATGGAGGAAATTGGATTTATTTAACGTGTCCCAGCCGTCATTAACAAACACAATGAATCTTCAGTTGGGTCGGGATTTGAAATCACTACCTCCCGATAACGAAAATGGATGCCCCAACGAAGCAGGCCATCGCGGCCTCTTTATGAAAAAAATAAGCATACTGAACTGAGCAATTAGAAATTTACGTTTTCTACCATGAATACTTAATGATTGCATCATCAATATTTTATACTCATAAAATCATGAATATCTCCCTTTTTTGTTTTAAAACTACATAATCTGTTTGAGATATGCCTAAAATATATGCACTTACTACATTAAATTTAAGTAACTATATATGTGTTCTTATTGAATATATATAAAAATTTTTTATAAATATTATTATCATAAAATTATCATTTTAAAAAACAATCATTTAAAAGGTTATCTTGCAATTAAACTTCTTTTATTCAAATATGTTCATAAAGCTACGTATTTTTGAAGATTTATTGTGATTTAAATTCCATTTTATAGATAGTATATAAGTTTCTCTTCTCTATCTTTTAGATGCCTCGTTTATTAATAGATGTTTTGAAGGTTAATCAAAAACATGTGAAAATTGTGTTGAATGTTTTTCTTTTACTTTCCGTTCATTATAGATATATCTCTTATATAGTGCATAATAGTTGTTTCTCATTTCTTTCATTCTATCCTAGTAACTTCATTTTGCAAAGTTAAATAAAGATATAAATGTTTTCATCCCGTTCACACAAAATTAAAGTTCTGACCTTATTTAAAGTATTTTTACACCATTGTTGGATTGTTTTGTTTGCTTGTTACTTTTGTGTATGAAGATTAATTTGAGAGAAACTTACAGTTTAAACTCGTGTATCTGATAGTATAACATGCATTATGAGTTTCACGCTGATAATATAAAATATTGCATAACAACTACTGATAATACAATGTTGTTATATAATACTCACAGATAGCTGTTATAAATAACCAAAACATTCTCTACTTATTGCCTCATAAAAATTCGCAAAATAAGGAAGTTGAAGTCAAAGTAACAAGTGTTCTATAATTAAGTTACTGCTAACTGCTTGTAATTAACAATCAGTTAGCAGTAACTTATATGTTTAGATAAGCAGAAATTATCACACTAAAGTACATGAAAGTAGAATATTTTATTATGCTTACCAATAGCATGCTGAACGTCAAAACAGTTGTTTAAGAACATCAAAGGAGATATTTTAGGAGGAACATTAATGCAACTAAATCGAAAAAATTAAACATTTTTTGAAAAATTCATTTATTTATTTATTTTTTGCAGCATACTTATCACAAAATTTTATGAGAAAAAACTTTCATATAGCCACTTGTTCAATTCCTAATTTATCTCACCTAGATTCATTTACTTATATTTTTTAATAAAATACTTATATATTTTTTCCATACTTACTGCTAACTAACCAGCCGGATTTTATAATATATACACTGCAGAGAAAACTCCAAAAATTATCAGGTGATAACTCTTCTAGAAGCATACACACCATTTGACATGTCTATTTACAACCAATTTTAGTTTCATTTAGTCAAAATCAGCTGTTAAATTAAATTATGAAATGAATAACTAACTCGGTCTTTTAGCGCTGTGGTGAACAGCACTTCTCGAAATCATATACAGATTGCTCTAACTCGCAGATTTCACTCACATATATTATTACTAAATTGAAATAATTAAATAATTTAATATAGTGCTAAAATTATTTACTCTATCTTGTGTCTTACACGTATATTGATATCAGCTTCACTTAATAAATATAATAAACGTGTACAGTGAAAATAACATATTAATAAAAAATATTGATTGTTCTTTGAACTTTTCATTTTGAATTTAGTATTTCTTCTATCATCGTTTGGAATTGTATGTTTGTGTTACTCGTCAAAGCAACGTGGTCGACTATTTAAGAACATGGAATTGTATGTCGATTTTGCGTTTAGCCAGAAATAATGTGTCGCGTTGGTTTTAAGCTTCTTTTAAACTAAAAGGATGAATATTCCTTGAGAAACAATTGTCTCATTGTATTCAATTATGTATTATCAGTAAAATGGTATTTGTTTTTGGGGGTAACTGGCATTCAGATTTTCATTAATATGTTCAATACCCTTATCTTATAGCTACATGACGTTTATATTAGTTTTTAAATAATTTTTAATATCTAATTTTCGTTAGACTATTAGAAATAATAATAAAGCTATATTAATTAAGATTAACTGCTAACAACAATAGTCGTGGGCTAGTAAACGACATGTTTTATTAATAAACACGTTGCTAACATGATCCTGTTTCAGCTAAAATCTATTGTCTATTAACTGTTTAATGATGATTGATTATCCTTTCTCTTGTATGTTTGTAAAATTGAGAACCACAACAAGGGTCAATTTATCTGTTACTCGACGGTAGTTCTTAATTGTGCAATATTTCCATTTTTTTTTTGTATGTATGCATATCAGACTATCCCTAATATACCCACTCTTTTTACTCTTTAACATAATTCATTACATCATCTTAAGCAAATAAATATATCATTGTTAAAATAGAATGCAGGATTTAATTTATTTAAATCTATTAATAAGAAAATATTATTTGAACAATTCTTTTTTACATTCATTTTTACTAACATTATCATCTAAGGTTAAAGATATAAATATCTTATTTTTAATATTTATTTCTAAATGTGCCATGACATTTATTTATGACAAATAAGGTTGAAAGGAAAATAATAAAACAGAAAACATTGTAAATTAATAGCCATTCCTGTCAACATTTAAAAAAAATCCCACTTTTAATATTCAGAACATAATTTTATTTATCATTTGTAATGACAGTAGATAGGTATAATTACATGTATTTTTAATCAGTTTGTCTCTTTTAGCCTTCAAATTAATAAGGTATTCGGACATGAAGTTGAGTAAAAAGCTTTATCGCTATTCAAGTAATTAACGCACAAATGCCAAGATAATACAGACCGATCTACTTAAGTTTGTAGGATGGCATCGGTAAGGAAATCCCATACTATTTCAATGGTAAATGCAATGGCTTATCTCAGTAAAAGTAATCCGAAATTGATGACAGCGACGTAAATGAAGCATGTCAAGTTCATCTGTTTGCGTGTCACTATGTGAAATGTGTCGTTATGTAAACACGTTTGGTGTTGTCAAAGCCATAAAAGGATTCTCCATTGCTTTCTATCACCTTTGAGTAAGCACCAGTGTTTTATAGGAAATCGTTTCACCTGTTGGATAGTGGACGAATTGGCGCTGAATGCAAATGCTGAATAAGTGCTGTTACCTGGGATATCATAAAAATTATTATGTCAGAAGAGTCTAAACTGAAAGGAAATTTAATAGTGTGGCATATGTATTGTTGAATATTTTTTCAGATTTAGTTATAGTTTTTATGAAACTATATTAAACTAAATTTTTTTTTCTTAACATTAACTTTTGATTTGTTTTGCATACATTGACTGGTAACCTGCATTAAAACCTAAGTTTTTGGTATGCATGTTTTTGTGGCTATGAACTTTTTTAGCTCATAACCACTAAAATAAGACCATAATAATTATTAATGAAAAAATCATTCTATTATATATAATTACGAAAAGGACTACAAATTCAAATCTTTATTATCAAAATTGCTTTTCATCTACACTATATTATCAAAATGCATTGATTATAATGGTCATTTACACATCAAAATTTACTCTAAAATATAAATTACATTACTGCAAAAGATTTTACATTAATTTTATTGTACTAGAGAATAAAAAAAATTCAGGTACTTAATTTTTGTCATCTTTAAATACATTAGGGGTATACTCTTAAGTGGAATATTTAAAAAGTATTTAAAAATTGAAGTTAATGAGAATAAGACACACAGAGTATAACTTTATTAAATTTATATTTTCAATATGCTTCTTGACGGGTAACTTCCTTAGATGCTGTTGACGCAATAAATACTGAAATCCTCCTTCATTTCTAATGATATTTAATTGAAAATGTAACACTTAATTATTGACGAGGTATAAATGTGGGCTTCGTAATACTCTTAATATTTTAATAAGCAAACACATATGAAAACAGAGAATTATATAAGTTCATACACTCTATGAATTAATTTGCATTTGTGTTTCATAGTTTACTCAACGTTAATTTTTTGCATGAAAGGAACTTGTGATCTCTATCACTTACGTTAAATACGTTTACATTTGAAGTGGAAACCTGTGAAATGTTAAAGAATACACAGTCACTTACTATCTCAGTATTAACTACTCATAGGCGCTCACAAGTCAGAAAATCACTATTTTTCATATGAATTCATTTGAAAACTGCAAAGCAAATGTAGTATAATCTATTGTTTTGAATAACATTCTTAAAAATTGGCCACATGGCTTTAAATGCGACTTTCTGAATACATAACTATAGGGAAGAATATATCAAAGATTATAAAGGTCTTGTTTTGTTCATTTTTACACATCAAAAATTTCCATATTGCCTTAAGAACATTCTTAAAAATATTCAGTTATTTAATAATTAAATATATTGTTTTTAAATAATTTATTAAATTAAAAAAAAACTTAAGTTATAATTTAAAAACTTACAACCTTATGTGTTATTCTAGTGCTTAAGTTTCTGAATCAAATTATTCCATTTAAAATATCTTACTTTGTAAAATAAATTTGGTATAAGAAATAAAAATTAATTTTACAGATATAGAATCTGAGCAAAGAAGTTTATTTTCACTTAAAAATATTTTTTAATATTTGATCATTTTTCTTATACTTATTAAAATATTATATAGCGAACGAATGTTTGAATTAAACCTTAAAGATATTGTCCAAGCAAGGTAAAAAATAAATCTCTTTCATTTACATTTGAAATAGATTCATATAGAATTCAAGCAATGGAAAATGATGTTTCTGCTAGATAATAATAAATTCTGATGAAAAGGAACTTATAAAAAATTTATGTTTTTTAAAAGATAATATATCATAAAGGGGGGGGGGTATTTTTTCATATATATGTATATGCGTATGTGTGTATGTATTTGAGTGAGAGAGAGAAAAATGTATATACTTCTGTTTTCTAAATGTATATTCTGTTAAGGTATATAAGAAGTATACATTTAATTAAAATAAAAATATTTTAATTAATTTCATTTCAGTCATCAACGAGTAGCCTCTTAATGTATATTATTAGGAACACAAATTATTTTTCCCTTAAAAATCTAAATTGCAAGTAATTCTATTTATTATAAAAAATATAAAGTGTACACATTTTTAGTGGTACAGAAATCGAACTGTACAAAAAATTTTGATTCTCTAAAAATAAGGATTAATTTCTTTCAAATTAAATTAATGCTCAGTATGGCTCAATTTGCATACTTTACTTGAATAATGAAAGAAATTAAATTTTCAACAAGTTGTGGAAAGAATAGAGTTAATATTATCTATTTAAATAAAAACTATTGATTAAATTTCGTTCAATATTTCTATTTACTCTATTTACTCTGAGAATAATTCAAAATATGATTTTACAGAAGTTATTTAAATTTTATTTTTGTATTTGGTCAATCTAGGTAAATTATAATCGATACTTTTTAATTGCTTAGCGTAATCATTTTTTATAAAGTTGTTTGATAAAATAAACACGAAAAATAAAGTTGATTGTTTCTGTATCCCAAAGCCCCTCAAAGCAGCCTTGTATCTCGTGGTTTTGAGCTATAATCAAGCGATGAGATTGACATCTGAACGAGTACCCTTTTCTCTCCTCAATGCACCACCACATTAGTTGGAAGACATTGACTGTAAATTCTTTATAATTTGTATATAAAATTTTTAACTTGTATATGCTCTCTTTGCACTCTCTGTCTTTAATCTAGAACTGCCTTAAATCCATTAATTACATGATGATTTAAAAATTTTGAAATTAATTTTATTATATGAAAATTAATTTTTACTATTATCAATATGAAATTTCTCTTAGCGCGTGATAAAATATTATGTTTTAAGAATTGGATTATTGCCTTTTAAAATACGATTCTGTGCAATGATCAGCTATGTAAAAGGCTCTGTCAAAGATCAGCTTTGTTGAAGAAAAAACTAATTACATGATTTTATATACAATTTCACAAAAACTTCAATTTAACTAATTTAAGAGTTTACAAGATAAAAACTATTATCGCAGGACTAAAGAATTTCACAAAACAAACATAAAATCGAAGCCAAACAATCGTCTTTTTCAATTCATTACAAAATATTTATCCTAGATATTTACAGCAAGTCTTCATAGATAAGCACAATAACACATATTTTTTTGTACTCTGAAGTATTCTATATTATATTCTGAAGGCAGCAGGTTCAATATCTAGTAATCAGGGTTTAATGTCCTACCACTAGTGACACGCGGAAGTGTGCAAAGCAGGGCAGTAGATCAGATTCCTAACGCGTCACCAGATAAGAAACAATTGTATTGTTTCGTTGTATTTAAATATAAGTTTACATAAAATAACTCATAAAATAGAAAAGCATTTTGATAGTGATTTTATGAATAGTTTTTCTGCTTCTTTGAAAAATAATAATACAATAATTATCAATTATATATATATATATATATATATATATATATATATATCAAATCGAAGGGGAATTAATATGTTTGAGTTTTTTAACATGCTTTTTTAAGCACAAGCAAAAAAATGTTAACTGAAAATTATTGTTTATTTGTCATTAAAAATGAAACACACACTCACAATTCGGTTTATAATATAATTAAAGAAACTTGTTTACATTAACATACCACTTTTGCTTATAAATAATTTGATGAAATTTCTTTTAAAATACCGCTTTGCTTCAAGTTATGTTAAGTTAAAAGATATATATTTCATAATAATATATAAATAATAATAATAATAAAATAATCAATTAATAAATACATAATTAATTAATACTACTATTAAAATTATGACAGAGCGTTTGACAAAGAGCGCTGCAATTTAGCTTTTACATTTTAAAAATTAGCCACTTTAAGACTTATCTTTTAAAATTAAATGAAAATGTTCTGTAATAAGTCTATGGAAAGATTTCATTTAGTACAAAATTGTTTCTTATTTTTTAAATAAATTTAGAAGTTATCCTTTAAATTAATGTTTGGTTATCATTTAAAGTGGAAGCAGACGGTTAAGAATTTTAAATTCTAAATTGATCAATTCCTTTGTTTATTTTGCAACTCTACATAAAAACGTAATAAATTAAACGTTATGTCAATTCATTATCTACTCAAAAAAGAGACAAAATCGGTTATTCTTTTAAATAAACTTAAAATGCCACTTGACGTGAAAATTTTTTAATAATTGAGTTCTATAAATGGTATATGACTAAGAAAATTGAGTAAACTTTATCAAAATTAAAATAAAAATTGAATCAATATTTATATTTCGTAATTAATTTATATTGCTACCTAGAGATTAACACCAGATTTTAACTTCGTAGAATTTCAATTTATATGATGGAGTTATGAAAATACAAGCTTCTACATGTAGGAACAATTTTACAGGAGCGTCAGAAGAGAAGTGTCACATTATTCATTATCATTTGTACGGGATTTATATACAGATTACATGGATGGAAAAAAAATGATGGCAGTTTTAAAAATGCATTTTCAAAAAATATCCCTAAATATCTAATTAAGTTAAAATGCAGAAAGCAGAATTTAAAAAGTGAAATGTTTCCTACTTAATTTTTATACCCGTAGACCACTTAAACTATAACTAGAGTTAATATACATACCTTCTATTAACATTACATTGTTTGAGTAAGAGGACATTCCAATTCGTTACGTATATCCTTATTGATTAAATTAATAGGTATACAGTTAAATAAATGTAGCTCTTATAGAATTTTTTATTTGAAATGTTTTAAAAGAAACTGTTATAAGAAAATAAATCTTTTGATTTGAAATGTTTAATTTTTTTACTGCATTTTTTTACCAGCAAATTAATAACAAGGATAAAAATTTTTCACTGTATAAAGTGTATAAAAATCAATAACAGTAAAAAATGTGCCATAATAGCTATGAGTTATTATTTAATTCATTTCAAAGCTTGTTACATTCAATGCTGCAACTACTATGTATCAATGTTTCTTAGTGGAAGTTCACTCAACTCAATTTTAACCGCGGTTGAGAAACTGACGATGAGTTTTGCATTTCTGTGTACTACAAACGCAATTTTTGGAGTTGCTGATATAAGCTTCATGAATTTTCAACTTTACGAATTGTGAATATCAACCACTATTTAGGAAGATTCTTCTGAAAACTCAATTTGAAGTCGATTTTGAAGATAAACAAGGATTTTATTTAATAACATTTGTTTTTCCATTGTAAAGGAAAAAACCATTTTTATGTAATTGTTGATGAACTCTTCTAGTTTAAATATTACTTTTAGAGTAATTAGGAGTTCTAAAATATACTATATCTACTAGGTGTGGTTTATTACAATCTATCCATATATCCAGCAATGTTTTCAGTTCTCTTGTAACAAAGTATTTTTGCTACTCATTATAATTTATGCCTAATCAAACACGTGTTAAATGAGGCATTTGTTTTTCCTCTCCTTTTAAAATTTGAACAATAATGCTAGGAGCAAACAAATTTCTTTAATTGGAAAGACACTGCGACCCGCTCCATTTTTTAATTTTGCTGCCTACTCTTCCCCTCTATCCCCCATTTCCAACATTTCTTTTACTGTTAATTGTTCATTTTTGTTACTACTACATGGCATCGAATTCATCTTTACAGTCTAATAGAATTTTCATCTCAATATTGAATTGAATTTGAATTTATTAGATAATTTCTCTTACAATACATAATTTAAAATTATTTATTTATATATATCTGAACTACATTAGAGTTGCATTTATTTCTGTTTATGTACATAAAAAAAGTAATTAAAAACACAACATTGTATTTTTTCAGCTGAGTTGTTACCTTAATTTGTAAAAAATAAATGAAATTTAAAAATGATATTTTCTTAAGAGAATGGATTATTTTTCATGTTATATTTATTTGTAAAAATAGTTTTTGAATTTAATTTTATCTTCTGTAAATGTAGAAATGAAATATGAATGAGAATAAAATGAAGAATATTTATTTGTAAATGAAGAAGGGTTCTTCACATTTGTAAGAAATTTATTTCAAATTCGTTCACAAAACTTAAGGAAGGAAGCATCTCTCTCTCATTTTTTAAACCGCCATTTAAATACATTTTTTAAGTTCAGAGGCAATCTTATTATTTAGCTGAGATTTATATTTCCAAAAATGGAGTTTTTAAATAAATTAAGAAAAAAACTAAATAAAAAATGAATCGAATGACATGCACTCTCAGAGCCATCAAAAATATTTTTTTTTGCTTCACTTTAACGCATAGCTTCGGAGCAGTTCCACTATTGTTATATCATGCCTCCGAGAAACTATTTTAGGTCAGGAATCTCAATCATTACTTTTTGACACTTTTGGAATACTCATCTGGATGGATGAATCATCGTTAGTATGTGAAAAAGATTCCACATGAGGAAAAACTGAATTATAACTTACTTTGTATAGCATTAAATACATTTACATAAGAGTTAAAATGCAATAAAATAAACAAGTTCATTTCTAAATCGCATAGAGGTCTATATACCTATATAAATATGAAATTTTTGGTATGGGGTCTGTCAGAATTCGTATGTAATTTGATGTATATCAAAAACAGAATTTTTCTTGTGTTTTGAAAATATCAATGATTTTTTTTTGTAATTTATTTTGTTGTCTTATTATATTATTTCATGGATTAAAATGTGGTCTGTTTCTAATATTCTGGTGTTATCGAATATTCACTATAAGAAAAAACATGCAATTTTAAAACTAAATAAAGTATTAAATTCGATGGCAAATTAGTTTAATATGATTGAGGACTCAGAGTCTTATACAGCGTTGAACATTTAGAGTTTCCTCTGTAACTGAAATCTTCTTAAGGAAAAATATTTTCATATCAAAATAAATATTTAAGTATAATTTATCCCACATTAAGTTAAAACTATTTTGTTTTCTATGTCTCAGTTATTTAAAAACCGTCTTTGAATAGAAGAATCGAAAAATGTGAATAAAATAAAGAATACCTATAACTGAAGAAAATGTTAAATATTTCAGAATTTTGTTTTATTTTCTAAATTCAAAATCTAGAATAGAGATTTAAAAATCAATAAGATTTAAATAACCTATTTCCTTAATAAATTTGTAATTGTATTAAAGTTTTTATAAAAAAAATCCAAATCAGTTTCATGATTGCATTGTTTGCTCTTACACAACAATTTTCTCTTACTTATTGCTTTTACTTTATTTTGTAGGAAGCTACGCTGGATAGTTCAAATAAAAAAAGTATATTTTAAATTCATCTAGTATGAAATTTATCTGTGAGAAATCCACTATAACATTATTCTGACATGCATATTTTGCTTGCTTACTTTAAATCTTATCTAATTATGAAAATCTAAAACATTATGCATAAAAATGAAGTTTATCATGCATTTACTCATGTGAGGATTCTAAGACATTCAGAACAAGATTGTTATTTAAATATTTCAAAATCTAAAAAAAATGTATTGCCAAATTACTTATTTCAGACGTTCACATTTAAAATAATAAATGTCAAGAAATATACCACATAATCTCCTTAATTCTCTGACAAAAAGTTTTCTTTTACGATTGAAGATTTTAATCCAAATCTTAGAAAAAGTATTTTTTAATACTGTGGTGTTATTCTCCTCGACACGCGTCTCTTGATTTGTTGATGAGAAGGAAATAAAACCATGTTTGAAAAAATATTACGTAGTAGAAATATAGGATATTAACCTCTAGAGAATAAAAAACATTTATTCAAGTAAGAAATATCGTATTTCAATAGTTTCATACAACTAAAAAAAGTAAGCTGAATAAAAATATATTTACTGTTACGTAAGAAGAATTTAATTTTAGAGTTAATTTAAGAACAGTTAATTAAATATAAGTAAAAGAAAGAATTTAATCAATGTATAGATGATTTTTCTCTTGATATTAAGTATTGGAGGCCAATAGTATACTGTCAACTTACATGTCTATTATTAGAAGTTTTATATGTATATGGACATTTATAATTTAACTTTAAAAAATGTTTCTTAAATTTATTAATTGGATAGTAAATTTACAATTATTTTATTTATAAAATAGTTCTTGTTTTTTTTTTATTATAATTATTTGCCATATTTATTATCTGTAAATAAGAACATTTTTTCCCGAATAAAATAAATTATTAAAAAATACATATCTTATTTTATATAAATATATGTTATATTTTGTATAAAATAAGATACATAGTTCTCCGATTTTATGCAAATTTTGCGATGTAATGATCTGTTGTGTCTGAATTGATATATGTTACTGGAGTGCTATAGATTTAAATAATAAATAGCCAGAAACCCATCTTATGCTTGTCTACCTGTTGCTTTATAAAATCTCTTTAATTGATCTGATGTTATAGTTAGAATCGATGTGCTCATTTGTTGTACAGCTGTACAATACGACTAGAATAATTTTTTTAATTATACTATATATATATTATATTTTTTTGACTATCATCAATAGAGTATTGTATAATTTTCAAGAAATTTAAATGAACAAACATTTAAATTTTAATTTAATACAGATATGCT
The DNA here is from genome assembly GCA_026290005.1 of Latrodectus geometricus. Classification (NCBI taxonomy): domain Eukaryota; kingdom Metazoa; phylum Arthropoda; class Arachnida; order Araneae; family Theridiidae; genus Latrodectus; species Latrodectus geometricus. The sequence goes on along the minus strand of JAPDSC010093491.1, from coordinate 2,529,826 downwards.
TATTTTGTATTAAAATACACCATCTTTAAAATTCAAATCTTTATGAAAAGTAACTGCTGTTAATAGAGTATCAAAAAGTCTTACAGTGAGTGTAAAAAGTATTCGTACAGTACGACAATTGTGATTTAAAAGATATCCGTTCATAAAAATTATAAACATAAATTCCATTTAATTAATTATAAATACATAATAGAACATATTTTCATTAGTTTCATGTGAAATTTACCCAAAAATAATTTTATACATGAATATATATTTACAAAACTGTAACAATCCAGCATCTTGTGGTGTATAAAAAGTATTCGTACACTAAAAGAAATGCAACTTTTTTTAGTTTTAATTTTTTTTATTTATTTAGCCATTATGATGTAGCTAATTGACATCATCTTTTAAGTTACTTAAAAGGTTCTTCAGTGGAAATTTTAATGTTTTGAGAAACTGGAAATTCTGTAATGGGTCTTAAAAGTAAAGTGTTTTCTAAAGAGAACTGATTTCAAAACTCCGTAAAAAAAGTAAATCGTACAACAAGATTTCTGATCTAGTCGGTAGACCCTGTTCAACTGTGCAGTCAATCATAAAAAAGTTTGCTGCCACTGGAACAGTTCTCGTACTGGGCAACCATGGCTATTGACATCATCTGACAGACGGTTTATGGTACGTTCCTTAAAGAAGGATCCCAAAATAAGTGATCCTACATTAACATCAGAACTAAAGAACATGGGGAAAACAGTCTCCATAAGTACTGTTCGAAATGCATACAGAAATGAAGCTTTCCATGGCCGTGTTGCGAGACGAAAATTCTTTGTTAGTGAGAAGAATCAGAAGCAGCAATTGTCTATCGCCAAGCAATGCGTTAATGAAAGTCCAGTCTTCTGGAAATAGATTATCTTTACAAACGAAAGTAAATGCAACATATTTGGATCGGACGGTAGACAAATGGTTTGGAGAAAGTGCAATACAGAAATGAATCCTAAACATTTAGTGAAAGCAGTGAAATATGGGGGTGAAAGTCTGCTTGTTTGGGAATGTATGAGTGTTTCTGGGGAGAGCAAATTAGTCTTATTTTAAGGCATTATGATCATCAACTTTATATTGACATTTTAAATAATAATTTAGGACCTAGTGCAACAAATATGGGCTTGAATGGTGATTACGTTTTCATGCATGATAACGACCCCAAGCACGCAGCCCTAATCACAAGGCTCTGGATACTATATAACACACCAAAGTTCATAAAATTTCTCCCTCAATTGCCGGACCTCAACCCCATCGAAAATTTATGGGACGTTCTTGATAAAAATATTAGATCATGACATATTTCTAATAAAAATGATTTTGAATCAGTTCTTAATCAAGAATGGGAAACCATATCTAGCTCAATAACAGTAAAATTGGTGGAATCGATGCCAATGAGACTCAAGGCAGTTATTCGAGCTAAAGGATATCAGTTGAAATATTATGATTGTATTGGCCAATGTATGCCAGATGTACAAATATTTTTTATGCCACAAAATGTTAGATTAGTTTTGTAAATATTTATTCATGTATAAAATTATTTTTGTGCAAATTTCCCATGAAACTAGTGAAAATATGTTCTATTATATATTTATAATTAATTAAAATGGAATTTATGTTTATAATTTTTATGAACGGATCTCTTTTAAATCAATTGTTGTACTGTACGAATACTTTTTACACTCCCTGTATATCACTCATATTATTGCTCATAATTAAGCATAAAACTTTGGTAATTACATATTTCTAAAGAGAAAAATATAAATTGTTCCTAAAATCAAATTTCCTTAATGCATGTCATGGAAACTGGATGAAAGCTTAATTTATGATAAATGCTTTTGCCGTAAAAAGTATATTTAGCGTGGGTATGAGAGGAGGTTGCGTTGTTAGACTTCTCTTCAGTAGTTTAAAATACAAAAATTTTATCGTTGAAGATGTTAGTTTTTCCCCAACATTTCTGGACTGTTGATACAAATTTTAGGCTCATTAAATACATTAGTCTTAGCACATTTCAATACTTTGGTTACATTCTTGAACTTACCTCTTGATTTAAAATTTCTCATATGTGTTTTAAAAGTATATAATTTATTTTTAAAATTTTCTGAAAATTAAGTATATATATTTTATATATACGTATATATTATAATAGAAAGAAATATAATATAAAAACTGTTTAAATTTTCTTCCTTCATATCTTTATTCACTCAAAAAGCTCCAAAGCATTTATTAAATATATTTTTCTTTTAAATTAGAGCAGCTTTAAAATTTATTTCCATTTAATGCATTTTAACATATTCTATTGGGAAAGTGAATAATTTATTACAAATTCTTTATTGTTAAAAAAAATCTGGAATTGTATGATAGCAATAAATAAAAGATAACCATTTATATTAAATGTGCATAAGATATACTTTTTGTGGAAAACCAGCTGTTTTTCAAAAATAAAATTTATATTTATTTTTTCTTGAATTTACGTTATTGGTTTTTCCCTTTTTATAATATGTCCACCGATTCTGGTCATGGTTCCTCAATGACTTTCCTTTTTCACTACCAAAATTTTCTTATCGACTATGAAAAATGCTAGAATATTGAAAATATTAAGAGTTTTATATGGTGAATTATATCAACAAAATGATACCTGAAACCAGCCTCTTAGATAATAACCGATGGGAAAACATAATGGTTTACATTTCTCAATGGGCATCTAATTTATGAGCTAAGCAGATTAGGACGAACTACTTTAGCTAACATATGATAAGAAATAATATCGCATTTTATGGTAAATCATCATGTATTTCTGTCTAGGAGACAATGATATTGTATTCTATCCTTTTTCACATTAATCAGAACTAAATTATAAAAAATAATAATTTTATTTATAATTTCTGATATTTATGTATGTATATAAATACATTTTGATTATATCCCATTTCCTAAAAAGATTTTGAATAAAACGTTTACGTTACGATCAATTACTTGTATTTCAACATGTTGTTGGTTAAATAAACTCTAATAGTTATATAAAATTCCCCCTTTTTACTATAAAAATAGTAATTAAATTGTATGTGTATTTTCTTACCCTATTAAATATAATACTATTGTTATATATGTTTGCTTAAGAATTAATGCATCGAAATAAAGCAAAATTATCTACGATCTGAAGAATACATAGATTCTTTTATTATATTTAACCAATTTGAATTCATGCTTCTTATTATTTTATAGGCATAATTTCCTTATTTCTTTTAAAATTTAATAAACTCTGTAAAATTATACTATCACGCATTTTGAAACTAATTTCTTTAATAACAAAATTGGTGAATAAAAGTATTCAAGACAAGTTTTTACATAAAAAATGATGTCACAGTAAGTAGAATAGTTTTCAATAAACCTGTTTGCAAAATAAAATATTTCAACGAAAATTATTTTATGTATTCGTATTAGAATTTTGTGTATTTTGAAATTCTTAAGCAATCTTCTTTTAAAACAATGTATCATAGCTTACTTACTACTAGAAATAACCTAGAACATATTTTTTTTATTCAATATTTAACATTGATACTTCTAGAGATTTTATAGCTGAATTTGATAATGTCCATTATGGCCAAGAATTGAGTAAAATAGTAGGATGAATTTGTTACTTTAATCATTAAGAGAAAAGTTTTAAAAAATAAATATTTATATTTGAGCTATTGCAACATGGAGAAAAAATATTAAAAATATATAAAAATATATTTTTAAATGCATTCGAAAAAAAGTATAAGGATTTAGCGGATTTCAGAATATCATAAATGAACATTAATTTAATGGAAAATATTCGTGACGAGATCAGGCTAAAGCTTAAAGTTCTTGGCTTGATATTTATATTAGACAGATAGAGAGAGACAGATGTGTGAAAAATACCTTACTTATAATTGCTTCATATATATATATATATATATATATATATATTCTTTCTAAATATTTATAACCCTTATTTACTTACTCGAGAGTTATAACTAAAGAAATCAACTAGCTGATTATGTGGACATTTAAGATATAAAATCTTTAAATTGTTTACTAAGTAAAGACTATCATCCATTAAGTTGTTTTACAGTAATATTAGTTTAACTCATTCAGCCAAACTTACTTCAAAATGATTCAAACTAATTGAGGAATTTCAGGACTATACTTATTGAAATTTTATATGGGAGAACTTTTAAAGAATATAGCCATATTTCACATAAAGAGTTTTTACTGTGGCCAATAATTATTCATCTTCGTAAACAAATTAGTTGCATTTAAAATATCTCTTATGCATTTACGCTTATGGTATTAGTAATAAGTCATGAGATGTGAATGTTATACATTCAAAAATAAAAAAACTAACGTCGTTTAAGCAGTTTTACAGTTTTTCTCTGTTACTTAATATCTTTTAGCATAGAGTAATGAAAAAATTTTCATTGTTAATTTTGTAAATTAACAATGGTTATTAAAAGCATATTTTTGGTTATATTTTAAGCTAAATTATATGGATTCCTTTTATTATTTTGGGAAAAAGGAAAAGTAAACTAAGAAAAGAAGTAATTTATGTAAAAAATAGTTTTATATATAAATTCTTATTTCATGTAAAGGTAACTATTTCTCAAAATAAATTGTCTTAACATAAATTGAGAGTTTTTTTACATATTGAAACATCATATATTCACACCTAGATATATATATATCCAATCGTATCCGTGTATATATATGCAATGATATATATATCTACTGCATATGATTTATTGTGCAAACTGTAATTTCATTTTACTAGTACATATATATGACAATAAATTCTTACAATACTTTTTTTGCAATTTTTTTATAGAAGAGGTGCAAAATATTACAACTGAGAATGTAAATTGGTTTGGGTATTTTTTGTTCTTTTAAAAAAATGTGCATAAATAAACTGATCATACCAAATGCATTTGAGGCATTGTTTGAGATAAAGTTTTATTTCACATTTTAATGATAATCTTGATTTATTTGCTTACAAAAGTATTAATCAACTTAAAAATAAGAAAAATTTATATTCAATGCACATATCTAAAAATGTTTGATAGTTTTGTTGGTATTACAACATTAATTTAAAGCATTGTTTTATTAAAAATAAACTAAAATCGATATCATTCCTAAATTAAGACTAAAAGTTAAGAAAGTAACGGGAATTTCCAAGTTTTAAGAAAAAGTAAATAATACAAAAATTAATAAATGTACCGTCAGCGGTTTTACAGCTCAGTTTCAATACATAATTTTTTAGTGATCCCATTCAACCAATTTTAATGCACTACATAAGGTTGAACTTCCATAAATTTATTCATTTTTTGCACTAGAGGTAATATTTTTAGTGTTATTTTATAAAACATGTGAAAATAATTAATAATTTATTTTAACTTTATAAAATCTCCCTCCCCTCTCTATTCTCTCTCTCCATATATATATATATATATATATATATATATATATATATATATATATATATATATGTGTGTGTGTGTGTGTGTGTGTGTGAGAGAGAGAGAGAGAGAGAGAGAGAGAGAGAGAGACGCGCATTCGTTAATTCTATCCTATAATTTAAAGTAAAAATCTAATTTTGACATTTTTTATTAAAATTGAAAGATCAATAATATTATTTTGAATTTTGATATTAGTAAAAGTTACAAAAATTATTCTAATTATTTTATTTGTATTATATTTCGAACTTATTTTATATAAAAACACTTTCTTTTTTGCCATTATTTTAGTTTAACTTTTCTTATATATTATGATATGTTTCTTACTTAACTCATATTTTTGAGTTGTCTGAAAATTAACCTACTTACAAGACACATAAAAATAATTTCAATTACATGAATAATTTCAAAGTTATCTATTGAAACAAGTAACAAATAAGTATACCTTCGGTTGGGTTTATTTTCAAATCAGAGTAATTTTAAATCCAATATATTTTTATACAAAATTAAATTTTTAGGCTGTCTTATAGCTCGTTTAATGTTATTTAGATTAAATACTTTCTTCTAGTCATAAAATATTTGATAAGAATGTAATTTAAATAAATAAAATTAATCTTACAATATAGAATTACATTTTTCGATTAGAAGTGTATATTTACTCTACGAATGATGTTGAAATTACCACTCAATGTATTCAATTAAATGAAAAATTGAATTAGTTTAATACAAAAATTATTTCTCGTGGAGAAAGTTTTTCTTGTGGATTGATTATAGTTAAATAAATCTTAGACGTTATAATTCGTTACTTTTTATTACCTTACTTATAAAATTCAGTTTGAAAAAGTAGTCTTTTTTAATAGAAATTAAATATTCTCCTCTCAAAAAAGGTTTCTTTGATTGTATGAGTTCATTAATAAGCTCTGATTTTTTTTTTGGGGGGGGGGTATACTGAACTTTTTAAAAGATACTGACTCATTTTATCCGATTAGAATAAATAATTACCACTGAATTTCAGAAGATAGTTATGAGCAACATTGAAGGTCAAAATGACACTCACAAAAAATAAATTAAAAAAATCTTTAAAAAACAAACTTTTTCAGCACGTCATGATGCTATATAAAAATCCAACTTTTCAATGCCACGCAACCTTTACTTCAACAGCAAGTGGACTTATTTTTTATGAAAAAAGTAAAAGAAATACAAATCTTCAACGCTTTGACAGAGAACGAAATGAGAAAATATATTTATTTACACCGCTGTTCTTATTTTAGAGTGACGAAGGCCAAATAATTATTTCTGAGGCTTATTCGCGCACCATGCCATATTGTATATGATGCCGTTGAAAGTTTTATTTCCTTTCTTGTCATATGCTCAGTTCAAATTTGACAAAAATACTACATTTTATTAAAGAACCTTTTTTTTCATAAAATGTTTGAAAATTTTCCAAAACACACACATTTAGCTTATTTAATTTTATCACCTTTACATTTAAAGTTATTCCATAAAATAATAGATCATAAAAAAAATCCATAAGAAAATCATTCAAAATCTTAAGATTTTTATCCCCCCAGTAAATATTTTATAATTATTGGAAGGAAATAAGTATTTTTGAATAACGCTTGATTATACCCTTGAGATTTAAATATGTATTACAAATAATGCTGTTAATTTTCTATTTTACCTCTTAAAACACTTTAACATTAAAAAATTAAATATTTAATACATTAATATTTGAAACGCAAATTTTGTTACACAGTTTTTAGAACGTATCTTTTGGAGGAATTACCATTAGATAAAGTGTAAATATAATATATTCTATTATTTAAGATATATCTTATTAAAGGCTGTGGTATTTATAAATATATGAAATATATTTCTATTAGCGATTTCGTGAAATATTTCTACTTGATTTCACTAAGAAGAGAGCAATTTGAAATTTGCATTTTTATTTAATTTTTGAATATAAGAAATTAAAATTTTGTGATTGATACTAGTTTTCTTAAATGTTCATTTGTTTATTTTTATATGATATTTTTAAGTAAAATACTAAATAAAAGGTTTTAAGTATATATATCATTAACCCTTCTTTGCATGATTTTTTCTTTATTGGTGAAATAAATCAAGTTGATATAATTCATGTTCAAAATTAAAGGAAAAATGGTTAAAAAAATCTTAATATATATTTATAGTATAAATTTAGCAAAAAATAATATGCTAAAAATTTCCATCATCATCCAAAGTTAGATCATTAGCTTAGTACTAAATAAAAAATAAAAGAGGAAAATAACAGAAACACGTGTTACAAACCTTTCTTCCACTCATTTTCAATTTTTTAGCAATAGAAACTCTAATATAATAAAACAAAATTATAAACGAAATCATACGTTTATTGCAACTACATTAAACAGCGGAATGAGACAACTTTAAGTTCGTTTCACTGATAATGACACTTGTTTATTTTTGACAGCTATGTTTCTTTCTATGCAATGGACATTAAAAAGGTATCCAAACACGATCAACTTAAAGTGAACTTGTTCTTTTATATAATTTTTGGGCATTATAGGTTATGATGGAAATTTCCACCATTATGCAAAGAAGGGTTAATGGTTATGTGTGTTTTATCTAAAAAATATATTGCTTAAACTAAATATTGCTTAACTTATATAAATAATGTATATAATGTATAATATCGTTATAAAAATATGGTTTATTTAACTATACAAGAAGCTTTATATATAATTTTTTATTCCAATTAAAACAAATAAATAAATCTCTTACAGAAAATTACCAACTAAAACTCCCTTTAATAATTGTTGGAAATTCTCCAAGATGAAAAATTCTCCTCTAAAAATACATTATAAATTGTTGAAAAATTTCAATTACATTTATTTCAAAGACCAGCTTAGATCAATGTTAAAAAAATACGATGAAATTTAAACGTTAAAAGAAAAATGTCAATGTATCCTTTGAAATAAAAGAAATATAACGACACAATTAAAAGATAATTCCAGCTTAAAGATTTATGATATTCCGTCCAGCGGAATACCATAAATCTTTCAAAATATTTTCAGAACTATATACAGTAACAAAACTAAATTTAAAATTATTCCTTAAATACTATATGTAACAAGTAAGAATGATTAGAAAATAAAATTACGATTTTTAAATTTGCATGACGCATGTTCTAAAAGAACAATGGAGTTGCAGTTAAATGCTACTTATTTTCACAAGCCATGACAATACAATACGATGAAGCGTGAAAAGTAGCTTCTTCTCGGCATCGAGGCCAACTGTCCCTGTTATACAGTAACGAAATTCTGTAAAAATACAAATGGCGAACGCATTATGATTGAACAAATAGAAGATGTCTTTTAGTGAAGCATTTAAACAAAAGCTATTGTTTTTCGAAAGACACGATATCATCGCAATCATCACACCTATGTCAACTACAAAACGCGCCTTATAATTATTGCATATTTAGCATTTTGTGTCACAACACACTATAAATATCAGTGGTAAAAATTTTCTCTAAGTTAATGCATCTGGGTTTTTACTGTTTTCTTAAGATTTAAGAAAACTATTTTTAATTATTTCTTCATAGTTATTTCACGTTTATGGTTTTTTTATTCGAAATAAATCACATGTTTCCTGGAATCTTAAAGTTTTGTATTGTACTTTGTGTTCAAATGTTTGAATATAATTTGTAGTGTGTTTCATTTTATGAAATAAAAATGTATCTGATTGTTCCTAAATTAATCAACGTTTTATTACGTTACACAGTTGTATAAAGATATTGTAATAGCATGTTTTAAGACAAATACTGATGATGATATGAGGGTTGAATAAAAATGGTTTTCATCTTTGACCCGTCCTAGGGAGCTGCTCAACATTCTAATGTTGTTAGGTATTTTAATATCTACCTCGTAAATCACCCTCCGAAAGAAATTTTCATAAATAACTGGTCATATTCCTATTTCAAAGAAGAAAATCCTGAAAACTCTCAAACACTGATTCCGACAAATGTAATCCTGAAAGCAGAAGAGCATATGGGTCCTTTTGTATGTTCTGTGTGAATGACTTGTTTATTTGTATATCTTTTTTTTTTGACAATGTAATAAAATACATTTTCTTCGTCAGAGGTATAAACATTTTAAGTAAGTTCATAAAAACACATTAATTTATTTTTAAAACAACTTACAGTAAATACTTATATATATATATATATATATATATATATATATATATATAAAACACTTATTTAAACATAAAACTATTAAAGACGTTTAAGATATTAATTGCTTCCACAAATTTTGAAAATTTGTACCACTTCCAGAGTTTTGAAAATAATGACAAGGTAGGATTTTACTAGTACGGAATGGCACAAACCATATGTAAATTTTTTAGGTTTATATTTAATTAATTTTGGATTTATACTAATATTACAAAATTTGCTTAAATTTTAATTTTCTAGTATAAGATTTGGTGTAAAAATTTAATCTTTTCTTTTTTGTTATAATGTATGCGATAAATTAAATCTATACAATTAATATGTAAACCATGAATTTAAAAAACACTAAGTTCAACTGCTGGGTTTTTATTTGATATCCCATAAAAATGAACTTGTTATACAAATTAGTAAATACTTTCTTCAACATTAATTTAAAATATAGTATTTATAAAAATGAGTTTTCTATGAGCATTAATTTTAATTTAAAAATATAAAATTTCATACTAACGAGTAAACATTTTTCAGGCATTTACCTTTCCAAAATTTATAAATTATAAATTCTCCATCACATTTGATATTCATGCCTTTCTTAGCTACATTCATAGAACTTAATGTATTCAATATACGGTTATTTCTTTTCTTTACTATTTTTTGTAAGGAAGAAATACTTTATTTTTAATTTAAATAATTCAACGTTTCATCGAAATATAATATTCTGAAAGATCATGAATACATGATGTGTGATGTGATGAAACAAATATAAAATTTATTTTTTTTTTTACTTTCGAAGTTGAAGATACATTATTTAATGCACTTTAATTTGGAAAAATTGCAGAATGGTAACTGTACCAAATTACATTTTACATAAAGTTTCTTTAATTTAATTTCTTAAGAGTAATTTTAGTTGCAATCAATTATTTTTTCAAAAATAATTTTTCCATTTTTTGTTAAATACATGCAATTCCAAGTAGGAAATATTTTATTGCTAATTTTTAAATAACACTGCTTTCAAATCAAAAAATATAGTTCGGATAAAATACAAAATTAAACTTTTTAACACACCCATGTGTTTTTATAATGATATTTACTAATTTTTATGCTGTATAAATACAATATTTCTTTTTAAGAAATTAATCTTAAATTCATAAGTTTAACAAAGATATGAAACACATAGTTTTATGACTTATTTCACTTTTCTTAATATCCTAATAAGCATTTCACTCACTTCTTAAAAAGTTGCATGTAATTTTATTTTATTAAATTTTATTGCATTAAATTTTAAAAATAGGATTTATTTTTCTTGCTTTTTTATACTCATTTGAGTTATTAGTGCTTCATTTCATCCTTAAATAACATATTTTTTTATTTAAATGATTATTTAATGTTGTAATTGAGCAAAAATTTATAATGCTACCTAATTTACAATTACTCAAATAGTTATTTTTTAAATTAACCATAATTTATGCATTTTTTAAAATTTTGTTATTAACTTATTCGTTAATCTGATTTACATACATTTTATGTTTTCGTTCTTGTATAAAATTGAAAATAAAGTCTCCTAAATCAATATTTATTAAGTCTTTTTATAAAATAATGGGTCAACATTAACAATTTTTAACCCATAATTTTTATATCTATCACATAAATTGTAATAATAATCATTTATGTTTCCGATATCAAAAATCTTGTTAATTTTTAAATTCTCAGGATTAGTTAAAGCAACGGAAATCACTTTTTGAGAATATATTTTTACCAGAAGTTTAAGCATATTCTCTTATTTGAATCATTTATCATTATTTGATTGATTTTTAGTTTCCATCAATACTCGAATTGTGAGATTTTACTCGTTTAAATATTTTAAGAAGCTACATCAAGTAAAGCTCTGAATATACATTTAGTGTTATAATTTACAGTTCAACTGTTCTTGTCTCATCGTTTTGAATATTTCACTTTCAATCCTCAAAGTCATTCGATTTATCATTCATGCGCAATAAATAGTCTACAGAATGACAAACTTTAATATTAATTAAGTTTAAAATGTAAGTAGTTTCAACATATTTTCAAACACTTATTTTAATGAAATGTAAGAAATATTCACTAGATTTACTTAATAAATATAACAAATTTCTTGAAACTATTTGTCAAACTTCAAAGAAATATCTAGATTAATTCCCATTTTTAAAATGTTCCAATTATTACATACATTATAACATTAAGTAGATAAAATATGCAGCCTATTCAATGAGTCTAGAGTAGATGCTTCAGATAATGAAAGAGTTCATACAGCATTAGAAATTCTAAAATCAGCAGTAATCCATGTGTACGAAAATAAAATGGCTTTTTTCGTCATTTTTTCTGATTCGTGTTTTATAAACGATGTTTGAAACCGTAAGAAACAATTCAATTTCTCACCAAATAAATATAAAAACCACGTAAAAATGTATTCATCTTACAATGTGGTCAAAGCTGATAATAATGAAGTAAAAAATGTAACTTACAATTTTATAATGTATGTTATAAAGACTGGCAAAAAATAATGAACAAGCAAAGGCAAATCTAGAAACAGAAAAGTACGATACATGTTTCTTTGGACAAGTCAAAATTCGTAACAATATGAGATAATTTACAAATTCGAAAAATCATGCTTTCATCACTGACTTTTCTTTCTTTCTAAAATGAATAATGTTTTTCTTGGTAAGAATAACACTTAATATGCTTTTCTTATGTTTGAATTCTACTTTACTTCAAGTACCTTTTCTTATATACGAGTACGCTATATTTCTTCAGGCTTTCATTTCCATATACATGTAATATATATTCAAACATGGACATGCATGCAAAAAACTCATATAACTTATGCATTTAAGGTTACTCACACAGACGTAGAATAGTTTATTATACTAAACTATTTAATATACCTAACCTGACACTTCCTACGTTATTGAATATTAATCTGTAATAATTACAGCGTCTGCGTAAATATTTATTATTAATTTGTTCCAAAACATGATAATTTCATCAAATATAAATATTTCATGAAACATTCAAAATTTATATGTAATTAAAAACAATTTTTGAGTTTGCTTTACTGTAGATCTATAATCACTAATTTCAATAGTAAAAAATATAATCTTAATGGTTAAAATATAATTACCACATTGTAATTAAAAACTGCATAAAAAATCTTAAACTCCCCCCAAAGGAACTTAATCATTTGACTCAATTGAATTAAACTTAATTAAAGAGAATATGCTTATATATGATCATTAACAATATGTGTTTATTTACATCTATCTATTTTACTAAACTAATTTGTACTAACAGTATCATTGCTTGAAATTCATCAAAGCTTGAATTTCTGTTGAGTGTGAAATTCTTTGTCAATTATATATGAAGTTTAGGTATTTCAGTATTTAAATTGTTTTGAAGATATAATTTCTCTATGAAAACGTAAGAATTCAACAGTTTTACAAATAATGTATAAAAAATGTTATCATCTTTAAGAATAATTTAAAAATGAAATAAAATTACAACATGCTAACTATGAATTTTTATGTAATCTATTTCACTTTAACTCTCTGTGATGAGGGTTTTTTGTTTTGTTTTTTTTCCCTAAATTTATCCACTTTTTTCTATTTTTCATTTAACCTGCCTGAAAGAGAGTTATAGTCTTAAATAAATATTTTAAAAAAGAGTAACTTTTTTCTGCGAAATGTTATATTTGCTTTGATCTTACTTATTGAAATATTTTAATTCTATTTAATTAATTAAATATTATTTTGTTTTTAATAAAATTTCAGAGTGTAAAATTAATTTCACTGTAGTTGTAATTTTAAAATTAATGTTATTTTTAAAACTACATTTTTACCAAAAAAAATGGCATATTTTGATAAAAGCGTATATTTTTAATTTATAGAATAACATGTCTTTAAACATATTTTTATGAAAAAAGATTAATGTATTAATACCCACAAAATATGCTCCCTTTATATATTCTGTTCATAAACCCGTTACAATTAATTAAAGTAATTGGAATTGTAGATCCGTACAGGGAAGGATGTGAATGTAGATCAATAATTTTTAAATCTATTATTTCAGTTAATTTGAATGCCCTAAAAAATCTAGTTTTTATTTCATAAAATTGAAGCTTGATGCTGAAAACTTTGAATGAGTAATGATTTAAACAAATTATAATTAATTCATAAATAAGTAATAGTGCTTCCGAATCCCCAATAATGAGGCTCAATTAAATCAAAACATTTTTATAAATGTTCCGTAAAAAATCGGAACAAAGAGAACAGACCAACTTTATATATATAATCGTGTATCTGGAATTAATCTCTCAACCACATAAAATATACTGCGTTATTTGAAAATAAACTTTTATTTGGAAATTTACCACCATGGTTTTCCTTATTTTCTCCGAAAGGATATATTGTTCCAAGTTATGTTTATTCGTAGAATAAACTGTGGCGTAATATATTTTGTTTTGTTAGTGACAAGTAATCATTATATGATTATATAGCAGAGCATGCTTATGTAATTATTCATGCTCTGGTTTCTTATATGCAAAAATACAAACTCAAATATTTTGCTTTTAGATAAGTCATTAAATTTGTATTCGTGCATTTAGTTTTCTATTACAATAATGTATAAAAAATTTCAAACGTTTTTCATTAAATCAAAACTAGGAAAAATACTTAGAGCCAATTATAATGGGTAAGATTTATTCCGAAGAAAATTTAATTTTGTCTATATTTAAATTTACCTCACCATTTATCGTAATAATTATCCTCTAGTGTAAAGAAGAGTGATTGTATGCAAATCTATCAAATTTAAGTAATTTATTTCCTATATTAAATAATAAAAATGTTACGTTTTTTTATTTTATATGGTATCTAGTGTTAGTTATTTTAATTAAAAGTTAACTGCTGAAGTAAGCTTAAAATTGTAATCCTTTTCTCACACTTAAAATCCTCTTAACTAATAATATAACACGAACAAAAATTAGTGTAATTGTAAAAAAGCATTATATTACTTCCTTCCTAAAATTGTTTAATATTTAAAATGTAATTGTTTAACAGTAGTGTATAACTTTGAATAAAAATTATTCTTATTTTTAACATTATAGTAAATACTTCGTTACACCTATTTAAATACTGAAAAAATGCAGAATTTCTTAATGGGCATATATTTCATTTAACAGACCTTTTTTGTCAGATTAAAGTGAATGCATGAAATCCCAATAAATTAAATTAATGTTTTACCAGCCACAACACTTTTAAGTCTTCGGAAATAATATTGATTCTGTTTATTATACCAAGTATATTTTATCCTTTTCTAGTTAACTATAACTTTGAATTAAACCTTTGAAGTTTTCCTTTGTTTCTTTTTAATTAAAGTATTCCTTTGAGTATTTTCATTATTTAATACTCTGTTTTTATAATTTTTTCATTGGTATCTTGTGACTATTTTTTTTATAGAAATAATAAGTTATACAATTAAAGATAGTTTGTTTCTACAGAGACGTTCTTTTGGATAACTTTTTCTTAAATAAATTTCACTTAAGACGTTTTTTTTTATTCATTTGACATAATATTGTAAATAATTATTTTATTATGAGAAAAATGATTTTAAATTAATATTATTTTAATTTAAATATTAATTAAATGTTACAATTTCTTTTCATTTTTTTTTTTTGACCAATTATACATAAATATGCAGATTATTTATTTTCAAACTTGAATTTTAGTGTGAGTGTTTTATTTTCCCTTTGTATTTTAGATAATCTACTATAAATTTTTAATTAAAGTTTTATTCAGTAGTTTGAAGAACATTAATCTACTTAAGTTTAATAATTTACCACTGTATAATTGTTTTTTTTTCTGAACTATATATATATTTTTTTTATGTAAATACTCTTTCTTCCTTAACACTAACAATACTGTGAAATTTCTTTTTCATTTAAAAATAATATTAATTTATCATAGAGAGTAGACTGATTATTTTGTTGTATTATTTCCTAATACATTGTTTGTGCATAAATTATCTTTCAGTATGACTAAATCAAATAAAATCAGTAATATTTTAAGTTAAAATTTGCCCCTTTTTAGTATTCTAAATAAAATTATTTAATCATTCCTTTGTGTCTGTAATTTGGGATAGCATAAATTTACTTAAACTATACCTTTCTAAATGGAATACGTTTCAGAAAATAATTTAGTTGTGGAGAAATCGAACATTTATAACTATTAATGCGTTTCATCGTGATTTCCGAATAAACATTTTTGAGAGAATTAAGGTAATATAATTCAGGTAATATAATAAAACTCGGAAAATTCCAATTTAGCAGAAAAGTTATTTTTACTTAGAACATAAACTACTAAATTAAGTCTATCATTGTATTACGCTAGTCTTCATAAGCCTTATAAATTTTTTTCATAGACCAAAGGACTTATAATTTATGTGTGCTTCAAAAATCAAATGATTCCGATTTTCCATCCAATAAATATTGCTTACATATTACTAATTTTTATTGTTCTTTATTCCATTTTCATGAATCTTTTGTATATTTAATAACATGTTTATATCTAGAACCACAAGTATTATTCTAGAACATATTGCATAGTTATTTACTGCAGTATATGTTTTATTTTAATTGTATTCATGATCATTAAACCTTTAAGACGGAATAATGTTTTCTAATATTTACAAATATGATGATATATATTTTGACCTTCATTATTATTCTGTATTTTTATTTTAGGCATTTTCTTATTTGGAAAAACAAGACTATAAATCATATTAATTTTTCAATTGTTTTGTATTATTTCATTATAAACATCTTTTCAAATATCATTTGTCAAATGCACATAACTAATTTAAAAACTATTTTGTTGAGTTTGTAATTTATTTTAAGCATTTTGGTATGTAATCAATGTAGTTTGTGGAAAAAATTAGAGCTTGATTAAAATGAAGTACAACACTTGTATGAAATTTATTAAAAATTCACAAAAAAACATATTCGCTATGTAGAAAATTCATAGTAATGAAATTTTTTATTGAGAGTATATCTCAATGGTTGATTAATGAAAAATCCTATACAATAAATCATAAAAGTTAAACTATTCATCTTAAACAAATATTTCACTTCATTACAAAAAAGAGGAAATATATTTGTATATAATTAAATTTTTATTTATGTTAGAAAGAAATATACTACTGATTGGTAGCATTTTTTAGCAATTCTGTATAAACAAAAATTTATTTTGAACAATAAGATTAGTTTCCTGATTAAAATGCATCTCGTAATTATATGTACAAAATTACTGTAAATTTTCAGTTTGATTTCTTAAAAGAAACCGTGTCTAAGAAAAAGAAACATTTAGAACTTTTCTAAATAATTCGAAATCCGCTTTTATTTGCAATAAATTGACTGTTGTAGACAAGTAGACAGACCTCCCAATGTTAGATAGCCGAATGGCTAGTGCTCTAGGTTTGGGTTTATCAGTTCGTTAGTTCGATTCCCATTCCAGTCTTAGATATTTGTAATGGTTCAGGATCCAATTGGAACTGCAAATCCTGACCTTATTAGCTATCGTATGCAAAAAATGTGATTCCATAATATCAGAGAGTCGTCAGTTTGGGATCTCATAGATTCATAATGAATTGTTTATTGAGTCGACTGTAATGTGGAAGTACACATTAAAAAGGAGTTCTATCACATTTTGAATAAGGGAATCGTCAATCTGCAACACTTAACTGTGTGTCTATTGATTCTAATAATTACCACGTCTTTTCACTTAATGTTTCTCAACTTGTGTATTCAACCAATTGACTTCTTTAATGCTTACTTTAAATTATTGTAATACATTAATATAATTTATACATATTTATCGGAGGCATATTTCCTTTCAGTGCCATGCTTTCAATTTGTTGATCCTGTAAAACCATCGGTTCTGTAAAATTCTACCCGGGTGAAATTTATATACTCGTATATACTGCGATATTTTTGATGCAGGAACCTTTATTACTTCCATTCTCTAAAAAACATTTTCAGAATAAATTTAATATATGAAAATCTCAATTCTTTCTAAGTAGATATAGTTATTGCTATATAGAATGCAGTTATGTCTCATGAATTAATCAAATGAAATAAGTAATTAAACTGTTCTGTGCCAAAACTGTCTTAAAATCATCTTTATATGTAATAGAAAAATATATAATTATCATTTATGCACTGAGAACTTTTTTTATTTTTAATATCTTCTATTCAATATTTTAACCAATAAAACTCTTTTCAAATAATTATAATTTCAAGGTTAAATCCATTACGAAAAAAAGTGTTTAATAATTAGACGTTAGTAGATTGTGCATTGAGTAAGATTGAATTGTTATTTAATACGAGTCAAGAAATTTAGACTTGATAAAACTGGCTACTAGACCAGTGATTATCAATCACTATGCCGCGGTACTTCTGTGTCTTGCATAATTCTTAAAACATACCGCCAAATTTTAGAAGTGTATTTAGTAAAAATTATAATGATTTTTTATTAATATATCAGTTTTTTAAATCAAAGAAAAGAACACTGTAGAAGAAAACTTGTTTTTACAGTTAAATATCATATTTTTTCCAGTTAAAAATTGTTTTTATCTTATATTTTATTGGGGAAAATATTTTATTTTAAGAAAGGTCCAGTTGATAACTGTGACCTTTCTTTAAAATATTTATCCCACGTGAAGAAATAGCAAGTGTTTTTCCAATATCTACTACAATTTTTTACATCTTATTTGTGTGAATTTGGATTTTCAATATTAACCAACATAAAAACTTTAAAAAAGTCGATTTTAAATGTAGAAGACGATATGAGAAGAGCATTGCCATTTTTTCGACCAAATAAATGTAAATGAAATTATCAAAAAACATCCATATCAAATTTTTCATTTAAAGCATCTTTATTATTACTTTGTAATTAATCTCTTAATAAACTTACTGTTGTTTTTATTGAATATATTATTTATATATATTATTTAATTTTACATTCAGAATTACAATCATAAACAATTTTGCACTGTGCAATATAGATAAAGACACAACTTCTAAATCTATCGTTTTCTTTGTGTGGTGCCACATTTTGAAATCGTTAAAAGTGTGTCACTACAAAAAAAAATTGAGAATTACTGTTCGCGACTAATAATGTTGATTGACCTCATGTGGAATAGAAATTTTAAAAAAGGATTTTTTGTTATAGGACATCTGAAATAAGGGTTTGAAAATAAGAAAGCACCATGACTTTAGAAACAGAAATGTATATGAAAATTCGAATTTATTAATTTGCTTTTTTATTAATTTGAGTTTTATAAATAAATCGAAGATCAAGAAAAGGGTAGAACCCTTAATTCAATGTCTTCTTCAGCAATGTCCTAATTCAAGTCTTATTTTGTTGTACAGAGGACATGGGAGTAGTACATGATCAATTGTTTCTCTGTTGAGTAAGATTATTTATCTGAAAGAGAGAATAAAAAGTATGCAATTTACTATTTACCTGGAAAAGTTTGGTTCTAGTTATAGCTAACTAGACTTCAATCAAGATAATAATTAATATACATGTGGCGGCTTTTCCAGATGATCGAAACTTGGGTGTCGATTTTCTACCATTCGTATTTATTGTGATCATAAAATATGTTTCTAATATTGTGCAGGAAGTCTTCAGGTATCATCTGCATCAGGAATGTGCAGACTTTTGTAAGTTACGAGGTTATTTTAATTTTTCATTTGTCTCGTGATCATCTTTAATGACGATCGGTGATTAAACAAGAATATTTTTATTTATTCATATCGGCAGCATCGGTGATCACAAAATAATATCTTGGCCATCCATGAGTCAATCCCGTTACTACCCATTTCTGATTTAGATCATATCAACATAGCTGGCCAGAAAATTTGTATCTGTATGTAACTCCTAATATCTGTATTACTCAATGCCTAATCGCTTAATTGTTGTTATTGCAGTTCAGAGATGATCTTTTTGGAAGCTGATTTTCCCAGGATCTTTGCTCTGATATTTCTTAGAAATGTAATAATTTGTTATTTCCAGTCCATTATTTGTTATAACAGTAGTTAGATTCGAAACTGGGATCTTTTGCTCTAAATAGCTCTGTCCTATTATTGGCTATAGTGAGCTTACATGGTTAAATATTTTGGTGTTTTCCAGATTTTCTATTTTACAATCGGTGACTACACCCTACTATCTATGAAAATGTTCTAAAAGGCTATGACAAGACGGATTTTTTAAATAGTTTACACCAACAACGGCCTTTAGTGGTTACATATATATACTGGGTTGAGGAAAGGAAATCCATTACTTTTTCACTAGATGACTGTACTGTGTTTTCGATGCTTCTAACACTGTATTATATAATTTATTATACATATAATTTTTACTTACAGCTTTCGTACATTCACGTGCCTCTCACATTATTTAACAAGTAACGATTAAGATTTACCCTTCCAATCAATGGATAATTGGTGTCCTTATAAATAAGCCCGATAAAGAATAACACACTATTTTCAGCTAATTTGTGTTCAAATTCTCTAGAATCCAATTTTCAGCCAATTTAGTCTGCAAAATTGTATCAACATTATTTAACATAAAGAGAACGTGAAACCCGTTATCTTTTTCATCCAACATAAACTGAATTTTTTTTTATTTTTTATTTTATTTATTTATTTATTTTTGAGAAAACAGTGATTATGTGTATAATGATACCTTTCTTGTGAGGATATTTCTGAACTCCTGTTTTTCCACGTTTAACCGTAGTTTCTAAAATTTATAAATTACGTTTTAAGGCTTATATGCACCTTTAAGTCGATGCAATCAGTAATGAGTTCCTGTTACAAGACAACAACGCTATACTACACATCTTTCACATTGTAAAATATTGTGATCTAAAATAAAAATTTAGAGAATTGAATAATAAACTTGATGATCAGATCTGAATTCTCACAATTGTGTTTCAGATGTCCAATGGAAACGTTTATTTATAGATTCAATCATTCGATTCGGATCCTTACCACAATTAAGTATGTTTCATATAAACAATTGTTCTTACTTGCTACCGAATTTTTTCCTATATTTTTTTACGATAATTGCAATAAGTCTTTTTGTTCAGTAAAGTAACCTTTATACTATATTAATAAATGTATTATGTTCTACAGATCTTCTCTAACTTATTGTACTTCTTATTGAAGGTACTTTTAATATAACAAACAGGCAGATTAATTTTCTGTTTTACACTTGTACAACACACTAAATCATAAATACTATTATTTTGCATAAAACCATGATTATATATGATCATATCTTCATGTTGTTTTAACTTAATATTTGTATTTTTACTTTCCATTTACATAATTCCAATCTTTTAAATAGTAATTAACTTTGTGGTTCTCCCTTAATGTTTAGAATAGGTTTGGTATAGGTTTGCATAGGTCGAGGAGCCAAATGGTTTGAGCTCTCACCTTCGGGGGCTTCAGTTCATGGGCTCGAATCCCACTTACGGCATAAATGTATGTAGTAGTTCAGTTCCGGTCTAATTAGCCTTCATCTCAAACTATAATTGTTGAGCAACAAAGAAAAAACAGTCCCTCAATCTTTAAAACAATGCATTTTACTTTTTTTTCACTAATAATTTGAACAAGAATTATGATGTTTTTTGAAGGTGTTTCCTGTCTCATGTTAATATGAATATATAATTACTAAACAACTAACAATTCTGAAAATGTTTTGGATTTTATTCTTCAGTTGTTTAGAAATTAATGTGAGATTTCGGAAATTATGTAAAAATAAAAGAATTTTTGATTTTTTTTACAAATAATTACCCAAGTTAATTTCTATTGACATTTCACGCAAATTTGTAAGTTTCAATAAACAAAATATTTTGTTATATAGACTTAACCTTTCATAATATTAACTGTATTGAAACAATTATAGATTTAAATATATTTTACGTTAAAATTTTTAATTCATGCATTTTAACACCAATGTATGGATCTTTAAGGCATTAAATTTACATTTCTGTATTCCTTAAATTTTTGTACTGTTTTAATAAATGTTTACAGTAATTGTTTACTAATAAATTACTCACATTACGAAATTTCTGGTATGTGACTCTAATACACTGCTCAAAACAATTAAAGGATATTGCGGTTTTAGGTGGATCTTGTGGCTGGGAAACATTTTAGCTGATGGATTCATGGTCGACAGACGTAGTAGGTTATATGAGAATAAATTAGACATGTTTGGCAGAAAAAAAGGCATTTTATTGCGCATTTGTGTACAAAAGAAAAAAAAACACTATTTGTGCATATGAAAAAAAAAAGAATATGAAAAGGTGTTTTTTTCAAAGGAAATAATTTTCTGTGCGTGGTATAGTTTCCACTGACGACCAGCAACGTTGAACACCTTTGAGGCATGGAGTCAATGAGGCTATTAATTACAAGTAGGGGTATACTGTCCCACATTTCCAGAAGAGCTCTTCCCAGTTCTTGGAGAGTTTGTGGGGATGGTTGGAGGCTAGCAACTCATCTTTCTAGAGCGTCCCAAATGTACCCTATTGGATTCATGTCAGGAGAACACGCTGGCTATTCCATTCGTACGATTCTTTCCTCGAAAAGGGAATCATCCACCAGGTTAGCACGATGTGGCCTGCAGTTATCGTCCATTAAAATGAAGTCATCTCCGATTGCTGCTGCGTAAGGGACTACTATAGGTCTTAAGATCTCATCCCTATATCAGCGACCAGTCAGAGGTCCATCATGAATGATATAGAAGTATGTGCGCCCGTCAATGGAGATGCCACCATACTCCAATTCTCCCCCACCGCTAAATCTGACACTTAAGTGCAAGTACGCAGGATTATTTCTACTGCCATGGCCCCTCCAGATGAAAATACGCCTATTATCAGGATGAACAGAAATTTCTTTCAAGGAGGGTCAACAATGAATTAACCATTTTTGCCCCAACTATAAATTTCTAAAAATTGCTCTTCACACTCAACCTCTTTAGTTTTTTAATTTTAAAGAATCGGAAATATTTTCCCTTTCCCAAAATTTATGAACGATTTCTTTTAAATTATCATATCTTATTATTTAAAAGCTTTATCAAACCATTCAACTTGTTTATCAAAGAGCTCATTTTAAAAGCATTACTAACAATATATCCAAATACAGTATTTTATAAAATCATAGATTCAGATATAAATATCTGACCTGTTTTTAAAAGAGGCCAAAATAATTCTGCACCAATTAATAAATCAATTTTTCTGGCTTAAAGAAATTAGCATCAGGTAATAATTTTAAGGAATATTTAATTTATTTATCTTTAAATATATATATATATATATATATATATATATATATATACTGTGACTTGGCTTAACATTTGTAATTTTTGATACAATCAAAAATTCCCTGTTATCAGAAAAAAAAAAATTGTTTGAAGTAAGAGCACTTGATATTTCCCTAACAGGGACAGAGTTCTCACTCAACCCCAAGACTGCGAAATGTATTTTTCTTTGCTCAAACCCAATATATCTGGAAGTGCAGGGGTCATAGCGTAAATTTGAGAACTACGTTTAAGACAGCGCGGGACCTTTGGAATATCCCACTAAATCCAAAATATAAACAACCGTAGTTGCTAGAAGAATTTCTTCTAACACAGGAAGTGGGATTTTGAAATTCTGAACTACAATGAGGCACCATGTTTGGTCTTTCAACACTATTTAAATTCGCGTCATTTTTACTGTTAAAATCTCAGAGACTAACCACATTATTCTTCTTTAAATTACCTCCAGTCTTATGTCTGATGTCAATGATCAATAAATGTCTTAAATTACAATATTTACATAAATATTTCGATGAAAAAGATTTAATTGCTTACTGCTTAAACAATTTAAGCACAAAAAATTCTTTCTTACAAATTCATATCTTTTTTGAGGAGCAAATTTTAAAAATACATCACATTTAGACAAGTGATGATACTTTTAACATAAATGACAATTTGTAGAATTTTCCTTATTTACAAATAAATTTTTAGGTTTATTACTTTTATCAATATGATCTATATATCTTTTTTATGAGAATTACGGGTAACACTATCTAATTCTATATAACGTCTTTCAATATATTCAAGAAGTTCATTAAAACTGGGAACATCATTGTTAAACTTAATTCCGACTGTTTTTAGAGTTTCCCGATCAAATGTTTGAAACATTATATTCATTAATAAAATATCAGAAAAGTTATTTCTTTCAAACGTTAAACTTCTTAAAGTTCATAAATTTTTATTGATGCAATCTAAAAGTTTTCTTAATTCCTTTCCAGATTCTTAAATTAATCTTTCATAGTTTAAAATATTCTAACATGAGTGTCTACAGCATATCTTTTGTTATTTTATCTATTTTCAAATCTTTAGATAATGATTCGTAGGTATCATCACAACAGTTTTAACTTGATTTGCTTCTCCTTTCAGAGAAGCACGTAAATAGTAAAGTTTTTGATTATCACTAATATTAAAAATATCCAGCCTTAAACTTTCAAATTGAATTTCAAAATTTAAGCATTCTTCACGTTTTTCATGAAATATTGGAAGGGGGAATTCTGGTAATTTTGTAGTAAATTTTTTATTACTATTAACTATATATATTTTTTCCCAGATTAATTAATTTTATTTTTATTCTAAATAATAGTGCTTTAATTTTTACCTCCAAATTCTGGAACTCCTCTTCAATTATATTCATTGATTCCTCATATTTCGTGAATTCTTCAGCTTTCATTGAAGAATAAATATTCATTTTTAAATTTTTGTTAAGTCTTCTGTAACGTATCTAATTTTGCATGTAAAAACATTCTTCACAAGTTTCAGAAAGGAACGTACCTATATTGATTAATTGTTCCTCTATGTTAGCCTTTCTTCAGTTTAAAACTATCGTGGAAAAAGACATAATGTTAAGTTTTTCTACATGGCAGTTCAGAAAAGAGTTTGGTATGCAACGTCACTGTTCAATGGTAACTTGATATTTATCCACTGGTTAACGATCTACAAAACTCAACGCGCGGACTACAAAATGTTTGTGCTCATCACACAACTACAATCTATTTAAAAAGAGCTTGGTTTGTACTTGATCTTTCTATAAAAACTGAGACAAGCCATTCCTCATTAACGATCAAATAACAAATTTATTAACTTAAAGACATAACAAATTAATGAGAAAGTAAGAGTCTTTTTCTAGAGCTCTTGTCCCCACAGCAGCTACTTTCTATTTTTTTTTTTTTTTTAAATATTTTTCTTTCTTTTAAACCCCAAAAACCCGAGCAACCCTAAGGCACCATGACTTTACCTACCCATAAAGTTTAACAGTAATATAAGTAAAAACATAGTGAAAAACTGCAAAAAAAAAAAAACCATAACACATATTTTAATTTAATGATGTAAAGAAAGGTAAGAGTTCCCAAACTTAGAAAACTAAATAAACCATAAAATGTCCCATCTTCTCCTTATTAATTTATTCATCTTATATACTCTATAGAGATTCTATAGCACATATCAATGAAATGTTTAGTGGAGTATATTAATGTTGTTGTAAGCACATTCATTGTAGGTGGATTTATGTTCAACTGAAAGATTAAGAATTATAAATTGCAATAAAAATCTATTTTATATCATTTTTTCAGAAACAAATAGAAAATATTTTTAAAATCTTTTTTTTAACTAATGCTTTCGCAAGCTATATTATATAATAGATTTCTGGGATAAGTTTCTACATTTATGATATAATTTCTACATTTATGATATAATTTTCTACATTTATGATATAATTTCTACATTTATGATATAATTTTCTACATTTATGATATAATTTTCTTAAATTTGTTTATTTTTAGTTATGAAATTTAGCAGCATTGAAAGTCAGTAAATACTTTTAAAATGTATAACAAATATATTTTTATTACTTTATGAATAGGGTATTTTAATGTATTAAAATATTTAAATCATTGGCAAATATTTAAAATTTAGAAACGGATATTTTTTAGAAATTGCTTAAATTATATCAACGCCAAAAAAAAATATATATATATATATGTATTCAAAAAATTTAATCAAATATCATATTTTGTTGAGAACAACATTAGGATTTTCTCTTTAAAATAATTAAAATTATACTTTATGAAAAGAAGCAAAAAAAGTAAATGTCAGATTATAATATCGAAACTTTCTTAGATAATATTTCTTTAACACATCTATTCACCACAAATATTATAATATATCAATAGTATTACATTCCTTATTTCAGCTTATATATTGGTGATCATAAAATTTTGAGGACTAAACTTTTTTTAAGAATTATGGTATAAGATATCTTATTTACGTATGGTACATACATTTGTTAAAATAATTGTTAATTACTGATTAATAAATTAATTCATTTTAAAAATGAATTATTGCAGGAAAAATAAAAATAATAAAAAAAACTAACCGGTATTTTTTCGTGCATCCGCAGTATGTTGGAAAAGCTATTTTTAATAACAAAAATATTGGAAAAATAATTAATTTAAATAGTTAGATTCGTATGGAAAAACATTTTTATGATAAAGTTACTTTCTATATATTTACTTCTTGTTGCTTTTAACTATATAGTAAAATATAATAGCATTTTTTAATATTTTCTGATTAATAATTTTCAAATGAACTACTCAAATTTAGAATTACTTAATTATTTAAGACCCTCTGTTAACAGGAATCCTTATAAATATTACTTGGACTGCGGACTCATATTTTTACTTGAAAAAATAATACAAAGATTCAGGAATCAAAATTGCTTATTTCTCTTCTCTATTTTACGTCTTAAACTAATACTAATCCGTGACTAATTTTGTTAACAATGCATATGCATTTTAAATGAATTTTTTCACTAAAACACATGGAAGTGTAATCGACACCTAACATCCATTGTGCATCATATGTTACCACGTGGGTTTTTGTATTTTTCTTAAAATTTTTATCTCATTTTTTACTTTTTGTTAATCATGTTTGTTTCGAAAAATCGTGATTGGGCTTGCCGCCCTAAGATCTAGGCGTCAGTGTTCGAGCGCAGCAGGAAGAGTTGTTCGTGATGCGGAGATTGAAACGACCTCGAATCGTATGAATAAAAAAGCCGGTCTCGTCGACACGCTACTTTCAAAAGTACGGGCGAGCTGAATAGGATATGGAATGACGATTGTCGTCGAAAGCGGTATGATATACGGCACAATTCGCGTTTAAAAAGACAGCAGCGCTCAAGTAAGGGTTTCTTTTCCACAATGAATGTTCCTCTGTTTAAAATACCTGGGACCAGAGAAGATACTCATACTCCTCTCCCAGTGAAGAACCGATTCTTACGGTTGTCTTTGCCTACTGGCTTGTTTATTCGAAGAAGGTACTCAGCTACCACCTGTAGCAGGTATTTCTTTTATTCTGTTTCCGGAATCTTATCGCCCTGTAACTGATATGAGGCGGTGGAATAATTCTTAGTCTTATCAGTGAGATGCTAGCAGAATATAGATATCTATATGCATATAATGCATTTATATCCTTTTCTCTGCACACATCAAATAACACTGTCATTTCAAGTAATATTCTGGGAAAATAAGTTATTAATTCACAGACTCTTATATCTACGGAAAATTAATAGTTATTCTTTGGTATTCATTTCGCAAGAAGTTTCTTCACAGTATTGTTTAAATACCCGATTATTTCTGTTGTGCTGCATCTATTTAAAATATAAAAAATTTAATTAGTTTTCTAATTATTTAAAACAAGTTATTAGTAACACAATTTTTTACCAATCCTTTTTGAAAGAATCACTAATAAATATCAAATTAAATGTAATCCCTTACCTTTTAATGTTCATAATCAGGAAGTGTAGGTAATACGCATAAAATGAATCAATATAAAAACGCTTTATTTTAAGGAATAGCGTTTTAAGTATTAGCTACCACTATGGTTAAAATCCTAACACATAATCAAAAGTTTATTGTTCATGCTTGAATAAAAAACACTTTTCTGTATTTTCAATAGAAATTTTATTAAAATTAAATTTATTTATTGTCAACCAAAACTTAGAATACATTAATAACTGAATTAACTGTTGTAAAACTTATCAATTAAGAGAATATGTGATAACAAGTTAAACAAGCATTACCGAATATATTTGTATAAATCTATAGAAAAATAGGAATGATTTTCAGAGATGAAAAAAAATATCATTTCATATGATTTACTGCTTAACTAAAAAGTGCTTGTATAATAATATACATCAGTGATTAAAGTAGTTATTACTTGTATGTGGTTATATCCTACAGCTCTTGGCTCATATTAACTTTAGATTGATCCACAAATCCCACATTCCCTAAATATTCAGAGTTAGTATTGAAAGTCTTGAGAAACTTTGCATACGATATAGAAATTTTATTTATGAAATACTCAGTGTTCGCTATCATTTTATAATATTTTTATAAGAAAGGAAGTATTTCAGTTATTGCTGTAAAAATAAGTTGGCTCATTTCTGAATTTTTTCATTAATTTAGCTTGCATGAATACAACGAAGGATCATTTGATGCTAATTAATGACGTTAATAAGGCTTAATTTGACTCAAAAATTGTTATGTTATCTTGAATAATACTTGCTGTTATTAGATCATCTTATTACAAATCTCATTTATAAAAGTTTTTTTAAAATACAAACGTAGCTCTTTCATGCGCATGATAATTTAATTAATATACGCCAATTTTTAAAAAGATTAGAGTTAAAACTTTCTGTTATACTTCGATAGATTAGTATAAAGAATTCTTTTTTAAAAATTGAATTTACCTTATCTGGCTTGCTTGCTAATTAATGTGTATTTTATCTATATATAATTTTAATGTACTTTCCAATCATTTTAAACTCTTTATCATAAAAATATTCTACAATATTTTAAATAAAGAAATTCAATATTTTTGATAAATAAAGAAGTTAATTTAAAATTTAAATCCTTAACTTATGAACTGAAATTTATAGTATTAATTTAATATTCCCTAAATATTGAAGTTTCTACTTAGTATAAATTTTTATGACTAAGATAAAGATTTTCCCTCTTTTTTATAAACAACCAAAGATGCATGATTTTCCTAAATTTCTTAATAGTTAAAATTTAATTTTATATCTGATGATAAAATTATGATAAAAAAAAACAAGAGAAAAATAATTTGAATAGGGTGTTAATTTTTTCTAAAATTTTTTTGATTATCTTTTGATTTTCAAGGTAACTTAAATTGACATCCAATCTATAAAAGTAAAATAATTCCTATATTAAATTCAACAAAATACGTACTAGTTTTAAGAAATTAAGTATTCATGCTACTTTATCAAAACTTAATTCCTCTTGAAATAAATATTTCATAATTCTAAGAATTTTAAAAAACATTTATATCTTACAGAGAAAATACATAAATTCTAAGCTTTTTATATTTCTAAAAGCATAAAAGAAAAATATGTATACCTTTATAGTGCAATCACTGATTTATATGGAAAATTAACTTCGTATTTTTCTGTTAACATTTTTAATCCATGAAATTCTACTTTTTCGTAAAAAAAAAAAAAATGAAAATATACTTTAAAATACCATTTCATAAACATAGTTTATGAAAAATATTGAACAAAAGTGAATGGAGTCAAATTAATTTTTTTAAGACAGAAGAACTTATTAATATAAATTACTATTATCACAAATAGCTACCAAATTCTTTCAAAATAGAGGTTCTTAAAATTTTTCTTTATTGTTTGCTTCACTCATTACCTACAAATATTTGCATGATTTTTTGCATATTTCTTTATGATTGTTCTTCTGTTCTAAATATTTTAATTAATAAGTTAATGAGAGAGCTTGCTAAGTAATTTAACAACCAGAAACTCTGTTTTAAAAAGCAAAATGGTTTGCAGTAATAATTCGGTAAATTTTGTTTGACGCTTATAGTGATTAATTTTTCATTACTTTTATTGATAATTATGATGTCCTCATGATAATAAATATCTAGGGCCAAATCTGATATGGGAAAGTAAATATGTATTTATCTCATATTGCATTACGAGGTAAACAAATGATATTTTTAATTATTAGCACATCGTAGTATTAAATTTATCATGTACATTTTATAAAAAAACTAACATTTTAATTTACACATACTAATTATTATAATTTCAATTATTTTTTAAAACGTATCATTTATAAAATATTTTTTTATCAAAAATGTTTAATAATTTTTGCTTAAATATTGATGATCACAGATTACTATATTTTCTTTTTCTATGGAGTATGTTTACGAGTAAATAGTTGAAATTATAGACGAGAAAAAATTCTAAATAAGATAATTCAGTGTGAATTTAACTTTAGGAAATAAACAGCACATTTTTATTACTGTGTGATATATTGCTAATTTGCAGAGATTGAAATAAGACAGCTGAATCTTTTTTTAAATATGAAAATTTCGTATTTTTCATATTCTACATTTAATTTTCTTCCTTTATAATTAAGATACCCTTCTGTACGAATATACCCTAAGAAAAAAAGATTATTTTTAATTATGTATATATTAAAGACTATACTTTTTTAATTTATTTTTATTTTTAATTTATTTATTTACGATTTATTTTTAACTTTTTTATTAATATTTTATAAGTTATTTTATGAATTGAAAAGTTAAATACTGATCAAGAAAACTGTCTAGTATTACTCGAAGTTATTTATATAGAGCTAAAATATAAATAAATGATCATGTGCATGCAATTCTTTAAGGTCAAATATTTTATCTGTTTGCAAGAGTTGTGCATCATCTTTAGTGTTACCTTTCCTTTTAACAGTATATTATTTATTTTATCTCCTTTGATAAAGATTTCCGTCTCTTTGAGTTCCTCCAATGATCACACATTCTTTTAGAACACCACTGATGTAATGAGACTTCGCAAACATCATGTGATCTGTCTAAAAATATAATGAAAGACGAGAATATACCTTAAAAAAAGGATTTGTTTTTGTGCGCGTCCAACCAGCAAGAAAACATAAGCAATAATCTCCAGGGAAAAAGTTCTTTTCTTTCTCAACGCAGGGAAAACACCGTTGAATCCCAGTGAAAATGCATATGAAGAATTGTCCCAAGAGATATAATTGAAAAAAAAAAAAAGTTATGTTAACGATTTTCTTCATAGGACGTGAAGAAGAGAAAGCAATATATAGAAAATTTATTCAGATACGCCTGGATATATATTCGCATGCAGTTCTTTTTTTATGATTCTCCATTTTCTCATGTCGAAGGCTTTTATTTTGAATTACCGATTGATTCCTATCGAAAAAGAATGTTTTGAAATTTGCCAAACACATTTTTCTTAACCATTGTATTTTTCTATTGTTTCTTTCCTACGCTTAGATGAATGCTTATATTATGTAAATATTTTTGAACCTGATTCAAAAAAATTTTTTTTGGAACTCAGAGACAGTAGTGTGCGTTCATTTCAAAAAAGAAAAACATTTTTTCTGTAAAAGCTTTCCTGTTTTATCAGCATCCTCTCTTTCTTTAATTTGAGTTATGAAAGTCTGTAATGCTTATGACAGACTTTTTAGTTCAATAATAAACTTTTAAAAAATTACTTTACTGTTAAGTATATATTTACATATGCCGCATTTATTGCATATTTAATTTTTCAGCGATAAATTCAAGCCGCAATACTTAAATCAAATGGCAACACTCTGTCTTTTGTCAGTTAATAATTATTGCCACTTTATGATTTCTTTTATAAGTAATTTAAGTTAAAAACTGCTTAATACACATACACGTTATGATTATTTAAATAATCAGTATTATATAGCAGTTACTTATATAAATTGACTACTACATCCCCAAAAATTATTGATTGAATTTTGTTAAATAAAATCGGTACGACTTCATATCTTTACTTTGATTCATATTTTTATGAAAATTTTTCATTAGCTCAATTTTTATTTGTTAATTAACTTTTATTAATAAGACTTAATGAGAAATCTGACATCATATGAAATGTACAGTTCTAATTAAATAACTGATTTTAAATAAAATTTTAAAAGTACAGTCTCATACTTATTATTGAAAAGTTAATCACTTCTATTACATAATATTCTTACAGAAGAAAAAAATCTTTTACATTTTTAAATCTAAATTTCACTAAAAAAAACTTAATTTTTTCATTTTAAAAACATTGAAATAAAATAATAATTAAATAAATGATTGAATAAATAATGTGAGTAGTATTAAGTAAAAAATATTTATCTGATATTCAATTTGAAAATTTGCTTTAATAAGAATTTATAGGAAATTTACTTTTATTCCATTCTCAAGTGCTCATAGTGATATTTTGTCCAAATTTTATTCTCATGCTTGACTTTAGCACTGAAATAAAATTAGTTATTTTATCTTTTAAAATGACCAAACTGTGCTTACTGCTCATTAAAATTTTATGAGGAATGTATGAAAATACTTACGTTGTTTAAGCCAAAATTTTTATTTCATTTTATTGAAAAAGATATTTTCGCATTAAATCCGTGATAATTAGATTTAAATATTTTAAAAATTTGATCTTTTTTAATTTAAAATGAATTTTACTTATGAAGTAGATATACTATAAAAAAAAGTCATCTCAATACTATTGAATAAGTATGATTTTTACTGCTGACAATAAAAATCACGTGTCTCATATGGAGAAATTTATGATTTGGCAAAATATATAATTTAGGCTGGTCATATTTTGTTCAACTAAAAACTGAATACACTGTGTGATTTCCAGACAAAAACTCATTGAAAACGTTTCTCTGATTGCTTGGATTCGCTCATATAATAAATAATTGCACAAAAATATTCATATTTGCATAAGCTACTGAACATCGTTAAAAAATAACCCATTGTTAATTATGTGAAAAAATAAAATGATTACTGTAGTACTAAAATATGTTCATATTTCTCTGTGCTGTTATTGAACGCAAACTTAAAAATCCATAATACAATATATTAATGAATCATTTGAAAATAAATATAGTGAAATTTGCTAAACATTGGCAGACAATAATTTAAAATTTTAATATGTGTACTCCCTAAAAAATTATCCTAAATAATTATTCAAAAGTGATCAAATATTTCTTCATTTAATATGAGACTAGTTCCTTTTATATGACACGTTGATTCTCCAAACAAAGTTTGCTAAATATATGTGAAATTGCATGGAAAAATCAATTTTTCATTTATTTAAAAATGTACTTTTCGGTGTAAATATTAATTTAAATTAAAAGAAATATATAATTTATAACAATTTTATTTGATAATATTATATGTCAATAATGTAAAATAGTGAAAATTTAGATGTCAGTGAATATATTAAAATCTACGCAAATGTAAAATCTATTTATATAATTTTATATATTTATAAATTATGCATTATAGATATATATAATTTGGAATTTACAGATAATTGCATGTTTTTCTTGTGCACGAGTTACACGTTTAATAACTCAATAATAATAATCTTTATAACTATTTTGTAATTTAGAGCATCTTGTACTTTAAAAGAACGTTTAACGTTGATTGAATATGAAATTATTTCATTCTAAAAAGAGTGCATTCTTACTTTCATATGATGAGTGTGAAAAACAATTGATTGACGATTCAAAAACATTTTAGCTAATTATTTAATAATTTTTCACAGTTATATAAAATTTTCTGTATTTTTGCAATTATCTGTAAATGCATCATGTCTATACTATTTCAGAATGAACGTCATAATTTTTTTCTATTGCAGTCACTATCAACAATTACCAAATATTTTAAACATTTTGTTAATTTTGTGTAAATGAGGGAAAATATTTTTATTTTGGGAGGTAAAAATTCCTTTGAAGGGATTCTGGTGACATTTTTTTAAAATTTATTTCTAGCATCTTGGACTTTGTTTGGTCTTAAGGGTGACTTCCTTCCGAAGTTTTAGTGTATTTATAATAATCACTCAGACTATTATTTTCTACCATGTTTCCTTTTTAGATTATAAATTAATGAATATTGAATGTAATATAGTGCAGAATGACATGGGTACTGATAATAAAGTGTTCACATTTTTATTAAATATACATTTTAAATTTATTTTTTAAAAAATAATATATGTACGTCTATCATTGCAGCTTTGATACTCAAGATGAATCACATGAAAAGGATGCATCGTCTAGTTCGAGCACAGGACTGGTTCTCCAAAATCTGCCTCAACGTCGAGAATCATTTCTCTACAGACCTGACACGGACGTTGATCTTTCTCCTCTATCCCGACATTCTTCTATAGGGAGCGAGTAAGTAAATTTTGGAAGCCAACTTTTAAGCTATCGATATCACTATTAGCTATGCAAATGCCTCTCTAGAATTCCTTTAACGTAAAAGGTCTAACAGTAATACCTCATTTGGGAAGGAATTTTGATGTGGTTAGGGAATTATTTCCTTATACTTCTTCTCCAAATATTTTCCTCTTTTGATTTATTCCAGTCTATTTCTCGCTATTAAAACGCATATAATAAGGTTATGTATAATAATTTTATTTTTATCAACTTAAAAGCTATGAATATTCCTAATAAATAAAAATTAAAAGCTAAAATAACAATACCAAAGCAAAATAAGGAAAGGTTTAGTTATTTTAAATAAAAAAATGTATCAATTTTTTTAGGAGATGAACAAATGATTTAGTACAGACAATAAACATTTTTAATTTGCAGTGAATTTTTAATAATTTGCATATAACTTTTATTACATAAATTCAAAAGATGAAAGAGAATAATGAGTGATGATAGAAACTCAATGCAATAAAAATATGTGTGGAATATTATTTTAAGATTCAGTAAAATTTCAAAGTTACTAAATTAATTACAGGCAAAGTAATAAGAATATTTCGTGACACATATGTTCGCGAATCGGAATTATTTTTGAGAGGGCATTCAGTAAATGTATTGAAAATATTTTTAGGTACAAATTCTTTAGTAAGAATTGTTTTATATAATCACATAAGCATTATAGTGCAATTATCCACTTGAGCACAAAAATTACAATCTAAATACTTTTGTTGGATTTTA
The DNA here is from genome assembly GCA_026290005.1 of Latrodectus geometricus. Taxonomy (NCBI): domain Eukaryota; kingdom Metazoa; phylum Arthropoda; class Arachnida; order Araneae; family Theridiidae; genus Latrodectus; species Latrodectus geometricus. The sequence continues at coordinate 2,494,911 of JAPDSC010093491.1, read as the reverse complement.
GAAAGTTTTAAACTGAATGTTGTGCAATTATTAGATTTTTGACTAAGGACAACATAAATTCAAACAAAATTAACAATTTTGGATTCCGTTTAAAGAAATTTCTGTTTTTATATTAATGTTATTCCATTAAGAAAATAGCAAATGACAAAAAATGTGTGTGAAAGATTTTCGTCAAAATTGACCATTGAAGACACATCAATATACTGCTCTCGGCGTAACAACGAAGGATACTTTTGTTACAACTGCTTTAAGCAATCAGTGGAATCCCTTATAAACTAAATGGAATGGAAATTTGAACTTAAGATTCAAGAAGAACACCTTATGTAAAAATACATATTATTAGTGCAAGCTAGAGAATTTTTTTTTATCTACTGTAAAAGGAAACAAAACCGTCTTTCAATAACATGTTCTTTTATTGAAACTGAAATTAACATAGTTGTGAACAACTTTGCAAAGTATGAAACAAAGAGAATGAGGCTTTTAACAGAATTTTGGAACTATAGAGAAAATAGCTTCCCAGAATAATAAAATATTTACAAACCGAAAATACTATGGAGAAGTTTCTGTGCTTTTCTGAGCTGAATGAATGAATTAAAATTCAGAAAAGCATAAATTCAAGTATTTATTAAAGAGGAAAAACATGGAATTTTGCTTAAGCCATAATGATTTATCTATTTCAGTAATAAATCGATGAAGAGAGAGAGAGAAAACCAGTATCACACACACATTTACCTTTTAGTATATCTTAAGCTGATTTCTAACTTAAATTAGTTATCCTCACTTTGAGAGATATTCAATTTGTATAGTAAATTTTCTTTCAATGTAAAGAGTGTTAAAATTAAAATAATTACCTAATCGATGCCAAATTAAGTAATGCACAGGGCAAATTAAATCTTATAAATAATCACTGTAACGATAAACATTGTATCTTTTGCCGTTTTACTTAACTTCATTGCATATGGAGCTTATACATGTGTTAGACAATAAATATTTTCATTCATTCCACGAGATTAATTTTCAAAATTCCCACCTTAAAAATAATCCAATAGAAATTTTCTTTATAAGTGAATATGTGAGTATCAGAATCAGTTAATGACGTTTTCTTTAATCAGTTTGAATATACTTTTTAATACATTTTAAAAGACTTATTTTTAATATTTTACAATAATCTTTTATAAATGAAATTAAAATGTAGAAAATTTATGGTTCAAAAATAATAATTTCGACAACGAGATTAACAGAATCCTTAATCCTGTACTGAACAGAATCCAATTTTCTCGTACTTATGAATAAAACTCTAAATTTGCAGGAAGATTTTTTTTATTTAGGGTATCTGTGTACATTAAGTGAATACTTTTGTATATTTTCTATTAATTTAAAGAATTTACTTACTCTGAAGACTGATTTTATTCCTTTTGGTCGTACGAATAGATCACAAACAATGAAGATCGTTAAGTTCTTGTCTGTGAAAATAGTTTTGCAAGAAACTCGAAATTTTTGTTGGGCCTTCTGGGATATGTTATTGCATAATGTAAAATTTAATTTCAAATGTGCAGTAACAATTTTAGATTTTGTAAATTCTATAATTGTATTGACTAGAATGTATAAGTTTTGCGACATTTTTATTTGTTGATGAATAATCAGCAACAAGACAAAACTTTGAAAACTGCATTATTTCATTATATGGGATACATTAAAATTACTGGCACTTACGGCATAAGTTATTATGGACTGAAATTTTTGATTAAGGTGATCAATTTCCTGAATATATCTTTTTATTTCTTAGGAAAAGTATAATAATTATAATTTTAAAAAAATATATATGAGTAATCTCTAATATGTGTTTAATGATTATTCACAATTTAATAAGCTTAATTTGGTGTCTTATCTAATAATAAGCATTTATTTTGGTAATATTTGATACTTTTTGATTGTGTTTCTCCCATTGTTAACTGAACTTAGGAAGCTGAATTATTAGAGCTCTAAGCTTTGGTTAAAGTTAGTGGATTCAAATCCCATCTCATGCTTGGATGTTTGTTGTGGTTCAGATTCCACTTTCATTTTATGTCCTGGTCTAATTAGCCCTCGTCTGCAAATGTTGACTACTCAATGGCAAACAAATCATCTCAATTTTTAAAGAATCCTTAGATTTCTAAAAAAACTGGTATTTTCAATAAATTTAAATAAATTGTTTCTTTTGTTTAATAGTGCAACTGTACTTTCAATTCAATAAACAGTCTTTATATCATGTTCTTTGCATAGGGATACTTATATATTGAAAGTAAACGTGTATCACACACATTAGTGAAGGGATTATACCAACTTTTTCAATTTAGTCATTAGCTTGAAAATGTAGTTGATTTAACAGTTGAGAAAATTTTAGTCTATTAATTAGAATTTTCTTAAATTCTTCTATTAACTCGTTATTCTGCATAGTTCTTTTAAAAAACTCACGTAAATTATCCACTACGTTGAATTTATTTTCAGTGAAAGATTTTGAAGGGCAAATCAAAGGATTATTTCTTTCCAACATTTTTGAAAAATTAAGAATATACCCAGATTTCAATTGTTTCACATTCAACTGTAAATTGGTTATTTATATCAATAGTTTACCGACGTCGTAAAAATACCAACATTTTCAAATTAAATGCAGGATGGTTAAAATTACGCTCTTAATTTAAGTTAAAATTATGATCTTCATGTTATTTATTTTACTCCGTTCAGTAGAACTGAAGCAGATGATCGTAGCTTCAGCCCTACTGAACGGAGCCAAATAAATATCATGAAGATCATACGTTCAAGGTTTCTACTGGAAAAATATTTTGAAATTTGCTTTTATCTAGCTCTATAAAGAAAGTAAAGAGTATCCAGAACTCAATAAATGGTATATAATATTTTTTATTTTATACCATGCAAATATTTTTTATTTACCATCTTTGTGCTCTATAAATGTATTTTCTTAGAGTTAATAATATGCTGCAAGTATATCACCTTATTTTCAAAGGTACCACATAATATATGAGTAAGATTATAAGTGAAATCAAGATTTGCCTCACTTATTCCTAATCAATTTCACACACACAAATATTAGAGACATGCTTGATTAACTCGACCTTTGAAAAAACTACATTGTTAGCACATTTAGCTGGAAATCGCTCGAATCATGTTTTGCAAGTCTTGCATTAGAAGCAGTTCATTCGTCACATATTGTATTGACCAAACAACCTCGTTGTCATTACACTAGTTCAAAATTGTTTTCCTAAAATGAAGATAATTTCCCAATCGGTAGAGCATTCTTCCCTTAGACCTTGTGTCAGCTGGCTTGAAGGCCTAACCGGTGTTCACTTCCACACTGAACTTTTGTCCAACGCGAACCAGAACTCATGTGCTTCCGACTATCTGAGACTGTTAGCTCTAGAAGTTGTAAATGGTATTCCCAGTGATGCCACTTTGATTTAAACAGATGGCAGTAAAGACGAGTTGAACAACATTGAGAGGGGTGTCTTTATTGAGAGTCTTTCTGTCCAGTTTTCTTGACGCAATCCGGACAATTGCTCGGTATTCAGAAGCAAATTAATTGCCATAAATGAAGGATTAAAGATCATCCTCCACGGGACTAAATCTAGTGACATTTGGAACCTTACCGACAGTCAAAGCTCGATCCAATACCTACAAAACTGGAGTTGAGTGTGAGACTTTGCGAACATGCAGATAATCACCCATCTTAAAAATCTTGCCAAAGGTAGGGAAGTCCACTTTCAGTGGATTCCCACTCATGTTAACATCCGTGGCAACGAAGCTGCAGACATCTTGGCTAAAAGAGGTTGTTCCGATTTGCTCAATGGGGACCCTCCCACCCATCCCTGGTTTAGCAATAAGACCCTTGGGGGCGCGTTGGATTTCGGGGGTGATAGACATGATCAAAAGGTCATCTTGATACTTTGAAGGGGCACCTGAAATGCATGAGGTTTGACTCTGGCCACAAATTATTTTCATTATGCAATAAATGCAATCTGAGGACGGCTTCCCCCTGATCACATCCTGGATTGTTTGGGGTTCACTTTGGCGGATGTTCGTGCAAATCAACAGCTGGTGCTCGACTTCGCTATGGTTCACGGTGTCATGGATTTGATGTAGCTGACGCAAGATCTCTGAGGGATTGGAAACAACAAAAACAATAAAATTGTTTTCCAGAAATCTGGTGTACCGCTCTCTCTCTTATGCCCGTGCACCGAGTCCAATTTAGCCGTGCAATTTGTTATTGCTTCCTTTGAGAAGAAAATTCCTAAAATAAAATTTGAGGTGAATCCAACCTAGCTGTGACACGTATGGAGAATTTATTGGTTACTTGCACGTCATACGGATTGAGTGAACTTCTTATGCGGCTTTTATAAGAGTTCACAGCATCAAAAACCAATGTGAGCCACATTTTCCCATAAGATATACAATGACTAGAACTCATTTACTGATAGCGTTACTAAAAAACCGAAAGTAAAATCAAAACAAGTTGAGTAATCTTACTGTTTATAATTATTGTGCAAAATGCATCTTATAAGAATTCAACTTCAAAATTTTGTTTAAAATCGGAAGACCCAGAATTCGTGATATTAAACGGCCTTTACTGTAACATTTGTAAAGAACATTTGCTTATGCTCCATTTGTAACTTCCTCCACAATTTCTGGCTTACTAGCACATCGTCCTCTTCCTGTCGTAATATATGGATAACCAACTCCAAGATTTTATCCTGAGATTATGGATAAACGTGGCCTGCGCTATAAACGGGTTTGTGGTGGTGTGATGTGAGTAATGCTACTCGCCTCCATGACTTGGCTCGCAGGTGCCCACTAGGTAACGGTAAATGAGCAGCAATTTCCGGTTTTGTTGTGGCGAAGGGTCAATCACCCAGTGCCTACCATTGGGGAAAAAATAAATAATTGTTGAGCGAAAAAACACTAGAAAATTATTAATTTTTTTATTTGCTTTGGCTCTTAAATTACAAATGTCATAATACCTATGTGAACTTCTATAACTTGTTTTGAGAGTTTTCTTATGTGTAGAACATATTTCTAATTTATACTCTAAAAATAATTTACCAGTATTTTTTCCTGCGAGAATAAATATATTGAAACTATAAGACATACATCATACGGTTTAAACTTATTTTAAAAAGTAAAACATAATGATTCTGGGGACGTATTAATTTTTATAAATTACCTTTTTTTTTTTAATTTGCATCTTTCTATTTCTTTCTACCAATTACTGCTTATAAGATTTTTTACTTGCTGAACAGTACATCAATTACTAGTCACATTTTAAACATTGATTTTCACAATTGCTAATATCTACTTAAAAACTAGAGGCCGGCCAATGGTGAAGTGGTTAGTGTTCCTGACTCCCAGGCTGATGGTCACGGGTTCGAATCACCAGTTTGGGCTTGGACGTTTCCTGTCTCTCTCTCTCTGTATTTCTTTGTCCTTTGTTCTGAGATGATGGGTGAATGTGACCCATCCTATAAACGGGTTATATTATACAAAGACTTCAAAACTCACTCTTGGAAATTTTTTTATGCAAATTATATTTTTACTCATAAAATTAAGGAAAACGAAGAAATAATAGTCTTCTAACTCTTAAAATGTGGCTAAATTTTATCAATACTAATCAGTCAAAACATTGACTACTTGGATTAAGAAGGAAAAAATAACCAGTTTTATTTAATTTTGTTAGTAATGCTTATTTGGTGATACTTCACAATAATTATACATCATGCTATCAAAATTATCCAAGCCTAGATTTTATAAAGTACGATTAAGTAATACTTAAGTAAATATTTTCCCACGTAAAGCATTAAATTCATAATATGTCGCTCTCTTTCTTTTATTTAGAAATATCAAACTTACATGCATATTTCTTGTATGAATTTTCTACCAATTACTCCATAGCTCCAAACATTTCATTGCTCTTAATAAAAGAGATAGTACAGATTTCTCACACTTAGATAATGTACCTAGTTTAAATTAAGAAAGCATGATACAAATAAGAAACAAAGATTACATGATACAAATAATATACAATAAAATTTTTCCTTTTCAATGAGGACTTTTTGACTAGATTGAATGTGAATTAACAAATATTTTTGAACATCTCATCATTAGTATAAATTTACCAACTACAATTATTTCTTCAATACTTATTAATAGCTTTAGAATGAAGAGAGAAATCTTTGTAAAGAGAAAGTAATGCTATACTTCTATATAGTACACTTTATGTAAAGAGATATTTTTAAAAGTTTTTATTGTTCCATTATACAGGGCATATTTTTTTGTTTCATAAAATCAATAATTTTGGTTTACAAATGCATCAAAACATATTTTAAATCTGTGATGTTTTAACGACCCTGTCGTCTCCAGGATAGTTGAATGACACAAAATACCTTCCTTTTAGGCGACACATCTATTACACATCTGTTATATATTATTGTTCACACAAAAACATTAGTTTAGACATTTATATATATTTTTAAAAGATATTTATATACTTTACATATTGGATCCGACCATACCATATTGGACCTTGAGCGGGGCTACCCCTAATAATAAAAACAAATCAATCAACCCTTCTTCTCTCTCCAATACGAATGATCCATCCTATCTCCGTATCTCTACCCCTGTTAGTGAATGAATCCAAAAGTTCCAGTTAATTGAATGTGTGACTTTTTCCTCCAATTTCCATTGCTGGACTCTATCCTGCATATGGATACTACAAAGAATCAAGGAAAAAATATAATGTTTTCCTTAGAATGTTTCCCTTACCTTATCTCACAATTCTATTGAGAGACAAAGAAAAAAATCCTAAATGTAATTAAATAATTACCTGTTTGCTCATAAGCTTGAGTTTATTTTTTTCTTTTACTTATTCTGTTTTCATGGACAAATATTCTATATTCTACGACTGCTATAATCATTTTCAAAAAAAAATTCAATTGATCAGAAATATACATTATTTTTGTTACATAACGATATTTCAAGGTTAAGAAATAAAAATCATAGTAACAAAATATAATCACAATTATTCAAACATTATTCACGTACACCTAACGAAAATTAAAAACTTAACAGATGCTAATAAACAAATAACTATCGTGAAATATTTTCTCTTTCTTACGATATTCATAATAAAAAAATTTAAATACCCTCATTAACACTTGATGAGGCATCTGCGATAACATTATTATTAACGGACTTCTAAGCTATTGTGATCTGATAGCGAGAAAAAGCCAATGACCATCTCTGTAATCTGGCATTCTTCGGGATGCTTTTTGTAAGATATTTCAGAGGATTCTGGTTTGTAAATATCTTCATTAAATCGATGCTTCAAACTTACTTAAAGCTTAGATCATGACATATGCTTCTCTTTCGATTGTACTCCGTTTATTCTGCGTTCAAGTTAATTTCTAATTGACGATGGTTACAGATTAAGAATTTCCGTCAGTGTCTCTTTGTATTAAACATGCTTCAATGCCATTGACTGAGCATCTGTGTGGAGTTCAAAACTATTGACAGTGAACACCACATAAACTTTTTCTTTCAATGAGATGAAAGCCTTTTCTGCCTCTTCAAACCAAGGGATATTATTTGGTCTAGATTTTCTGGTAAAATGTGTTATGAGCTTTGCAATGTTCTCATAATAAGCCACAAATCCCCTATAATAGTTAAGCAGAACATTTATCTTAAGGTTTTCTTTGTTCTTCGTGGCTTACTGTTTTTAATGCTGCAATTTTATCAGCAGCCGGCCCATGTTCTCAGAATCCAAGTACAGGACCCAAATGTTTAATTTTGATCGCACAAATGCACGATTTGCAAATCAGAGAAAATGCAACTGATTGTTTCATCCTCTACCTTGCGACATTATAGCATGATGTAACACTGATTTAATTGGGTCAATCAATCTTTCTATCAGTCCGTTACTCTGAGAGTAACCTGGTGTAGAAAATTTCGGTAAAGCTCCTAATGTATTGAGAAATTTGTGCGTTAACTTGGCAGCAAAATTGATTTCATTATCCCTATCAATGATTCGAGAAAAGCCAGTCCTCATAAAATTTTCCATAAAGGCATCACAAGTCACTTTTGCAGTCACAGATATAATAGGAATTGCTTATGGCCATCGACTGTACTGAATCCATAATACACAACACATACTGATGTCCCCTAGAAGGCTTAAGTTCAATAGGCCCAAAAATATCAACATTCACTACTTGGACTGTAATTTTGATCACAAGGTTTCACCTACATCAAACAACTTTTGTCATCAGGCAGTTACAGAAAAATTTTGCCAGCATGCTTCTAAAGTGGAAGTTTCATTACATAAAAAGTAGCAAAGTATTCTAAAATTATATAAATCTATCAATTGCAATTTATGGTGAAGATTTTAATAACATGCAAACGGCTGATACCAAAGAATTGATGCTAGTAATTCCTTCGGATTTTTAATAACATACAGTAAGTTTTAAAAATTTTTTACGTAAACAATCTGACTATGCATGCTAAAACAGCTACAGAATTTTCTAACGTATAATTTTATATCACATACCAAACAACTTAACAACCGAAGGCTGTTGTAAGGCATTTAAATACACGCTACAATTTGCTTTTGTAAAGAACTAAGATATTGTGCCTTACTCACGTCTTGCAATAGAGAAAACCGGAAAGAACCTAATCCTCGCTACGGCTGACTTTCAAGCAGAAAACCGATAAACTTTATTCATTGTCTTAGTTTCGAAATAAGCTTAAAACATTTTAAAAATTCATTTAAATTTTAATATATTTGAATGATTTATGATAGAGTGATGTGTCAAACGAAATGCCGGCAAACAAAATGGATCCCGAAGCAGTTATATCCAACCGCGTTTATATTTCAATGATACTTTTGTAAATTTTTTTTAAAATTATTTTTAATTTTTTTAATTTTTGTTCATTTTTTGTTTAAGTTTTCTAGTGATTAATTTAACAAATAACAATTATTTAAAAATACCAATTCCGCAATTTGTAAAATTGTTACGTCGATAGTTAAATTTCTTATAAATACTTATATTTCTCTTTCTGATGAAAAATGAATAAAAAGTGAATTTTTAGTATTTACCTTATTTATTAACATAAGTGTGTATATATTGTGTATAAGTACTTGTGGTATTGATTACTTGATATTCAAAATGAAATTTTAAAAAATGGCAGAAATTTAATTATTTTAGTGTGGAAAAATAAATAACAGCACTTCTGGAAAATATAATAGTTTGGGGAAAAAGTAATCCATTATTTTTTCGGTAGACGTCTGTAGTGATCGATATCTCGTGAGGTATCTATCAAACAATTTCAGATTTATGCTCGTTGGAAGGGTGACATTTGACACTAAAATATCCTCTTGTAGTTTTTTGTTTGATTAATTTAGTTACGAGTACAAGGTTTTAAAAATGGAAGACAACAAACAGAAAATTCGATACATTTTCGTTTTTCTCTTGTAACGGCAAAAAAGATTGCCAGGTTGCTAAAATTGTGAAAGGTGCTTATCGTCCTATATAAGACTGTAACAACCAGTTACGTACAATTTTTGTTTCGTCGATTCCGTTCGGGTATTTTTGATGTTAGAGATGCACCTCGCATGTGGATACAGCATCGTCGAAAATGTCTGTAAAATATCAAAAATGGTCGAAGTTGACTGCAAGTCAGCAGTAGTAACGCGCAAGACCTAAAAATCTACATGAAAACTGTTTTAAACCTTTTTACAAAGTGAATCCAAAAGAAGTTACATAAAGTTCACGTGAAAATAATGGATTTCTTTTTCCCCAAACTAATATTATGAGTTAGACCAACGTATTACTTAATTAAAAAGTACATAAACACATTAAAAAAAGGTTTATAGAAGTATATGCCTTTAGAATTTTTTTTTATATAATCGTATACATTAAATGATATATTCATAGACACATATCTAAATATATACAATGCACTTCCTCAATTGCTTTCAAATCATGTATTTAATCCACATACTTTTTGATTTTGACAATCCTTCTTCGTACTAGCAAATACAAATAATATATTCGAGAATTTACTATGAATGCATTTTTCAGCAGAAGGTTTTTGCTTAAAATATTTTACTTTTATTCTGTGTAATAATTTACATCCAGCACAAGCTGGGAAAATTTAATGTGTTTTTATGAGAATATAATCGTGCCTACTCGGGAAGAATGTCACTATTTGAAAAAATATACCTTAGTAGTAAAGATTTAAGGAGCAATATAATCTATAAAGCAAGGTGCAAATATAGATTTTATTGTTAATAAATATCTTTTAAGGCTCAGTCTACTAAGTTATATTTATATATTAAAAAAATAACAAAAAGCATTTAATTCTAAATTGCTAAATAGGCAATTGATGTGACTATTTAATCAATGTTTATTTACCAAGTTATCTATATTGTTTTTGAAAGTGTTAAGAAATAAGATGTTTTATGCATATGCCAGTTAATCTTAAATGGTACTTTGATTTTATTATATTTATACATAAGTTTCTGACGATTTTTGATTTTTAAATGTCTTCACATGTTTTTATTAAGATTTTGCCTCGCCATACTGTCTTGGGTTGGTCATCCAAAATCAAAACATTGCTATACTTATGTATATTATTCTAATTTTTATACTATGTAAACTATTAATATGCTTATTGCATGTTATGTTATCAATCATTTGTTACAAAAGTAACTCGAATTTGTCAGCAGTAGTTTAAGTAATTAATTGCGTAAAAAATTTCCAAATAATAATTTCTATTTAACTAGAATATGCAAGAAATAATGCATATTACTTAGAAAACCTTATTGATCCCCAACGACTTCTGGAACTGCTATTATTTTCTATTAAGCCACTTAGACGCGCATATGTCAAGGGGACAGTTTATTTAATTAACATATTTTACGGGAATTTGTTATGTCACGTTGCTTTTGTACGAACGCTTATTTTGTCCGTTTCTTTCATTCAGAAATAAGTGAATTAATTTCATTGCTTTCCCTCAAAGAGTATATTTTCTCTACATTTATGGATTTTGTTTTTATAGGAAAATAAAAATATTTACTTAAATGCATCAGCGGAAAATGTAGATTACATTAATCACATTATTGCTATATCATACCAGTATCTAATTTTAATTATAGGAAAGTTAAATTTTTTCCTTAATATTTGTAAACATTTAGAATGCAATAAAATTACTTATTTAATATTAGAACGAATTTTATATACTTGATTCATTATTATGATTTTAATGCAAATTTCGTTAGCTTACCTGACTACAGATGGGTGGGACCTGGGTTCGAATCCTGGCTCGGGCATGGATGTACTATCTCTCTCTTTCTTTTCTTTGTCCTTTCTTTGTGAGTGAATGGTTGCCTACCCTATAAACGGTACCTATGGCTGTGTGTACTGAGGAAGTCGGACTCCACACCAAATATGGTTCATTTGGAAAAGTAGAGCAGCGCACCCCATATTGCCAGCCTGGCTGGCACACGACTACAACAACAACAATGCAAAACTCTACTGGAAGTAACTTAAACAGTTTCAATAATTGTGATACGTTTTATGTATTTTTATAATGTTATATTATTTTCACTAATATAATATTAATTTAAAATTTGTATTTAATTGTATTTAGTTTGATTTAAAAAAAATAATGCAAATTAACTAAGTTATTTTTAAGCAAAGTATATTTTATTTTAAAAATTAAGTTTTGAATTGGTGAACGCTGATTGAGATATTGTCAATTTAAGAATAGTTTTGCCAGAAATACTTATTTAAATAATATTATATGTTGAATTTATTTCTATTTCACGCAGCTGCAACAATACTTACACTAGTATAATTTTTTTTATGTTATGAATCCGAATTTATAATATTTAGAAACGTGATATCAGTTCAATATCGCCAAGAAGACGCCATATACTTTACTATATTTAAAATTAGATGTTATTATTAATTTAAATTAAAAAAAGTATGTTGTAAAGATATTTATATAAAGTTACTCATATATTTCTAAACAACTTTATTTAAATATCTTTCTATAATTAATTAATAAAGATATTTCTAAATTATGAAAATAAAATTTTCGTAATTTTTTGTCAATAATATTTAATAATTTTATGCCTTTCATATAAAATTTCTATTGTTTCATAGTATTTTTCTTATTAGGAATTAAATAATTAGTACAAAAGTTTAATTTTTAATAAAAGTTTAGAGTTAAATTTTTAGGGTAAAAATTTTGTCAGGCAAAAATATTTGTGCTTAATAATCATTTCTGGACTTCTTTTGTTATCGTCTTCTTTGTATTTTCATATCTTAATGTTCAGTTCGAGACAATAGGTGATAATTTTCTCAACAATTACGACATGAAATATTTAGTATTTTCTTCTGTTTTCTCTCTCGAACGCTTTTTATATTTTTAGTTATACAGTGAATTCTTTAAAACCAAAATTACTAAAAAATTTCACAAAATATTATCTTAAAAAAGAACTTACTAGCATGAAATCTAGTCTCTTAAATCTGAAAGTAGTGATTGAAACAAATTTGACACTTGTTAAAAAAAACTTGAATTGACTTCTTAACTTCTTATATTATCTAATTATATAATAGAGTAATAATTAAAAATGTAAATTATACTCTGTAAAACTGTGGTGGTGATATTCATCTTCAGTGGATCGTGTCATAATTTTCAAAGCATTTTTTCCAAACCACCAATACTAATCATATATTGACTGTACCCCAAAAATATCATTAAAGCAATTTCTCCTTTTAGAGAAATAGCATTTTTGAAGCTACCGATAAATTGAATTACTTTTCATTATCAGCACTAACTAACTTTAGATTTATAGAATTATTATACCTTGATAAAATATTTTTCTTCATGTACAATAAGGTACATTAGTGTAATTATATTTATTTCCCTACTTATAATAATAGTTTCAATAATTAATATTTAGTTGATGTTAAGAACTATATATAAACCGTCAACTAAATATTAGTTTTTAACTTTTAAACATTTGTAAAAATGTTTGAAATTGTCATTTTGTTAATCTTAAATCTATAGAACAAGTATTCTTAACTTTATCAGTTATTCGCCTCAGTTTGTATCTTATAGTATAATCAGGCGTCTTTCTTTAGGAGCATATGGACTACCATTTACTTTTAAAAAGCATTTGTTAATTTAAATTCGTTGCTTGAATACATTTTTAACAAAATAATTAACATCTTGGTAAAGTTTCTACTCTTTCTTTTCCTAAAATTTTTATTCTAAAAAAAAAGTTTAACTAGGATAAATAATTTTAGGAAAAGAAAACCAGATACAATACTACGATGTTAACTAATTTGTTAAAAATAATTTCATTTTATCACTGTTTTTATCTAAGAGCAAGTTAAAGAGCAATCGTTTTAAGCATATGAATTTCGTTGATAGAGTAATAGCTAATATAATTCATTTGTTTTTAATTAAACAGTGACAGTAAACATAAAAATCAACTTAAAAACAAGAAACAACAGAAAATGATAACAGCAGTAAATATTTCACTTGCTCTTTCATTAACTGGATGATTTCGTTAAATGACATTGCTTATATGTTGTAAACTCACAATTTACCCCTTCCCCATTTTAAATTTCCGGAGAATTATATTTTATAAGTCCATGATTTCAAAGAGAGTGTTATTTATTAATTATGAAGACTTCATCTCGCATTCCAAAAACTTTTTCTCGCATCTTAAGGGCGTACGCAACAACTTTATTCTTATTTTGAACAATGATGACAAAACCATTTTAAATGTGCCAGAGATGACACAAATAAAAGTTTTTATGTTTAGTAATAGTTACACTGCATTAATTTGTTTCTATCCCATTTCATTTGAAATATGAAATTATTTTTCCATTTTTCTGACAGTAAAACTTTTTGAAAGGCTAATCCTATGAGTCATTTTGCCTATTGTGGAAAGAAAACAGTATTATTTGTCATTAATATGATTAAGAGGACAAAACAAATTTGGACAATAAACTGTAAAATACGATCATATTATGAATGTGATACAAAAACTTTAAAATATTCGTATCATATTCTTATTATCTCTATTTATTGTTTTAAGATAATCTTTTCCTATCTAGTTATAGAAATTAATAAACTTTCACTAGTTTTAAAACAATATTTTAAACGTTATAATTTTATGAGTTGAGAATGCGTTGAAGGATCAAACTAAAAAAATATGTGGCAAAATTTCATAATTGATTAATTATAAGTTATCTTAATAACTTCTTTAAAGTTTTACTTATAAATTTCGAATTTTATTTCAGTAAAATAAATAAAATATTTATTTTTCTCTTAGTAGAACACGTATGTAGCAAATGTCACTATAATTACTAACAGAATTTTAAATTACATTAAATAAGTAAATTATACGATTTATATTCATAATGTTTCAAAATTACATGCGTTTTCTTCTTTTCTTATTTAATGAATTTTTTAACTGTATATTAAATTTATTATTTCAATTATTTTCGCTTTCAATGTTTAATAATTGTTCCTTTTATTTAAATTTGTAAATAATATGAAATAATATTTTTAATTTACGATTTTGCTTTCACTTACAAAAATGAACTTTTGTTTTCATTTTATGTTATATCTATTAAAGTATAAAGTTCAGAGATAATTAGTCGCATTGAGACTGAACTGTTTTTGTACACTGTTGGCCACCTAAATATAACACCTTGAGGGAAAAACGCATATCAAGTGAAATTAACATCATGCTTTTGTGGTGAAGAGATATACAAATCATCAGCATTGCAGAGTATAGGCATATCGCGGGCGACTGTAGTGCTACCTGCAAGTGCTATATAAAAACGAGAGGAGAAGGCCGTTTTCAAATACGGCAATTATTTTTTTTTGCGTGATTTTTTTCTTACTTAAGCTGCTTAACTATGTTTCGTCAATGATTAATTAACCTTCAGAGAATTTGGTGATCGCCTTTGCAAAAACTAAGCTACTTTAATGCGGATTTGTAATCGCTGGATGCAGGAGAGAACGATGGATCAGCAGGACCGATCATGCTCATCTCGTCGCACTACTGCACGTGATGACAGGCATATTGTGCGCATAACAGTGATGATTCACTCAGCCACATCACAAACCAAAGCATAACAGATTCAGCCTGTAACGCATCACTCGGTATCCGCTCGCACTATTCGAAAATGTTAGAAGATGAGTTGAAAGCCCTCAAATTGTCCGTTGCTTTGTGCACCCTTGACTTAAAACTACATTCCATTAGGACTTGAATGGTGAGATAAACAACTGATCTGGCCAATGGAATGGAAAGAGTTTGTCCTTACTTGAGAATCTTGCTTCTGCCTGAAACATCATGATGGTCGAATTCCAGTCAGGAGATACCATGATGTGACTGAAGTGTTGCGTTGTGCATCGCCGCACTGGTCATACACCCGTTATCATGGTTAGGGGTGGTATTGAATTTCATTCCCAACCATGATAGCATCCCTTTAGTACCCATTACTGGAACTTTGAATAGCTAATACTAAATTCCTGAGGTGCTGGAGCCTTTGGACCTATGATATTTTCACCACTTTCTACCATCCATATTCTAACATAATAATGCGCAACTATACGTAGCACACAATGCTCAATAATTCCTCCCTGTCCATTAAATTGAATCGATTATTGGCCTGCTTGTTCTGCCTATCTATCGCTAATCGATAACATGTGATCCATACTTTTACAACAACTGTGTGTTCCTTGGATACACCAGATCAGTTTTAGTAATATAGGGAAAATGCATGAACTATTATAACCTAGTATTACATTCATAGCCTCTTTGATTGTATGTCGAATTGTAGCAGCGGTTGTTTTTATCCAACAATTACTGTTATACTAATTTCAGATTTTGTCATCATCCCCATTTCACAACAAGAAGTAATTTCAATCATTCGATATTTCTTAACATGTTAAATGTCAAACAAATTTTGCCGTATTATCTTTTATTATTCTTATTGCATAGTGGGAGACCAACACTGTAGCTTAATTATTAGGAGCTGATTTGTGAATAGCTATTGAACTTATTTGGTATTCCCTTGATTCAGTATTATGTCTAATGAAAATGATAATTATTTTAACAAACATCAAATCAAGGGCAGTTCATATTTTTGTCGAGTGCTAGCTGGCAATATAGGGTGAGCTGCTCCACTTTTTCAAATGATCCGTAGATTGGTGTGGACTCTGGCTTTTTCAGTATACACATGCCATAGGCTTTTTATAGGGTAAGCAATCATTCATATTCCAATCATACAAGGAAAGGACAAAGACAAAGAGAAATTACATCCATGCCCGAACCGGGATTCGAATCCAGGACCTCCCTATCCGCAGTCAGGCACGCTGACCATTGCACAAGGTAGGTGGCAATAGAGTCCATTACAATTACTATAAGGCTACTACAGTATGGTTTTAACTTCGTTGTTTATTTTCAAATTTCATTCATCTTGTAAAAAAAACTATTTCTCATTTACCTTGTTCCTACATTTCTCTTACACTTAATATCATTAAATGAATTGAATATGTATTTGAAAACTTACATCCATGCATTTCAGTGCACTGTGTACTCAAAATCATTTTTGTTCTTGTGTCAGCATTATATTTAACTCTTTAACAGTCAAGGAAGCTCTATTTTTCTTATAATAACTCCTTACCATCATTCCTCTACTTTCCATAGGTATTTATTAAGGTAACTGCCGTTGAGAGGAGGATTCAAGATATCCATTTTTAGTCATTCAGTCCTTTTTAGCGTGCTCAATGTCTCTCATCAACTATTTTTCCTACTATAATCACGGACAACAGACCAATAATTTCTATTTTGAGTGTTCAAATTAGTAGTTGCTTAAAAACATTGAAGTAATTTTCTCTGACGGATCTGAATTAACACTTCCTGTCCTGAAGATAATTTGATCATTAAAAAGGTAAAGTTGTAAAAATACTGTATTGATATCCAAAGAGCCAAAATGTAAAAAGTTGAGATCCAGAATAGGAATCGAATCAGTTTTAAGGTCTAAAATATGAACGTTATTCCTTTTTTCTCTAATGAATAAGAAACATTTTGATGGATATATTAATATTCAGGCTTTTTTCATATACATTTTCAATTACTTCGTGATTTTTAAAAGAGCTAATAAACTTGCTGTTTAATTACTTTTTTACTATCTTTGATTTGAGGTACTTGCAGGAAAAAGTACTCATAATTTAATTAAAACTAAAATTATATTAAAATTATTTCATCTAAAAGCCAACAATTAATATGCTTATAGTATTTCAAATTTTTAAACCATTAATTTAGGAAAAGTGTAAATTTAGTTTATTTAATATTATCCAGTCTTCGCTTCACTTTTTCATGTAACACAACTCTATCGCAGATCTACAATTAATCCGTGATTTTAGTTGTTTTATATAAGCAACAAAAATGAGTATTTGATATTATAACGAAGGAAACGGAGAAGTAATTCGAGAAATAGTGGATCAAATTTGAAAAGGAAGATAAAAAAACACTGCTTATACATTAATGAAAGCAATTATATGCTGTGATGAAGCACCTATAGCACTCACGTACTCCTGATGGAAAATATGAATATTTTATTGGTACAGCAGTGTTTCTTACAAGATAATACAGATTTATACACAATATTTATAATTTTAAATTTCTTTTCTATGCAGATTAAAAATCACCTTTCCATATTCTTTGAAAAAAAATAATTGTAAAGCTAATTTGAAATCAAAATAATGAGTGTGGTACAAAATTAAAACAAAAATCTAAAACACTTCAAGTGAAATTATTAAAAGTTATCGTAAACGACAGCAGAGTTATCAGAGATTGTATTATTCATATTCGAAATTTTCTCAATTAATTTACAATATTAGAATTATTAAATTATGATACCGATTGGAAAACGTTGTACACTATCTTTTGAATTTCCTTTGAATCTGATATGAATTTATGAAGAATTAAGAAAATCCATGATAGCTTGTGTACGTAACATATTTTTCTTAATGTATTGTAGACGTATTTCGTGTCCATTTTCGCTTTATAGATTCATTTCAATATAACTTTATAAAACGAAATTTATAATATTCTATTTGACACATCTGGTTATGAATAAAGATGGATTATAAAAATTTTTGATTGTTGCAGGTAAAGTTTCGTCATTAGCATTATACAGCATTAAAAGTTTCCTTTTTATATGTATCTGCTTAGCGAACTTAATATGCTTCGGGTAATCATAATAATAACGCTAATAATTATATGTTAAGATATGAGTTTACTAATATTCTGTAATTTCAATAAAATGTAAAACTGCAAAATCGTACTTTTTAATTAGATAATTACTAAAGAGAGCTTTAAGGAAATCAATACATTAATACGTAATAATCCATCAAAAAATGAAACAGTTATGTGAATTGGATCGATGTTATTCAATTCCAACTTCTAATCGCTTGAATAAAGCATTCATTCAAGGACGAATAATGGATGCTTTATCATATAGTTAAGTCTTAATCATTATTTGAATTCATGGTTGACGAAACGCGGCATAATGACAAATCATTTCACCCATCGTCGATTGTTGCCACTTAGCTATCATTTCAGCGCGTGAAACCAAGGTCAACCTGTCGAACACAACTGACGAGAAACTAAAACATAATGATGTCCTGCAGAATTTGATTGGCATTCATTTAAATTCCTCGCATTGAGAATTTTCTAACTTGATTGACATCTGCATATTATTCATGTTTTTCAATTAAATTTTAGTGCGAAAATTAAGTTATTTATATATGTGTCGAATCTTACCAAAAGTGTTTCGAAAAACATAAATTATGCTTCTGATGAACATAATTAAAATACTTTTTCAAACTTGTTGTCATAGTAAAAAATGTGGCGGATTTTTAAGCATTCATATCATTATGATGCCTTGTATGTGTCTATGTATTTTTAAAGGTATTTACTTTTAGTATGGAAATGAATGTGTTAAGAGATTTAAAATATTAATACTCTTGTCAGATTCGAAAACTGAAAATAAACAAAACATTAATCTAGGAGGTAAAGCACTATTTTTATCTAATGAAAAGCAATATAATTCAGTTAAGAAAATTAATTCAATTCAAATGTAAAAAAAATCCCTTTCTTTCATGTTAAGCTGAAAAGTTTTATATGAATTTAATTACTGCATTTGTTTTTTCTCTTATAATAATTTATTTGTTAAAATTTATTCTTAATCTAATAATTTATGAATATTAGTTGAACTTATTTACATTAGTTTTCTACTTTGTTGAGAAAAATGTTAATATTATTAATAATAATATTATTATAGAATAACTTTTAAAACACTTTTGTAACTTACAAAAAATGTCTGGTGTACAATTGATCAACCTGCATATATGTTTGCTGCAATCCGAACAAGTCTCACACTGAATTTCGATTTCTAATTTTTAGGAAAGTATTAGTGAAAAGTTCGAAAAGCTCTTGTGCAGTTTTGTCGTTTAAGCTATTATTTTACATGAAAATTGAGTTCTTTTCTTTTATATTTAAATTTTAAATATTATCTATTCAATTTAATCACTGATTATGCTGCATAAGCTATGGCTTTTTCTCACGAATGCTGCTGATTCTTGAATTACAACAATTAAAACCTGCAACTGAAAACATTAACAGTGATATTTGATTATAATCACTCATTAAAATTTATTTATCTTATATGATTCATCATTTTATCAAATTAACTATTAGTCTTCATCATTTAAAAAAAGTTCTGTTTTAAAATCAAAAAAATATTAAATTACAATATAGTGTCACATGCAACATTGTTGTTCTTTTATCTAGCACAAAGCATCCAAAAAAATTATGGTAGAGTATTCAAAAACATAGAAATTTTTGCCTACCAAAGCATTTTGAAAAATATATCCTTCATAAGCGTAAATTTTCACAAGAGTATAATCATTTTTATCGAATGTTATGTTGACACTGACAACTTAAATAATATGAATTTTGTTTATTTCAAAATTATCTCTCTTTTTAAGCTTTAGATCAAATATGGTCAAACCTCATACGTATGAAAAAACTTTTTAAGTTAATTTGATACCTAACTCCATTTTAGATTAATTATCTGTATAAAAGCAAATAATTATAAAAAAATTTCGCTTGTAAGGAAAGCATTAAAAACTTGAAAATAATTTGTAACGATATTATTTTTACATGAAAGTCATCTCTTATTTCAATGACCCTTCACTTAAGTATACTCTAAAGGTGATTGCACGACATTCGTAAGATTGCAATTTTAATTAATATGATTATTTTATCACACTTTTTGAGAAATTGCTTCTTTAAAGCATCTTCAATGTCCAAAGTGTACTTGTAAACTCAAAAATTTCTTTTGAAGACTTAAATAATTATTAATTAAATAAATTCATTGTTTGGAAAAATGGGAGGTAAAATAAAGGAATTTTCTTTTTTCTTATAAAGTCCGCAAAAGTCAAGTGACTCTCTAAATAGCTTTTAATCTTTCACAACATAAATAGTTAGGAAACATTATTAGGAATAAAAATGTGTGAGAGAGTGCATAGATAATATTCGGAAACTTTTTTTCATACTTGACATAAATTTGTGTAACAATAAATCCTCTATGTATTGTTTACTTTGCAACTACAACGTCTAATTAAATAAAAAAATGAATAAATTGTTTGAGATATCAGTTTTAATTTTAAATTTCTAGTTTTCCGTTTTATTAAGGACTAGATATAGCGTAAAAAATACTCATAAAAAGTCTTAATCGTCAAGTGATATAAATAAAACATTTCCAAAAAGTAATAGCACACGCTTTTTAAGTAGATTAAAAATTATTTTTCTATGTCGTTAATAGGCTTTAAAAAATAAAATA
This sequence comes from Latrodectus geometricus, assembly GCA_026290005.1. Taxonomy (NCBI): domain Eukaryota; kingdom Metazoa; phylum Arthropoda; class Arachnida; order Araneae; family Theridiidae; genus Latrodectus; species Latrodectus geometricus. The sequence goes on along the minus strand of JAPDSC010093491.1, from coordinate 2,473,924 downwards.
AGCAATAAAGATGTTCAAACTAAAAAGTGTAAAATTTTCAAAATTGTGTAGTTACTCTTTTTGCTTGATTGCTTTTTATCTCAGTGATATATTTATAATTCTCTTTAATTCATTGTTTATGTATGGGTTCATCCTTTAAGATTATTTACGAAAACGAAACATTTTAAGAATATTTCTGAGTAAATAAATAATGAGTAGAGACACAAGTAAAAAGAAAATATGAAATAAACTTGAAATGAATATATATTATTTAATTTTCTCCAAGCTGGTGCAATGCTTTTGAAATAAAGCACCCGTTTGCGATGAAAATGTCAATGACTTCTACGTATCATTTGCTTTGGTTCAAATTAGTTTCTATGAATTAAATAGAAATGATATCGGGCGTTCGTGAAATAATGTTTCGTAACTCAATTATTTAAGAAAAATTAGGATACTCTTTAATTCATTTAATAAAATAAATAAACCATTTGGAGAAATACTTCAAATATGTATTTGGAATAAATTGTTTCAAAATTAAATTTATTATGAGAATTAGTATCAAGGTTCACATGGTGAATGTTTTTAACTTAAATAAGTCATAAAAGGGATTTATGAAGTAAAATATCATTACATATCTAAAGGTGAATATTGTATTCCTTTGGGTGATATACTAACCAAGTTTACAGTAAAATTTTATCGCTTTCATATTTTTAAGTCTCAATAAATAATAAATGATTTATATTTCTATTAATCCTAATTTTTGTAGTAAATTTTAATAATTACTTTATCTTTGGAGAAAATCAACATTTTATTTATGTAAAATATTCTAAACACATAAATTTAACCAAAAACTAGTAATAATGATATTGAGAATTCGAGAATTTACATCTATGTATACATTGCTTGTACGTACGATTTATGCTGAAGTTTATACTTTTAAAAGTAAATTTTAGAATGTGTTGCAAAAAATAGATTTTGATAAGTGTCGTGTATCAGAGAGTATTGAATCAAATGCATGAACAATAAAAATTTCATCATATTTTGTATAGAAAAATGCAATTGAGTTTAACTGCAAATAAAAGCAGAAAAAAATTATTGCTACATGCATCGTGTTTTTAAACTCATATATTGCATTACATTCTTTAAAAAAATAATGAAATTAAAACAAATTATTTTTAAACTATGTTATATTTTTTTAAAAAAACTATATATTTTTTACCTCATTGAACTTTATAGTGAATAGTTTATTTCATAATATATAAAATTTTGTTTTATAAAATAATTAAAATATATTAAATAAAAACGTCACAAAAAGAAATAGCAATGAAAGTGTTGACAATGAATGATTTTTAGAAAATATGTTTGTTTAATTTATATAAATAAAATTATTTGAAGCAATTTGTTATGCATTTTAGTTTTAGAAAACCATTTTTCGATCTTAAATTGTTAATCTATGATTGTATTTTAAATTAAAATGGATTGTAATCATTAACATAAAATTGAATACTCATTTGGTAAGAATCTTTAGTGAGAACTGCATTTTAACTATTCCAAATGTAATAAAAATATTAAAAACATAAAAAGTACATTTTGCAATATAATTTGACTTCTTTATAAATTCAATTTTATTTGCATACTTTTTAAAACCTTTGTTAAAATGCTGTTATAAAAATATATAATATATAGCAAAAGTATTTAATACAGATGAAAATTATGTTGAAGAAAAAGCTTTAAATAAAATCAATGAATTTATACCAATCTAAAAATTATGCAAATCTAATAATTGAATTTCGTGTAAAATCTTTTAAGTTTACAATATTTTTCAAATAAATTGTTTAAAGTCAGTTTGTAGTAGTTTTCATTCATTTAATCTACTGAATTTTATTCACTGTATGTCTTATTTAAATTTCTTAGCTCTTCTCAGTTTCATTTCATATAAAATTCATTCCCTGAGGCGCAAATAAATCACAAATCTTCACACAATGCCATCCTTTTTTATTTTATATCTCGACAAAAAGGTATTTGCAGTTGCATAGCTTAGACGAATATTTTTAATGGCAGAATCACGAAAGAGATTTATTTTTTGAAAACTTATTTCATTATGAGGCAATAAATATTCCATTATGTTTTGCAAACATAATTCTTTATTATTGATCTAATAATGCATGTACATTTTAGATATCCTAAAATGGTTTATAATTTCATTTTCTTTTAAAATATACTCTCAAACTCTGAAATACTTTCAGTAGTGAAATCTTTGTGTATGTCGCTTAGCATAAAATTTTTTTAACTTATTCTATGATCACATAAAAATATTCATAGTCTGTATACATTTTTAATGCTTTTTTTACTTTGCAATATATGTACATTAATGATATGAGAATACCTTTTTTCTCTTCACCAAAAAAGAAAGATGTGATTTTTTTCATTAAGATATCAAAACAAAGCTAAACTGAGCAAAATTTTATCAATTTCTTGTACAAATTTATCCTTTTAATGAACAAAACTGCTTGCAGAAGATTATAGAGATGGTTGCCACTGATTCTATGAAAGTTTGTGCTCAATTTATCAAAACAAGACATCAATCACACTGTTTGAGAAAATGCTGAAAACTTCAGTTTTCTCCTCATAGTTTTCGAGTAAGAGGATGTTGTTTGAACATCATAGATGATAGAATTTTTTCATGGCCAAAAAATTTCATTGAAATATGAGGGTGGCTTCTCTTCATAAAACTTTCATGGATTCGTTGTATGTTGGGTATATTCTATTTGATGTTACTTCAATTCGCTTTTTCCGATTTTTAATGATATATGTTCAGATTACTTTTCCAAAAATATATGCTCTATTAAGTTCTATTTTGGCTTCCTGTATAGACGAATTTAAAAATTATAGTTTAATCTACAGTTGATTCTGTCTATGAAATAAAATTCTATTATTATTAGGTAAAGAAAATATAATATACATTAAAACAATTTACTTAGAAACCTTAGAGGACTTTGATGAACAATATCATTGCATAAATAATGCTGTCTTTATTTATATGACACTCTGAATAAGGAATGGTAAATCAAATTCACTTTTTTGAGACATTTTATAGATAATGGACTTTATTACGTGTTTCAGAGAGGAAATTTGGAAAGTTCTCAAGCATCTACTCCGACAGATGCACTTGCAAAAAGTTAAACTTAACATCAATATATCTTTGAGTAAAAGCGAGCATTATGGTCACAATAGTTGACAGACATTTGGCGATTATTTTCCTATCTGAGAAGGATGTATTGGAATTTGGTTAGCAACCCTAATGAGTGCCGATTGGTTCTTTCTAAAGGATAACCACATAAGAATCGGGAAAAAGATGAAGGAACTTTTAAATCGCTAACCCTGATCATGTATAAGAATACAGTAATTGTATTAAAAATTAATTTTAATACAATAGTTTTTTGAAAATATTATTTTTAAAGAAAAATATCGATGGAAATATGCTGTAAAAAAGTACATAAAATGGTGAAAATTATAAAGAATGAATTTATTATCTTATTACGTTTATCATTAATTTATGCTTAAAAATAAATAAAATAAGTAATTTGAGTATTGCTAAGAAGATGATATAATCATTTTGATGAATCAATTGTTTTTTTAAATAGAATTCTGCTTATATATTTTCATTTGCGTTTATTCAATGCATTTATTGAACTATTATACAGCAAACGAACATGAGTATATTTTATCTAGTCTATCGTATCACTCAAGGACATGTATTTTGACAATACATGTCCTTAAATGATGCGATTTAGTACCATTTGAATTAAAAATAAACTTCACCTTTATCCCACAAACGAATAAATCTCTGTATTTCCTAGACTAAGACTCATTGCACAATATTTAGGTGAGCTCAAATTTCACAAACAAAATTTTTCAGCATTAAATTTAAAAGTAAAAATGCAAATGTCATGAATTGGAATTATAATCTCTTTAATTTACTCTCGTGACTCACTTTCTGTAAAAGCAGTCACATGTCGAATACATGATTTGCTTATGCATTTGAGAAAGTGAATACATTTAATGGTTTATTTATTTTTAAACATGACACTGTAAAATTTATAAGAAGTGAATCGATCAATGTTGCTGCATAAAATTAATTTCTACACTTTTATAAAATTTAAATGCTAACATACACAAATAAGTGATGTATATAACTTATGCTTGATATTTGCTGTCAAATGACGAGTGCCAAGTGTGGAAGCTGCGTCTAAGGATGAATTGTCCTCACCCATATCAAACCACATTTAGTGATTATTTTGGGGGATAATGGAAGAAAAGGTTGGCTACTTTTTGCCCATGAAGACCTGTGACCGTAATGTTTCTTTTAGCTTATCTTTGTACAGCATTTTAACACAGAGAGATTTAAACTTAGAGATTTTCACTCCAAACTACATATTCAAACCGTAAAAATAAGCTTTCAGTTACCAGACACATTATGAGTAAATGTTTACCATAGTATATCAGAATTTATTTCCTTAGGGAATTATTATACTGCATTATTAAGTAAATTATTTATTTCAGTTAATGTGAAACTCGGAAAATACTCAAACATTTTTTTCAAGGAATGACTTAAAAATTCCAACATTGATCGTAAGCAATCCAACGTAATATAACTTCCAAGAGAAAAGTTGAAAATTAGTCCACCTTGTTTCATATTTTAACTAATCCCTTCTCACAAATTCATGTGTTCATTAAAATGATTTAGTCATTTATACTAATAAAAATTTAAAATTAATTTTTAGTGTTTTCGTTTTGTTTTTTTCTGGTCCTCATAGACTTTAACCGATTGTGTATTATGAGTTGATATTTAAATGAAAATAGTTACACAGCACATTACATACCATACTGTTTAGAAGAGAAACTTATGCAAGTTCTTAGGTATAACAGTCCATACTACTGCCATTTTAAAAATAATCGTATAGATAAAGATTTTTCTTCCTTGCTACTATTTGGCAGTTATTCAATACTTTATTACACGAAAACTTTTGGCTACAATAACTTTAAGCTAAAACATACAGAAAAAAATGTGAAAGACAGTGACGATAGCGCAAAAAGAAAAATTTATCATTTATTAAGCTAGATATTTGTGTTTTTTATGTAGGAAACATCTTTTATTGTCCTAGAGTTTAAATACTCATGAAAATAATCCCTGAATATATTAGGTTGGGGAAAAAGAAATCCATTATTTTTAATGTAACTTCTTTTGGATTCACTTTGTAAAAAGGTTTAAAACAGCTTTCATGTAGATTTTTAGGTCTTGCGCGTTACTACTGCTGACTTGCGGTCAACTTCGACCATTTTTGATATTTTACAAACATTTTCGACGATGCTGTATCCACATGCGAGGTGCATCTCTAACATCAAAAATACCCGAACGGAATCGAGGAAACAAAAATTGTACGTAACTGGTTGTTACAGTCTTACATAGGACGATAAACACCTTTCACAATTTTAGCAACCTGGCAATCTTTTTTGCCGTTACAAGAGGAAAATGAAAATTTCTCGAATTTTCTGTTTGTTGTCTTCTATTTTTAAAACCTTGTACTCGTAACTGAATTAATTGAACAAAAAACCGCAAGAGGATATTTTAGTGTCAAATGTCACCTTTCCAACGAGCATAAATCTGAAATTGTTTTATAGATACCTCACGAGATATCGATCACTACAGACGTCTACCGAAAAAATAATGGATTACTTTTTCCCCAACCTAATGCATAGTGCAAATCATCATGACAGTATGAAGATCTTCTTTGTAAAAGAATAGCTTGAAAATTGCTTTTTAATTGGATGAAACTACATAAAAATTTCTGATTGCAATTCTTATATGAACAATACAAAATTCAAAATCCAAAGAAGAATTGTAAATAACATTACTAAAATATCCGTCAGTTATCCTGTTATATCTTAAAAGATTTATTCACACTGTTTTAGGTAGCATTGTTGTTGAATTCCTTGTATCTGAAATAAAACTAAATTTTATTGCATTAATCTAAATAAAGTAAAAGCAGACGCAAATAATAAACGGCTTTTAAAATGGAAGAATTCAAAAATAAACTTTAGCTCTTTCTAGAAAGCTGTCAGTAGCGAATAATTGTGCGCGATTCGGGAGCTTAGAATAACTTTCACAGTTAAAACAGCGGTTCCACATTTTTCGTAAATCATAGTCACCGTATTCTTAGAATGGAAATTGCTTCCTCATACATCACCAAGCGCTTTGCAAGGTGACGGATGCGCTGAAGTGTCATATCCTGAATTTTGCTGCGTACAATCACAAAGGAACCGACCCAGAACACTCTTCTTTTCCTTATTTTCTTACTTATGAGATTTTCCTGTCATCATTCTTCGTTGAAAACGATGTCAAAAGCGTTTATGATGGTTTATGTTGAAGACATCCTATGTGGAAATTTGGCGATAGATTCAGATTCATTGTTTAGGTACACTTAGTTTGTTTCATTTAAATAAATGTGTCAGCTTTACTTGTTGCTTTCTCCTTTAAAGCTTCCTTAGGATACATAAAATACAACATTTCCCTATAAAAAAAATTATATGCTCATTAACTTACAATAATTAAATTTTTTCTAAATAATTTTTATAATTTCGGGGATGATTTTTATTAAATAATTTTGCTATGTTATATTATTTTCTGAGGAAAATTTAATTTCCAATTAGACTTTAGTTAGAATAATTGCCATAAAATAATATGATGACTCTTCGAATCTCAAGAATTTTGTATTTACTGAACAAAATCTCTTACCGTTCTTTATAAACACAGCTCAGGGACTTACTTTTACTTCTATAGCAGTTAAAATACTTTCAAAGTCATTAATTTCTTAAAATAATTTTACTTGTAAAAATTTTCAAGATATATATAGCATGAATAAACTTAAAAGATAAGATATAAAACTTTAATTGCTTTTACGAAGTTTCACCAAAAATGCTTTTCAAAGTTATTAATGCATCCATTTTAACTGTATAGGAGAAATATCGATAAAATATAAATAGGAAAATCCCCTGTTGAAAACATTTTATATTTCTATATATTAAACGTTGAATTTTGAAGCAAAATAGATTTATGAAACTACGTTGTCATGAATAAACATATATTCTTCCGCAGCGAAAGCTAAATATAGCTTACCTAGGTTTGAATGTGAAATATAATCTCTATGTTCAGAAATTTTCATTCACACACATGTTGATGTTTCAATTAAAAAGTTGAAGTAATGAAAAGAATAATATACCTCTTTTTTATTATGCAATACATTAAAAACAATTAATTGAAAATATTTAATTTTATAATTATTTTTCGTATAAGTTCCCATGAAATACATTTTTAAAAAATCTCTGGAAGTATATATGAAAAGAATTTCCTTTTCCTTATATATACATATATGTAAAACGCAACAAACCTAAAATCTTTCGCAAAATCACAGCCGTAATTAAAGTTCTAAATTCATGTATGAATAGAATTATCTATTTAGTTCTATAACATAATAGAATATAATTGTATTTGAATGCTAAAAGAAAAGTTGATTTAATAATTTCTGAATAAAGCATCAGGTAAATTTTATATCTGCAATATATCGGAATCTAGTAATGTGATATAACTAAAAGTTACATCATATAACTGTATTTTTAACAGTAATCCTAAACATATCAGGAGATTTATGTCAACATGTCATTATATTGCATTTTATAATTTCCCTAAATTAGATGTATTTTTAATGTAAGGATAGATTTTGTCTCCGTTTAGTTGAAAACTTAACTACTGAAAGCTGTTGTAAGATATTTTTTAAATTCCCCGCATAATTGCCTTCGACGGAAACGTTTTCATTGGTAATGGGCAATGTTCACGTGTTCTAAAGGAGGAAATTGGGAAAACTCTTAGGCACTCACCTCAACAGACGTACATACAGTAGACAGAAGCAATTTATCGTTTGTTCTTCAAGAGGAACTATGATCGGACCTGGAACCTTTTGCTCTGAGTAACATTATCCTGCCACTATATCATGTGGTCGCAATCCTCTCCTAGTGAACTATGTCTCTAGGTTTAGCAGGTCAATTATTAGGGGATCTTCTGCTTGATCTCTACTTTTAAATTACGACCAGGTGGCTTCCACTAACAGGTAGAGCGCAATTTAGGACTCAGCTGTACTCTGATGCTACAACAACTAAGTCATGGTGAACTCAATAATAAAAATTTCGGCATAAGTCTTTAAAATATTTTCATTATAAACATTTCGAGTATTATATATCGCTAAGCACAATTAAATCCAAAATAGGCATTATAACGTTTAAAACATTTTAAATAGTCGGTATTAGGTAACTCTATAAGCCCCGTACTAATTTAAGGACAAACTTAACATTCCCGAGCATTCTTTGATTGATCTGAAAAGATAAAAAAAATTAAAACTCTGACATTTCACATGATATTCTCTGTTACTATTGTGGACTCATCAATTCGAAAATTTTGACATTCATGAAATTATTAAAATCAGTATTTATATGATCGGACCTCAGTTGCGATAAAATATCATCCGTTCATTTACGAATTCTGAGACATGAGTTGGTAAGAGTTTACTCTTACCCGAGGTATATACAAAGGAATAATTTTTAAATACTACTTCAAAACTGTGCCAACATTGTAAATATGAATATAACAAATTGTTAAAAAGATAAAACCTGAAAAGTTTTTTGAGAATTATTTCCTTGTATTTATTATTACTATATTTGCTCTAGGAAATTCTATGTTCTTTTAAAATTAAAAGATAAAAATCAACATGTGAATCTTTATCATAACAAGAATAGAACAGCAATCAATTTGAATGTAGCTTAAGAAACGAAATGTTTTTTGTTCGTCCCGACTCTTGAGTATCTGTTCAGTTGCGATGACTAAGCTTTTTTTATCCAATTGTCTGTTTTCAGTTTATTATCACGAATCGGTTATAAAATGGAGTATTAAAAATCTTCTTCCAAAAATTTTAAGTTACATGATTAAAGCATAATACGTGTAAGTAATTAGAAAATTCTTTGTAAATTTAATAACAAACTAAACTTTATTAAATTTAATCATAAAATTATTTAAATAATTGTTACAGAAACCTTGAAAGGATTATTAATTCAGATGCTTTTAAAGTTTATTTTGTTTCTACTCATGAGATGCATAAGTTTAAAAACCTTTTAGTATTAACATACTAATACATGCATTTATATCCAAGCTTATATTATTATATAAAACGAAAAGTTTAAATAAAAACAAATTTGACTAGGCATGAAAGTGGAATATTTTCCTATTCATACTGTCAAAATTTAGATCTTTATTTAATATATTTACTATATTTAGGTCCATATTTATCTGTATTTCTAGAACTTATATACTTAAATATACGTCTAACTCTCTCTCTCTATCCAATAATCGAATACATAACGAACTAGAACATATTTGCGAAAACTCGGATGGAAGGCAAAAATAATTAATAAAAATTTATTAATTACGTGTAATAAATATTAAAAAAAATGGAATAGATTAAAACAAATGACATTAGAAAAATTATTCTGTAAAGTAGCACCATCCTATTAATTTCATGATCACATTATTATTTAGAAATAAGAGACATTTAATTAATTGAATATTAATTTTGTTAAATGAAACAGCTAAGTTTGATTCTTTAAAAGCATTTCGGATCTTATTAATGCCTTATTTTTGAATCTAAACTAAAAAAATGTCATTTATTTTCCATCTATTTATTTTTCCGAATTTTGCTGAATGTGATATAAAAATTAAATTTCCTTAACTGTATATATTTTCCGGGAGAGATAACGGAAAATGAACTTTGCGCAAATCTTATCTCCGCAATATTTTCATAAGTCTATGTAACAATTTTCTTGGCGTCTCAAATATACAGTTTCGTATCTTATTAGCTCACACAGCTTATTTTCTTAGAACTTTTCTTTGTTTTTGATATTTTTATTCTTCTAAAGAATGATATTTCTATTTTCTTGACAGTTTATGCCTATCCCAGTTTGGGCCCCATGTTTACTTTTCTTGAGATGCAATCACTGTTAGAGCTTTTCAAGTACAAAGTTAATAAAGGCCCGCTAGTGATTTTTTTTTCACTCAAAGAACTATTATTTTTTTAAAAAAAAGCTTTTATGTCCTCTAAAATAGAACATTTGCATATAGCTTTTCACAAAGCTATTGGAGAAATATATCGTACATTCTGAAACCAATGAGGCATTTGTTCTTCTTCTAAAGCCATTGATATATCTCTTATATATCTAAAAGTATTACTTAGAGAAGAATTCAAACATAATTTTTAATTATTTTAATAAATTTTAAATCAAATGTAAATAGCTAGCATATTTTGATTTCTATAAAATATCGTAATTATTGAAGCAGAATTTAACACAAATATTTTGTTAATTCTTTACAAATCTTGTTTAGCCAATGAAAAAAGTATTTTTTATGAGTTCTTAAATTATTTGCAGAAATAATAAAATGTTTTGCTTAAATAGTTTCTATTTTGTAATTTAATATTATCTACGAGTAAGAAAATACATCTGCTTGAAGCTAATTTATAAAGTTTCATTTATTTTTAAGTAATTCGATAGTTAATTGAAAAATAAGAAATCACCTTTATTTTGATTATATGGTAATTTTCCTAATATTATCGCAATAAAATGCTATTTCTGGAATACATTGAAATGATATTCTGAAATGTTACGTTTAATTGTTCTGAAACACCAATTTATTAAAACTTTTATAAAAAATATTGAAAATTATTGTAAATATACGCAAAAATTGCTCAGGATTAATTTTCTATTTCAAATTTATTTTTTAGCTAATAATTTTCTTGCTTCATAAATAGATCACCTTTTCTAATCTGTAAAATATTTTACATAATATAAAAAAAAAGATTACCTTTATTTCCTAAAAAACTCATTATGATAAAGTAATATATGTATCTAAGAGTAAAAATACATATATATTATTTATTTTAATTACGTTTTAAAAGAGTAAACTCTTTTAAAACGTAATTTTAATATTTTACAACATTAAAATTAGTTTAAATTCATGTGTTTAAAATTATGAAACCATGAATTTAAAGTACTTGTTTTCTAAATAAGTATGCCAGTATTATTTAAAAAAATGTATTCTTTAAATTTATTAAGACACAAACTATTTAAACATTATCTTGCATGAATAAATAATTTTCTCATGAAATTGCAAAATAATTTCATGAGAAAATAATTCTCATGAAATTATTTTGTAACACTAAACAGTATGAATGTCATTTCAAAATATATGTTTATCCAACCTTAAATGAATGAATTCACATTTTAAGACAGGCAGGTTTTACAAATTAATTAAATTTAAATGAATTGAAAACATTTTAATTTTCATATAAGTTATAAATTAATGTATGGAAGAACGTTGCTTAGATATCTTATATTAAAAAATAAATATACATATGATTAAATAAATAAAAAATTTAAAATAGAAAAGAATATTTCAAAGTCATTTAACACTAAACAAATAAGGTAATTTAATAAAAAATCTTCCGTATTATTATAATAATTATGCATAATTTCTCAATGAAATGAAAGAAACTGAATTTTCAGGGTTATTAATTGCGGAGCTGGTCATTAAACATGAAGGTGATACGCTTTATACGTGAAATTTACTAGCCAAGAAGAGGCGCTCCTGAGCACACTCATACAAAATAGAAGACACCAGCAATATCTGTAATGTGCTTAAATGATAAATTTGTCCATCAGTTTCCTTATATGCCAGTTACATTAGAACGTTTTGCCAAGGAAAAAGCTATTGTGACATTTCGTGTAAAAAGAAAAAAAAATTTTACCAGCACATTTCTTTCTATGATAAGAGGTCAACGAGATCACATATCAATCTAAAATCATTCACTTTAAAAAAGGAATTATATAACTCCCTTCTATAGCTCTCACATCTACTAACAAGCGAAACGATAACTATGTTACTCACGTGAGCTAAATGGTTACCCACATTACATACCCCACACAGGGTCTCAGCTTCCAGTTACTATAAACTGCCGAGAAGACAGACATGTTACCCACATGGCATACAGCTATGACACTGGTGTCATTTTGAATAGGGGTCGTCACATTTACATTGTGTTACTATGCTTTCGACTGTATTCTTCATTTGAACATTATGAAATGCTCTGTTTCTGTAGAATAACACAAATGCTCGTGTTACCGGTATTAAACGGATTTTCCTCAATATGGAAAATAGCTGACGCACTGGAAATAATATACAATATTTTATTAGAAATTTCAATTGGTGATGTGTATTACATCGCTAACGACAACTTGGGATAAAATCGGAAGTTAACATCAAGTGACGATGTTTAGACACAACGGAAGAACTCAGTATCCTTAGATTTTTTATTGCATTGGAAATTAAATTTACTTTATCAAAGAGGATAAATATAAATAATCCTTACTTTTTCTAAGGATTTTAGTGAGTTTCATGTTTTAAGTTTGTTTATTGAATTTATTGTTAATTTTATGTGTAGTGTTAGACGTGTATAGTGTTGTGTTGCATGTTGAATCCATTGTTAATTTTATATGTAGTGATATTCTATGACAATAACGAAGTAAAATAAATCATAAATATATCTCTATGGATTATGATGAATCAGCTGATAAGGAAATATGTTCTTATGAAGACAAATTTTCATCTACTTTTAGGTGTTAATATTTTTGCTTATGGTCTTAAATGAGGAAAACTATAGAAATAGTTCTCTAAAAGCAATTCACACGTACCAATTTTCGGTTTTTCACAATTTTTTAATTATGTGCGTTTATTTATATTTCTAAAACGTTTATTAAAATTATTTAAAAGGAGCAGTTGAGAGTAGGAGTTTGACTTCAAATTTATTCTAGTTTTTTATTCATACTGTGGTATCATTTTAAATAAGATTTTGAAAACCTTGATGAAAAATTTCAGATGTTTCACTACCTTGAAATAAAGTATGTAAGAGAAATATCAAAATTACATTTTTATAAGTAACATTACTATCAGCTAACACTCATAAAAATAAAATATCTACGGTTGATGCTTGTATAAATTTCATTCATTCATTAAATGGGTACTGCTTTGGTTTTTCTTGCTTAAATTTGCATTTTGAATTCTTGTGAAATTTTGAAAATTCTATTCACCCTCTTTTCTATCTTCTAACCACACTTTATTTCAAGAATTCGTATTCACACGGACTTACGCTTTTTAGCGTTAAGGTTTTAACACTAAAAAGCTTAAGCCTTTGCATTTGAAAATAATTGGTATCTGTGAAAATGTAACTGGTACTCATTAATTATAATCACCAGATCTCTTCAGGTATAATCACCAGATCTCTTCACGTTTAGATGTAGTCGTTTCATGCTTTTATATATTATATAAATGATTAGCATTTTTATGGTATTTATTTATTTTTGAAATACTACGGAATTTTTAATACAGCCATATTTTTTTATATTGCATCGAAGATATACGTATAATAAAAATTGTATAACTACAAAACTTAACATTTGTAAGCATAGCTACAAACTAGTTTTAAAATGGGCATGAAAATTACATAATTGAGATGGGTATATATAGGTAAAATAGACTGACTGATTAAAATTATGCAGTAATAAATGCTTAGATCTACTTGAAGAATAATTAATGAGTCTCAAAATTCTTCTCTTTCTTAAAGTTAATGGGAAATAATAATAAGAATTTATAGGCTTGATTTTCTAATTTAAGCAAATCATCTTAATTGATGAATCATCAAAAATAAGTTGGAAATAATAATAAGAATTAATAGGCTTGATTTTCTAATTTAAGTAAATCATCTTAATTGATAAATCATCAAAAGTTAGTTGGAAATAATAAGAATTAATAGGTTTGATATTCTAATTTAAGTAAATCCTCATTATAAAGCAGAGTAGGAATGCTAATACTTAATATGTTGCTCCTAACTTTATATCTAAGCATTTCAGAATGGGTTCATAGAATGAATTATTTTACAAATTATTAGTAATAACTAAATTTGTAACTCTTGTGCAAGGTAAAAAAATAAAGCCCAAATTTAAACATATTTATATTTTTTGTGTGTTTAATTAAGTGCGTGAAATACTAATATAATAAATTTATAATATAAACTGTAATTAATAATCGTTATTCAAAATAAGTGATAAAGAATTTCACTTTTACAGCACTTGAATAAACTAAAAGTCTGTGGTTTCTAGTAGTTTTAAATTGTACATGAATAAATTATTGGTAAGTTTTGAATCTCTTACTCTCACTACATATGGAGTATTTTAAATCTTTCTTATATGAAAAGATTGCATGTAAATATTTCTTATGTAATGAAATTGAGTGCAGGATTGTTCAAAAATAAAGAAAAATAATTGGAACACACACATATACAGTCGTAATTTTCTTAACACACAGCAAAATTTTAAATATTCAGAAAGTTTTGATTATAATTTAAATAAAATTCCAAATTTTTTGCTAAGAAAAGTATTGAACATTTAATGATTATTACATTCCTCCAAAATTTTTAACTCCATAAGAGAAGAAATAATTTAAATATATTTAAAAGAGAGAATAATTAAGAAGCATTTATCAGTGCCAACAAAAGTATCATTAAAAGGCACAAAAAATAAAATAATAACTTTCTAACAATTTATTTGGCTTAAGATTGACTTTAAGTTCTAAAAATAGAAACAAGTATATCACTATAATTTTTACAGTTGCTCATCTCATAAAGTCCAACTATAAATTAAAGAAATTAGCATCTACATAAACCTGAAATGTTTTCTTTGATTTAGGATTATTTCCTTTGTAGTTTATTTGTGTTTACTCCCATTATTTTATTATTGATTCTATGAAAAGAAAACAGAGTATGTTTAGTGTTTATTTTTTACTTTTATTTTAGATACTTTTTGACAAAATTTGCGATAATATTTCTATTAAATGTAAGAGATTCCTCAAAATAATTTTTTTCGTGAGAAACTCTATTTTGAATTTTTAGAAACAAATAATATATATTGGAGCATAATTGCATTTATTTATTATTTTTATTAAATTTTTAATAAAATATTTTGTACAAAACATTTGTTTTAAGCCTCATTTCCAAATTTAAATTTGACATGTTTATATGGTAGAGAGAGAGCACAGTTAAAATTTCAAACTAAAATCCTGATGTTGTTAGTGGTCAAAATATACTGAATAAACAATAACTGATAACATTTTTATTCATATGTGTTAAAAACCTGTTTGAAATAAATTAAAAAAACCATAAGTATTATGAAAAGATATATTTTAGAAAAAACCTAAAATTTATTTCGTCTATGCATAATGTGTTTAAATAAGAAAATAAACATTTTTACAGAAAGTGTAAGACTCGATTATCGAGAAAATCGTAAGTAAGCTATAAATTTTTTTATTAATGTCTGTTGTGGTCTACAAAATTTGTTGATTTCATAATTCTTTATGTTATTGTATACTTCTTGAACCAAAAATTAAGTTTAAATTAATCACAGGATTAAAAACAAAATAACTGGACCTAAATAATCAAAATTGTTAATAAGAAATACCCTTAAATAAACTTTTAGATTTATCAAAATTATATTTTAATGAAAATTTTAATGACCAGGGCATTCTAAGATATAAAAAAACCCTTTAATGGTATTTTTGACCTAATGCTATCGAATATTTCAATTTATGCTATCTATTTGCACATAAATCTGAATGTATAACTTGAAAACTGAGTTCGTATGAGAAAATAAACTCTCCTGATATATGTATATATTTATAATATATGTAACGGAAAAGCATGAGTAGGAAGTATATTGCAAAATGCATCGTGACAAACGATTGTATGGAAGTTGTATATTTTAACCAATTGTCTTAAAGTATGAAAATATTCTAATAAACTAGTTCAGCTCATGTACTATCACTGACCAAATTTAAAGAGATTCACTGTAAACGTACCTAATAGCTTTGAAAATGAGTGAAGCAGAACGAGATGTAGAAGGAAAAGGTTCGGGTAGTCATGCATCGTCAATCATTTGAAATTAGATCTGTCAAAAGTACATTATAGTCAAAAGCTTTGTGTTCGTCTGGAGTCAAATAAATCCATTAAATCTATGAAATCCTTTTACGTCAGAACTATTTTCCTTAATTTCTTCTATTTAATTATGCTCTGTTAAAAAAATATAATTAAGAAAAATAGAAAATAAATTTCTATATAAATTTTTTCCTTAATTTGATAATTACTTCTGAAAAGAAATTTCAAATAATGTTTTTTATACAAAATGACAGCATAAAATAAAACTTTTTTTATGATTTGGAAAATATTTTCTTATTAAAACGCACTTTAAAATTAATTGTGCGGGTGACATTGAATAACTGTTATTTATTTCATATAAACTATTAAATTTTACAAATCTTTTGAAATTTTACTGATTTCAGTAATCATTTTCGTAAAGAAATATCTCTCAACATATATTTAAATATTATTTAATACAGTTTTTTATTTATTAAATATCGTAATACAGTTCTAAAGTATAAAAATATTATTTTAGAACTGTATTACGCTTATCGATTGAAAAATAAATTGATTATATCATAAAACTCTTATATGAACTGTTAAAATTTTATAATGTATTTTTATTTCATGTGTATTGCATATACATATGTACACACACACACATCACCCACCCACATACCTAACTACATAAGATGAATAAGGTGGATGTTCTTTAGTTTTAATGCATTTTATTTATTAAAAAGAAATCTTGTCAATCTTGCTTGATGAGAAAATAGTGTGTAGAGCCCTCTTACATTCACCTCTTAAAGAATATCTTGAAGACATTTAGCAGTGTACCAACTATTTGTTACTGTCTTTTGTACTTTTAGCTTGATAGCTTTGATAAGTACTGTGCTTCTGAAGAAAATTGCATAAATTATTTTTATGCATATTTAATTTTCAAAGATTTTATTCAAAGTCATTTCAAAGTTGATTTTCAAAGTAGAATCATTTTCAAAGACCCATACTTTATTTTCTTGCATTTCATGCACGTCAAGTAAGATATATGTACGGTTTATCCTCAGTCATGTACACTTCAAAAAATGTCACGTTCCCTTCAAAGGTATGTACGTTTCATCACCAGCTATAAGCCCTTTCCAAAAAAGAGACATGTACACGTCAAAGGTATGTATCTTTCCTCACCTGTTATGATTTTACAAATGATGCGGTGACCATGATCCTTTAGTAATTTAAAAATTTATTTACAATTCTAACACACACTTCTCTTTTTGAAGCTCAGTTAAATTATGGAGAACTCAACCGCAAACAATTTATTTCTATCCAATTCCTCGTAAATAATTTTATGTATGGTGGTGGATCCAATGCTGAGTTTCTTCTGAACCGTTTGGTAAGTATAGTGACTATCATTTATTAATATTTTGAGTGTGGCGTACGCATTATCCGGGATTATAATTGAGTGTGTGTCCTTCATCCATAAGAGAATTACTTCCTCCATGAAATTCTGAATACCATCTAAATACATGAACATGAGATAGATCTTCATTTTCAGAATCTAATTGTAGAAGTTAATTGCATTCTTCGTAATTCAACTTCAAAAAATTACCACTTAAAAATTACTGAAATTCATAATAATATTATATTCCTCCGTAAACTCCATTTTTCTTTTTGTCTAAAATTTATTCCAAACTAACTATTTGTTATTGGTCGATAAGAAATCATCTTGCTGGGATAAATAATTCATATTAAAATTTAACCACTAACTCGACTGAGCGTATTTTAAAAAATTTAGAGTGACTCTTATGTTTCTAATAAAAGTTATGCTTACAAATTTTACAGCTAATTAAAACAGTTAAACAGAATTATTTTGTATTTCCATACTTCTAATTAATAAGATGCAAATAATGTTAATATGCACAATACAATGCCACATGTTTAATTGTTTTCCCGAATATTAAATATATTTGATTTGCTTTACATAACGAAATATATATTTACAATTTTCATCTAAAATATGACGACTTGATCATGTAATACAACGATTTTTTTGATTTTCATTGGGATTTTAACTTAAACATAACATCTCAATTATATTATTGTAGAACATTAACTACATATGCAGTTTTTTTTCCCTCAAGCATCGTTAAATAAATTACCATTGTCTTATTTTATTTTCTAATGCAAATTTGATTATGCAATACATTTGTATAACATACATTTCTAAATTAGAATACACATGGAACGAATCTATGAATATAATCTCTAAAAATAAAAAATATTTAAAAATAACTAAATATTTATATCTTTCTTATACAAGAAATAGAAAACTACGTCTTGCGAAGATTGCTAAATTTATTATTTGAGAGGTGAGACCGCAGTAAAAAAATCGATTGGTAATAATGTATTAAAATAACAGATTATAATTCCTTTTTGAAATGGAAAATATTTTAATTAATTTAGAATTTGTTTATTAATTACTTCGAAATAAATTGTATAAAAGTAAAGACAAAACAATAAAATGTCCTGCGAATTTTGAAATCAAACAAAAGACAGCATTTATATACCTAGAAAGGTAGAAATTTCTCAGCTTAGACCAAATCCATAGAAATCACAAAAGAATTTACAATGTATTCAAATGTAATAAGACATGTAAAATTGAATATTATCAAAAATGTATATTTTATAAACTGAATATTTTAAATCCTATTCGGACTAAATGCCCATCTTATCTCTGTCACCAGATTGATATTTCGCATATAATTCAAACCATTAAATTAGTTTTAAAATATTATAAAAAATTTGCAATCCATCTTAATCTAAAATATGAAGATAAGTTTTAAATATATTTCCTACAGCAAAATCTTGTATATTTTTCGTACATTTCTTTCTACATGCATAAAGCAACTTGTCAGTAGATTTTTATTTTTTTATGCTTAGTTATTTTATTTTATTTCTATAACAGGAAATGTAAAATTTCATGTTTTGTCAATTTCAAAGTGAAAACATTCAAAATATAATTGCTTATCCGATTATAAAATCATCTTTCTGGTAGTTGTCGATGAAATAATACGATTGTCAATGTCTAAACTTAGCTTCAATCCACTCATTGGTCGAATTTTTATATGCAAATGCTTTTCAGGCTTTCTCTTTTAGAAGCTTTCTCTAGATACTTTATTTATCAGATACACAAAACTAGATACATTTAACTTGCTTCAAAGCAATTATGCTTTTTCAAAATCACAAATTTCAGAAACTTTCTTCTTCCATTTTAAAATATCACGATTATAAAACTTCTGTATATACTCATATATATTTCAATTTTAAAGATTGGTTATATTCTCGGGTCATCTAAAATTTCGCTGTCTTGATTATTTTCAATCAATTTATGGTATAAACACTGCATCGCGAAATATTTCTCTAATTAGACCAACTTAAGCAAATAATTCAACAAAAAAATGATGGTGATAACAAAGCAATTTAGAATAATCATTATTTAGCAGATAACTTCAATTTCTTGCCACAAATATCTTTTTGATCTAACGTTGACTATATTTGATGAAAGAAGCATTTGCCATCATGTCCTGATAGGATACTTTGACCAGGTCACGCGTTGCTCCTAAATGCACCCTCACTTTATCACGTTTCCCAGTAAGAGGCTCCAACTAAGGTGCGTTGCCCAACATAAACATTAGCAGGGATCTTTGATTCCTTCCCAGTGCCTTTATTTATTCCATTCCATCCTCTTTCACTGTTCATTACATAAACAATGACGTTGGCGATAAAAATGGGGAATAGATGGAACGAGGTCATCTTTCCGAATTCATGAAAATTAATCGGACATATCACGCTACGAAAAGTAAAAATGCCACATGCCCTGTACCGCCTTTTGCTGTTTAAGAAATGGTAAAGTATATATGGGTGTTCGTTTTATATTAGTTAGGTAGAATTGTTTTATCTGTGTGACACAGTCTATTTACGTGTGTATATATAGATTTTGTATACTTAGTTCAATGAAAAAAGTTTAATTTCTTGCAATTTGGTTAAGCATCAATCAATTAAAATCTATCGAAATGAGGAAGATTTACATTAATTGCTGTCCCATAAATTTATTAGGAATTCATCGACTGTCTTCCTTTCTATTTTAAATGACAGTACTATTATTTTAATTACGTTGCTATTAAATTCCTCAATCTGGTCGTCTGCCAGAAAAAGTGATTTGCACTCATTTGAAAGTTTTTTAATCAAGAGTGTGGTAGTAAAATAAACTGCCATCATAAAGTCTCGAAAATATTATTTCCAAGGAAAATTTATTCAAGAAAATAATGCGGATGTATAAATTTTAAGTGAATAAATTACATACCAAAAGATTTTTGTTATCTTAAAATTTATCTTTAAGTATAATCTTAGTTTTGCATCATAATATTCAGTATTAAATAACTATTATAAAATATAATTGTAAATACTCTGCAGCAGTTTTCGTTATTAGTGATAACTTAAAAAAAGAAAAACTGTTTAATAAAGCTTAAATAAATACTTTTTCTTTCTAGTTCTTGTTTCCATAGAAGCTTAAAGAAACATTTTCTTGCTTAATATATTTAAAAAATTTAATTGACTCACAATTTCTTTTAATATTTATCATTTATTAAATTTAAAACTAGTTTACTTTCAAGCATAGATAGTTAACTTATTCTTTTAAATAACTTAAGGAAATCTTTTGATTGTTGATTTCCTAAAACTAAAAGCAATGAAAATTCAAATACAAAGTTTTGAAGTTATTAGTATGTTTTATTCTTTAAACCAATCAACTACATACGTGTATATGAATTCCAAAAAATAATTTACCTTTTTCAAGGTCTAGGATGCAAATTGAAAATAATCTTTAATATTATTTATGAAGCCAATATTTCTTACCTTATCTGTGAATTTAAACTAAAATTTCCCTGTGAAACTGACGCATTCGAAAAGTTAATCATGTTATTAACATCTCTATCAAAATTTGTTCCAACATTTTAAAACTGATAACTGTTTTTTTTTTTTTTTTTTTTTTCAAAATAATTTTTTTTGTTTCACAAATAAATTTAATTTAATTTAAAATACCATTTTTTTTTTTATCAAAAACTTATAATTCTAAACTATTGTGAATCATTCACTTTATTGACAATTAAGTCCCATTATTTTCTAAAAGTACATACATAAAAGTAAACAAAGATTCAAATTTGTTTTAACGGATTAAATTATTATTAATCTTTATTTAAATTATAATGAAGAAAAATTGTAATAAACAATTTTTGGGTATTTATATTACCTTCGAGTATTTTATTAGCTTTGAAAAATTCGAACTATCAGTCCCAAACTTTAAAGAAAATGAATCAATCATTTATGAAACTTATAGCTTTAAAGAAAATACGGCTAACACAATTAAGATTGTTAAAACCAATATTAAATTAGTTGATTTCTTAATGTATTTGAATGAACCGAATACTTCTTAAATTTTGAATAACTTAATAACGATGTTCGCTAACTTTTGTTTTAGTTCATATACTATTTTACTTTTTTACATTTATTCTACCAAGTGATATAACAAATACTCTGTCACGTATGCACTTTATAAATTTTAAATATAACATTTTCTCATAATATTATTCATAATTTACTCAGATTTAAACTGTCTTCCTTTCGAGAAATCTACGACGTTATTTTACTTATTTATTAATCTCAAAAGATAAATTTTGACACGTTGAAAAAAATAACGTCATATTTTACTGACTTCCCATTCCCATAGCTACTTATGAATGTCATGGGTAATTTTGAATGCAATGAATATTTACTTTTCAAAAGAACAATAGCATTTGCAAAACTTTTCAATTCTTCAATTTAATCTCCCTTTCTTGAAATCATGTAAGTCCCATAATTTCAACACGTAACACTTGATTTGCATTGCTTATGTTGATTATTTTGCTCTTAAAGAATATTAACTTAGCAAGTTAAGTTGAAAACAATATACAAATAAACGGAATAACGATTTATTTGATGATCAAATGTTAACAAAGCAAAAATTGCATGAAAAGAATGTAAATTATTCTATACATTTTTTTTTTCGTATAATGTATTATTTTATCCCGAAGAATAAAAAAGATAAATTGCACAATTGCAAGGAAACATTAATTATAAAAATAAAACTTACCACTTGAAAAATCATTCAATACATGTAATAAGAGCTTTCACTTTTAAATAAATAATGTTTATTCCAAAAGTATTTTATTAAGCGGCCTTAAAACTTATAATTTGGTAGTTCTAAGCAAATTTGACATTTTTTAATTTTAATGATTTGAAAAATAGATCTTCCATGACATACTACCTTAAAAATATTGATAATGGTTTAATTGATAAATTTTTGCTAATTACCAATTCAAGTTATCTAAGTACATTTAACTTGAAATTGATGTTATGATACTCTCAAAAACATTTTAATTGAAAAGATATGGAAGTTTTCATGAATTATGTTATTGCTCTCTGAGAATGAAGCTGAGAAACACCAAAGTTTTCTCAACCATTTGTTGTAGACATATTTCAGTTTGGAGAATATTTTAAAATAGGTAAACTTTTTTGTCCGAGACTATTTTTAATTGAAAAATTCATTTTATTGGAAATATGTGATTTAACTTTTTTGTACGATCATTATATAGGTTCATCAGAAAACCTGTTAGTTAAATAATATTTCACTGTTAGCTTTAAAAATAAAATAAATTTACCATGTCCAATAATAAAACTAACCAAATTATTACAGTTCAATGATTTCATTAAAATTTTAGAATAAATGTAAATATTAAATACACTGGGCTCATTTAAAATTGATATCTAGTCATCATTTTTTACATAAGCGAATTTTCGCATGAAAAAAATAATACATGTCAATTAAGCTGACTATTTTCCTTATATTTATATAGAGTTCGTAAATGATACTGATTATAATCGCACACCTGTTATGGAAGATACGTTACAAATCTTCATTTCCTATTAGCGTAGGCTGACTACTATATGTATACACTACACATAAGCTATACTATAAGTATATGTGGGACTATGCTGCTATAATGTAAATCATTAAGTGCCTGGATTCGATCCCATAATTCTATAAATAAAGAAAGATGGGTGTTGCACTTATGATGTTTCTTACGTGCACATCTGTTTAAGTGAATACTCGAAAGTTTTCTTGCCTTCCTCTAATCTACTACTTTAATACGGCCCACTGTCTATGAAAAGTTTCTCCGGAAGTCAATCATACGAATTCGATATTAAAAAATCCTTTCAACAACCATCGGCTGTTTGTCTGCTTATTGTCAAAGTACATCCCCTCATGGTATACATGGAAGCAAATGTCACAAGGTTTGGATCCTTCAGTGTTGGTTTGCATTTTTGACGGCTCATATAGTTCGTAATTTATTTCTCTATTTCAATAATTTGATTATATCTGATACTATTATATAAAAGTTATCGACTTTTTACTGAGCAAAATAACAGATCGAAATAATTATTTGTGGGGATCATCTCTTCATTTAGCTCTAACAGAGAAGCGTTATCAATTATTTTAAAATATACCTGAATGTATTTTTATAATATATATGTAAATCTAATTTTAATTTTCTGCTTGTACTACACGATTAAAATATGTACATGTTAATAAAACATATGTATGCTAAGTGTCATAGTGATTTCATTCTTCTGAATACTGTGTAAAATTAATTATCATTCCATCATAAATATCTGCCTTACAAAACTTAAACCCATCAGAATCTACATTATGTAGATTATTTTAAAAATATGAGCATTTTATAGCTATTAGAATAAAAATAAGAAGTATAAAATTTTATTTTTTTTAAAACCTTTTTTAAAAATTTTCTTTTAATAAATTTTTGTCCCATACATACGTTAAAGCTAGTTTCTCCTATTTTAAAATAATTAATTATATGAATATTAAAAGTAACAAAATAAATTTTTAAAAATATTTCCAAAGAAATATAATTAAAATAGTAATTAATAACATTTTCAATTATAAAGCTTAAATAAAAACAATTTCAAAATTTTGGGAAAAAGTGGAATTTGTACTAGCATGTTTTCGAATTTCCTGTTCTACATGTTATAGAAATACTAAAATGTGAAAATATAAAAAGTATCTCATAATTATCATAACGTTTATTACGATTCACAAAATCAGTAAATTTTTTAAATTTTCCATTATTAAAAATTATAAAATTTCTCTAAAAATTACTACGGAAATTTCCTTTGCAATAAATTAAAAGTTTGACAGATTTAATTGTTTTTTATTTTGCGAAAAAATTTACTACAATAAAATATGAAATCTACCTTCAAACACATTAGTTTGAGCAGTATTGTACATATCTCTCCATTTGAGATAAATGAATAAAATATTAACATGTATACTTTTTTATATCCTCTATTTAAGAATTATGGAAGCAAAGCAACATTTCCATTTTAGATTAAAAGATTTTAGATAAAAATTGGAAATTAAATTAAATAGAAAATATTTTAAAAATAAAACATAACTCAATAAAAATCTGAAATTAAAAATAATGTTCAATATAAAATTGCTTGAATGTACTCTCTTTCAATAAATATTTTTAAAGTTGGTTATTGTCAAATGTGTTGTATAAATTATATATATATTTCATCTTAAATTTTTGTTTACTTATTCATACCACCAAATTCATTCATCTGAAAAGTTATTTATATTTTATGCGTTTCCGAATTTTTTTTTAATTAGTGCAGCTTCCAATTGCTAAAAGTATACTTGATTCCTCCAAATATCATGCTATAACTTGCCTAAATATAATTTCAATTTTATAAAGCACACGCACACAACTACTTTAATATTAAATATCACTCTTCCATTACGCAGTGTGTAACTGTAATGGTGAAAAAGTTCGATCTAATGACTTTCTTTGAAATCAATTCGTTGAGTTAGGAAACAGCTGTTACATAATTTCCTACAGCAGGTCTTTTACATAGATGTAGCTTCTTAATTTTTGTCACATACTTATGAATAATGTAGATATCTGTTTCAGTCACAGAATTTATTGGTAAAAGGTGGTAAAATAATTTTCACTTCCTCGAGCTTCGCATATTTTCTTACGTAACTTCACCTGTCAATGCAGTTGTGCCAGTCACTGTGTTTATTTTTATGTCTTTCCCTATAAAATATCATTTGCAAGAGCTTGTTCATGTAGTGTACGAGATGAAAAACTTTTATTTTTCAGATTCAAATTGATCATTTCCGTAAATATACTTTAACGCAAATGAATTTATGAAATAGATTTTATTTACTTTTCTTCCCATTAAATAAATTGATTTTTAAAAGTTTTTAGCGTAAATACATTTGTGCTACTGTGTTAAATATGTTAATAAGGAGCTATTGTGTATTCTCAGCTAAAACTTGAAATATTTTTATTAATTCTCTTTTATGTTGAAGAAAGCTTTAAAATATTAATGACAGGCATATGCAAAAAATAAAAAATAATAATAATATATAATATTTACTTTTGATATAATGAAGTATTAAGTGAACAAAAGTATAATTTCAAGAGATTTTAAATTTAAAATGAATTATTTTCATAAATTATTATATTTAAAATAAAATTTAATTTTAAATTTTGTAGAAGAAAATACATAAACTTTGCTGAGATCAAATGTAGTCAACTATAAATGTTTTTGATTATTTTTTAAATCTATTCATATTTACATTCTCTTAAAGAAGTAAAACTTGATAAAAATAAATTTATACCTATATTTTGTAACTGCAAATTTGAATTTTTCTTTCAAATTATTTTCTCAAGCTATCTTATAAGTATTATATATGTAATGGTTCGCAAATTTAACATTTTTTTATATATTTATATTTGAAGAGCTATGATACATATTTTTTTAATTTATTCCTTTTTTCATGGAAAATAAAATGCAGCATTCTTAAATATAACCAACAACTTAAATGGAAACAGTGAGAAAATAAATTCTAAGAGAAAGAAAATGAATGAAAATATATTTTGCCTTCTGGAAAGCGTTTAAACTTTTTCCGTAGTTTATTTTCTCCCTCAAAATATATAATTATACAGTTTTATTCACTAACTGTTCAGGAAATAGCAATCGTACTCAGTTTTATTTTTTATTTGATTCTGCAGCTCTTAATATACGTCATCTGATAAGACAGTTAAATTTCTTCTTTTATTAAACAATTTTTTATTCCTTTCCCTATAAATTCTTTTATTTTACGGTTAGAAATTAATAATTGACATGAAGCGTACTTTTATAGGAACTTTCACTCTAATCAAAATCCAATTATTCTAAATGATTCTGACATTTATGATCAACTGGAGCCCTGAAGTTATGATTCTGAACGATAGATGGCGTAATGTGAAGGAATTGCAGAGTCGGGGGTGTAAGATGTCGATGGAGGAAAATTTACATCGAGAAAATCTCTCCTTTAAAAGAATTACCATGTACGCCGTACTAAGAGAAAGCGACGTAAAAGAAGTTACATGAAAGAAACTTGCAATCTTCTTTATGTTAAAGAACAGCACTAGTAGTTGTATAAGGATCGGAAATAGTATTAATTTATTCTTCTGATGGATTCAAAGAGGAGAAGAAAATCGACGGAGCTCCCTGTGAAAAAAGCGCCTCTCTTGTCTATTGATATCTTTTAAGGTTATCTATGAATCTGACCTCCACAATGACGTCTGAACTGAAACTGTTTAAATTACTACTCATCGTGTCGAAGTTTGACTTAAAAATATTTTAGCAACGAAATTTCTCAAATGTGGATTGCATTAAAAACGTGCATTAAGTTTTGTTTAGTTAATGTTGACAGATTAGATTAATTTTTGTTATAGTTTTTTACGGAATGTTTCGACTTAATTGTCGCGCTCATGTCAGCTCTCAAAATTTTGATCCAGTTCAAAGGACGAGAGACGGAGAAGTATAAATTGAACTTAACTTATTGAAAACTTCTTATCTCGCGATGGAGTTCAAAGAAGCGTTGCCAAGGACGCTAAGTGCCGGTGTTTTGCGATGTAAACAAAGATCTACTTTCTGGGAGAAACTTCAGTTGGGATTTGCTTACTCTGGGTATGATTATAATAATTAATTAGATTGTTAAAATTGCACTCATTATTAAATAACTTAGTAAATTTTTATTAAACTATTTCGTCACTCATTGTTACATTTTGATTTGTGAAGATAATTTCTTTATTGACTCAAATAATGAATTTTCGCATCTCGTGTATGCAATTATTTTATTTAATATAAGTATTATTGAAATCAGTTACTTACTAAGGAAATTTATAACAATTAAGTAATAAACAGTAATTATAACACTTCATAGGAGATGATGCCAGTGTTGCGCATCTTTGCTAACTTCACATTGGATTTCAGTTTATAAAGTAGCATATAATAAACGTAAAAATACAAGTAATTCATACAAAATAATTCACATTTAAATTTTATAATTATGTTAATTATTTATAAAACTATGAGTAATGGAATTTTTTTTATTGTGTGTTTGTCTCCTCAATCTAATGTTCATATGTGTAAAATAACTTACTAATTTTTAATATATTCTAAGTTTTGATTGAAAGATTAAAATTATTTGTTTTTTAAAATTACTGATTTATTAATAGTATAATGAATTTATTAAAGTATATTATATTAATAAAGTTTTCAGTTTCTATAGTTTTCAAATTTTATTTTTTGCATTATTTTTAGGCATTGTGAAGATTTGATTGTAACACCATTTGCTCAGATTCTTGCTAGTTTAAAGAATGTTCGGAACAACTATGTTTGCCTTACTGAAGTTTCAGATAGGTAAGTTATAAAAAATAATCTACTGTCTCATCTTTCTTTTATATCAGTAAAATCATAAAATAATATAAATAATTTCAATTCATGCTGTTGTTGTATGTCAGATGTGGCTCAAAAATATACTTTATAAATAATAATATTAAATACATGTGTAAATATTTTGTGTGTGCTATTTGCTAAGTTATTTTCTTGTAAAATAAAATAGTATAATAGGATAAAGAAAAAAATATGTAAAACTTGTATAGTATTCAAATATTAAAACATCAAAAACACTTCTTTAACATTTTTTTAATTGTATTAGAATTTTTCTTATTAAAAACTAATTATATTCTTAAGCATTGATTAAATCACAGTTTTATAGATTGAAATCACTTCAAAAATTGCTTCTAAATCACAAAAATATAAATCAAACCTGTATGAACATAAGCATTAATTTTGAATTTATTAAGTTGATATTTAATATGTAATTTAATAACCTAACATAGCTAATTTTCAGTTTGTCTAAAGAACAAAATATTTAAAATTTCATCAAAATTTTAATATTTTATTATATTGTTTAAATTTTTTAAAAACAATCCATAGAAATTTATTTAACATATCTTTCAAACTTTAAACAACTATTCCCATACAGGATCATTCTATAAATTTTGTGATGCTGTACCAAAATTTTTATGGAGTTCTCCTCATTTACATGCTTTATTATTTTTCTATTTATTCATTATATTTTGAGGCTCCATTAAGACTTGAAACATATTATTCCTGTTTCTTTCCTCTTTATTCAGTTTGTGTTTGATTATCATAAATTTACATGTAATTGAAATATATCAAATTACTTTCTTATAATACTCTACAGTTGTTACTAAATTCTTCATAGTCTAGTAGTATAAGAAACATTTAAATGGGTGTTAGATTAAAAGAAATAAAGTGATTCAACTTAAGATTTAATAGATCTAATAGTAATTATATTTTATATGAACTTAAAACCGACATATCACAGTTTAACAAAATCTGTGTGAATCACATCAACTTTATTAAAAGTTTTTCATGTTATAATATTTGAATTAAAAAGCAGAATGTTAATTATAGATCTTTTCTTTAACAATCCATGTATGAATCCATGCTGGAAGAAAATGTATAGTTTCTTAAGAGACAAAATATATTCTAAAATGTATAATAATCACAAGTATTTATAATTATTATATTTCTCCTATAAGTGAGATTGATCTTTAATGTTGACGCTTTAATGTAGCTCTCCTATAAATGGAGATAAACATTATTGGTTTTCAATGCACATACATTTTTGATTTTGTCTTAGAATTTTCCTAGTTTGTAAGGAAATTTTTCATAATTACGCAAAAATTAAAAAGCATTCTAATGTATTAAACTCAATTTTTAGAATTAATTTTAATTTTGTATTCTGAGACTAAAAAAAATGTATACTTAATTGTTATGAGATTTTTACAGAATTGTAATAATTATTATTTTAACAAATTATTGAGCTATATATATATATATAATATGATGAAACATTACTATAATTTGATAATTTACTAAAAGCAATTTTCTCAATTAAATCTGGATCCAAAAGCATTGTTTTTTAATTGAGATTTAATGACATAGAAAAGGGTGTTTTATTATGTTTAGAATAATATTATAAATAAATTATAATAAAATATAATAATTTATGTTGTATTTTAATAAGAACAAATAGCATAAAAAAATTTTCATTCATTTTGGAAATTCTAAAAGTATTAGGAATATAATGATCTACAAAATTGTAAACAAATTTTAATGTAATCTTAATTATTTATGTAATAATGTAGTTAATTCTAATTTATTTTCTAACTCTTAACATTTAATTCTTATCAACTTTTAATGCTCTCAATAAGATTGACTTTTAAATCAATGAAATTTCAAATAAAACTTTTCTGTGAAATTGTTCATTGTGTATATTAAAAAACTAAATTTTAAGATTGCTGAGATGTAACTGCTTTATAACTGAACCTAGAAATAGTATAAGGACAGTTATATTAAGACAATATTTTATAAGACTTACCTTTTTGAGCTTTTAATAACTGTGAATAAAGAAATTGTTCTTAATTTCATATCGAATAAGGTTTCTAATGTTTGTTAAAATACAAGTTTAAAATTATTCCTGAAAATTGAAGCTTCACATGGATTTATATTTTCCCATCAAGTAGGGATACGTGTTATTTTATTCACCAAGACAGTGATATCTAAATATATTGACAGCACAATGTTTGATTATCAGAATAATTGTAATTTTTTACAAGAAATAGATATTTGTGTTCTAATTTATCTTCATTATTAGACTTCTCTTATTGAAACTTCTTTGCAATAAATCAATATATTCTCTAGGAGTCAAGCAATAAAAAGAAAAAGTGTTAAGGGATAAGGGAAGTAAAGTTTTAAGGGAAAAAGTGTAATGAGAAGTTATAATTTGTTTCAATTATGTCCGGATTTTGTGGTGTGTTATTTTAAAATTGTAAAATATTCTTTTTGAAATGTCTACAACCAAGTTTTAATCATTACCTGAGTTCGTTAAATTTCTGGGTTGCTGGCGTAAAATTTTGATTAGATTTTTGAAGATTAATTTTATTCTTTAGATGAAAAATGCCATGGTAATATTTTCCTTTCAAGTTGATATTAAAAATATTGTTGCATTTTGTTAAACAATTGATTTACTTTGTAAAGCATTGAAATCTGAATTCTTTTTTTTTTTCTTTAATTTCTACAATATTCTCTTTAACAATGATGATATTGAATACATGCTTACAAATTGTGCTCTTCCATGGTGCCTCTAATCACTAAGGTCACCATCATGTTTCTTTTAACATAATAGGAATTTTTCTGAAGAAGCAGTGTCATATCATTTCTAAATCTTGATTGATCGTTGATCATACCATTAGAAGCTCTCATATCTATGATATAGTCTCAAGTGCAATTTTAAGCCATGATCATAATGTAGGCTATCCATAAATTTCTTCATTTGACATGGTAAACAGTTTGACAGCTAATGTAGTCAAGTGATAGCAAATGTAAATGTTGTCATGTTCATATAGGCACTTGTTCTCTTGTAAATATATATTTATTTGGGGATTGTGATATATCGCTATGATTTTTTAAGGCCTGTCTTTTGTTATCATTTCAATGCATTTTTGATAGTTATGAGTTCTTGATTAACATGAGTTTCACTATTGTGGTGTGATGAACTGTAATGTTTATGGACTACAAATCTGTCTTGATAAAAGTTATGCACCAGTTGTTAGGAATTACCTCTTCCTGACTTTACAAGGAATATAACAACTTCCATGCTTTAAAATGATGCTTAAGACAATTTTTAATGATAAACTTGCTTCAAAATCTTTTCTTTTATAAATATTGAGGGCACTGTTACTTGTCTTTATAAAGGAATTGAAAAATGCATATATGTTTTGTGTCATAAAATTTCCTAGAATTATCTTACAGATAAGAAACTATTCTTCCATTATTATAACTTATAATGTGACAAATAAAAAGCTGATGTACCACAATGCACAATAAGTGTTTCATCTTTTAATTCAAAAGTGAAAAAACTTTTCTGATTGTGTATTTCAAACTTTTCTTGAAATCAATTCTGATTTTGTGTAGGAGTATAAAGTCATCATTATTAGAAATATGACTGAAAAAATTCTTTTGTTTGGCTGAAAAATATTTTTCTTGTTTGGTGAAGTAATCAAGAATCAGTTTTACAAATTTTAAATTGACTTCTTATTTATTTGCTTTTGTATTTATTAAATTTAAGTTTTATTTATAATAAAGGTAATTATCATATTAATAAAGTTTAAGCTTTTATAAATTTTATAAATGTTTTGTGTGGATAAATGTCTTAAAGTTATAAATAATGTTATTTGTTACTTTTTGAAATTTTTTTTTCCAAAAATAATTTTAAATTGTAATTGTGTTTTTCTAAAATTTATTGCTTATTTATAAAAATGTTACATTTTATTATAAATTTTATTTTAGAAGTGTTGAGCAATTTTGATTTACTTTTTACTGTAAATAAGAAAACTAACTTATTTTATTTATTTATATATTTGATAAATAAGTCATTCTTTTATTCCGTTTTCATTTGACATCGTTTTTATGTATAGTTTCCCCATTAGTAGAAGTTTTTTGCCTTATTGAAGCCATAATATATATTTCTAAGCAAAAGATACCATGTCTCTGTAAATTTACGATTCTCTCTAATAGAAACTGGCATCTAACTTATCAATGTTCTTATATTTGACTAAGTATTCATGAAAGAGTGAAAAAAATATAGAAGCATAAAAAGTTCACAAGGTTTTTTTTCTCTTAGAACAATTAAAAATATTGAGATAAGAATGAAGTTTAACAACCTTTTTGTATATTCCCATGAGAGTCATGAATTTGCTTTAGTTTGCAACAAGAAAAGAATTTAACATTTCATTGAAAAAATTAATTCTTATTACAATAATATATTGTAAATTAAATGAAATCGAATTTTTTTTTTGTCTAGTTAGAATATATGTATCCTATTGCTAACAACAACTTTAAAAAATTTGATTTCTTTATTTTATTTAACAGTGTTCAATGCACAGTTACTGTTGCAGTAAGTTTGTAAATAATTTTTGATATCATTACTGTTGATACATATACTGGAGCTCTAAATTTTGATACATATACTGGAGCTCTTGAATAATCATTAAAAAGCATAATATGTGATTAGAAAATTCAGTCATTTTAACTGAATTTCAGGAAACTATTAGTCATTTGTTTGGAAGAAAAATATTATTAAATTGGTATTATAGAATGTTTTTGTTAGCTTCTTCACCAGTTAATAAACTTATATTAGTGTGATAGTATCAAAAACACAGACTTGTAAATAATAATTAATGATCTCATAATTTTTTAGGAAATCTGTATACTAATAGTTTATTTTTATTATTTTTTTTATAAATAAAATAGACCAACCACATGATTTTATTGATTTTTCAATGCAAACATATCAGAAAAAATATATAATGTTTCACAGAAATTTATATTGAAATTTTTTGATAAGAGGGAAGGGAGGAATGTGTCAGTCTCCCTTCAGATATTTATTATTGAGAAATATCCTTACAAACTAATTAATATTATGCTATTCTCTTTCAACATGAACTAACCTATACAAGATTGCCTCTTTACTGGTGAAGTTATAGATTTATGGTTAAAATGTTGTTAAATCGATGATATGACATTATTTTTGTTTTACATAAAAATAGACAAAATGAGCTTATCCTTCAACAAAACAAATTAAATTATTATATTAGGTAGTCTTTAAGTTATCTTTAACTCAGAATTTGGGTTAATTTATTATTGACTTCAGTTAAAGAAATTATATATTCATATATATATATATATATATATATATATATAGTCATCAATGTATTATAATTATAATATATCGATCACTGATTACTTTTTCAATTCAATTTTCTATCCCTTAATTAATAATTTGAATAATTAATCTAGTACTTTTTAAAGTAATATTATATATGCTATATATATTTACATAATGTTGTGTATTTAATTCTAAGCATTTCTTCATAGAAAAAATGAAAATAAATCTAATAAGTATACAGATTTTTTGATAATCAATTATGTTATAATTCAATTTTAATCATAATTTTTATTTTATAATATTTTTTTCTTTCTTATGGCAATTATATTTTATTTAGATCCAGTCGTCAACATTCAAACTCATCTAGTGTTTCTCCAGTTCCAAAACTATCTGGTAATTAATTTTATAATGTATTCTTCTCAATTAACTGAATTTTCTTAATCGGTTTTCTTTCAATTTTATGAATATAATTAATGCATTATAACATTCAGATGTTTTTATAAAATGTTTGACAAGTTGGATATTAATGGTATTTAGTTGATACTCAGAAAGTAAAAAGGTGCTTAGTTTTTATTTGAGATAGTAGTTGTGCACTAAAAATTTCTTTTATGTAAGTAATCAGTATACATTATATAGAAATTAATTAAGTTAATATTATATTTATTGACGATTATGTTATTTAAAAGTATCTAGCAAAAAATAATTTACTGTTAGCCTGTAAAATTACTCTTGTTACAATGTTAATGTTAAATGTTTTGTAGGTTTTCAATTCAAAATCAAGAGTTTTGATCTATGAAATTTACCTTTTTGAATAAAAAAAAAATTGGGAATTCATTGTTTTATTTCTCAGAAATAAATAATATGTTATAAAAATCAATATAATTTTAAATCAAAGTTTACCTATCCACTGTCAAATTTTCCATAATTTAGAAACTAATTATGAACTATCTATGCATTACTCACATTAAATATACTATGAATAATAATTTTTTTTAAATATAAGTTATACATTTTTGTGAGAAAAATATTTACACACGTTTTTAGTGTGTATATAACTTAATTTTATTTATTGTAATTCTTTTACATAAAAAGAAATGAATGCTGTGTCTTCAACTCCAAGCACCTTCATAAATGTGAAATGGAAAAAAAAAATCCTGATGTAAAATCTAATTTAATAATTAACTTGATAATTTTTCAGCTACTTCTTATTGTAAATCTAAATCATTTGTATATATGACATTTTAATTAGTTTCCTGAATACATTTTGTGCTAAAGAATTTCCAAAAACACAACTTAAAGTGCAATTTCCTAATTCACTTCTTTATTTAATAAAATTGAAAAAAAATTTAGTTTAATGATTCAAATTAATAACATTTGAAACTATGAATCCTGATTATCATACTCATACATTCTTCTCATATATATCATATATCTTCATATTATATCGAATTGTCTAATCATTAGGAGGGTAGAGTTTATACCAATGAGACCTTAGTTTTTACTGAACTCAGTTTTAAGATTTCAGTGAAGGTGAAAGGCATACTTTTAGTTGGATATTATAGTTATTAATGGATATTTATATTCACACATAATTTATCATAGAGTGAAACTGAAATCTTAATTATTGTACTTTTTATAGAAGACCAATGTTAACTAAATCTCAGAATTTGAACTAAAGGCTTACATAAATTATTGTGCAAAAAAAGTTTTCTGGAATAAAACTAATATAAATTTTGTGCCTTTATTCTAAGTTGGTAGAAACTGTGTATAAATAATGAAGGAAAATAGATTCACTAAAAGTTTTTTATAAGATTCTGATTAAAGTTTAATAGTAACAAAATTATTTATGTATTATATGAAATTTATAATAAACTGGGAAACTATTTAGTATTTTGTAATTAATTATATCTTTTGTGTTAACATTCTTTGAAAAAGTATAAATGAGCAGAATTTGTAATTATAATGTAAAATTGAATGTTACTTTATTTTTTTAATGTTTTTTTTATGTATTTTAAAAAGTATAATTTTTAGCAAATGAACACTTTCATTCAAATTATTTTCTTTTCCAAGGTGAATTGAATATATTAACTGAAAAATGAATAAATAAAAGAATCTGTAAACTATCTTTCTCCTCAACACATTATAAAATATATTTCCCAGAAAATGTTCAATCTATTCAGAACTGAATTGTCTTTCAATCCTTCTTTCTGCTAATTTCAAATAAAGTTGACTTAAAATATATAGTAAGAAATAAATAGAAAAATAATTTGCATTCTGTATCTAGAAAATATTGTTTTTTTTTTTTTTTTTTTTTTTCATAGCAATGAAATATATAAGAAACTATAGGTAATTTTCAAATTGTTTTGGTCATAATAATTCAAAAAGGCAAAAGTGCTTAGTAGATAATTTTTGGTTTTTGGGTGCAGAATAAGAATATATTTTCAGCATAAATTTTTTTCTTAATTTGAAGCATTTTTAACAATTTCAAAATAATATGTCATTATGTTAAAAAAATAAACTACTATATCTGTCATTTTGTGAAATATCTCAGTATTTAGCTGAGAAAAAACAAACCTTGTTGAAAAAACAATGCATTATTAAAGTTAAAAATAATAAATTTTATTTTTAATTTTAATAATACATTAATTAAAATATTCTAAATATGTATTATTAATTTAATAATTCAGAAATATTTTGCTTATTTTAATAATACATTAATTAAAATATTCTAACTATGTTTTATTAATTTAATAATTCAGAAATATTTTGATATTTTATATTTAAAGGTTTCTTTAACTTTATCTTATAACTTACAATCAGGTTTATTGAAACTTATGGTTATTATTTAAAACTTTGTGGTTTTGAATTTAAAGACCAGAGTTTGATCTCACTGTTGAATGACAGGTGACAAATATTAAGTTTCTACTTTAAGTATGCATATAATTTAAGATTAAACCTGGAAATTTTCAAACTTCATCCTTGCTATCCATGAATACAACTCACTATGAGAAAATACTTCAGAAAGGAAGAATTCAGTTTCTTTTAAATAGCTTACTATAGGTAACATCTATTATACTATATCTGCAATTTAATGCTACAATATTCAAGTAAAATATTTTATTTCTTCTAGATTCTTATTAATTTCCATTTTCTTTTAAATATTTGATGAAATAGAGTTTACCAAAACCTAATAACAGGACTGCACTTCTCATAGTAAAAGGTACTTCGCTCTTTGCTACCGTTGTACGCCACTGTTTAATTTTCAATTGCACTCGTGAATCTTTATTAAGCATATTTTGCTTGCTCTTGAACTCCTTTTTAAATCCAAACGAATGAAAATATGGCAAAGTTGAATATAAATAAAATTAATACTTTTCTCTTTTTTGATGAGGCCCAATGCTTTGATGCTTTATTAAAACGTTTATTATTATGAATTCTCATTCATCATGAATATGTGAAAGAATTATCAATTTTGTAAATTCCTCTAAACATTTATGGTAATTATTAATAGGCTATTTTTCATAAAATAGTTAAGAAAGTTCTTTTGCATATTTCTTTTGTAAATTTTACCTGTTTTTTTTTCCCATTTGATTGAAACAATTGACAAAGTCTTTAACTTACTAAAAATCTTAAAAAATTAACTAAATCTATAATTTTTATGAGTACATATAAAATTAAATTATTTTCATAGATTTGATTAAAATTTTCTTTTAAATAAATAAAATTAATTGATGAATTTTTTGTAATTTTACCTTTTAAAAGATTTACATTTTTTTATAAATTAATTTTAAGTTTTCATTGATATAACATAAATATATAATCATTTGTAAGCATTTTAAATGGATTAATGATATTCTAATTTTTATATGAATTCAGCAAATATAATTTTACTATTACATTTTTAGTTAACTTTAAATTTTGAATTTGAACTACATCCTCACTTAATTTCTCTCTATCAGTTTTTCAAATTTGTCTCCCTCTTTAATTACCTTTTGTAATCACTGAATACTCTCAGCATTCAATATTTTATTATAATTTTAATATTTTTAAAAATCATTATAACTTTATACTGATTTTTACCTCTGTCATTTAAATAAATTTACTATATCTCAGGAAATAAAGTATTCATCCTTAAAATTACCTAATGTACAATACAAATT
This sequence comes from Latrodectus geometricus, assembly GCA_026290005.1. Taxonomy (NCBI): domain Eukaryota; kingdom Metazoa; phylum Arthropoda; class Arachnida; order Araneae; family Theridiidae; genus Latrodectus; species Latrodectus geometricus. Next base: position 2,436,398 of record JAPDSC010093491.1, on the reverse strand, counting down.
ACAAATTAATAAAATACAAATTAATACAAATACAAATACAAATTAATAAAATACAATTATCATAAAAAATTATAAAATCTATTTACATTTTGACCTGAAATATTTTTAATAAATCATGTAACAAGTAAACATGAAATCTTTTTGTAAAAATAAGCATGATGATGAACAGAATTAAAAATAACATTCATTGAAGAATCTAATATATTTATACTGTAAAACTTTTCAAATTTGAGTTTTATGAAATCAATACTGACACTGAACTCTGTTATTTTTTTACTAAGTATGATGTGTTGACTGTCAATTTGTACTCAGGTAAGACACTTATTTACTAAATGAAAGGGTATCTAAACCATAAAATAGGAAAAAGTACACGAGAAAAATTCTAAATACCATTAATTAGAATTTTCACATGTAATAAAGGTTATCAAATATGAAAATGACTACTGATATAGGTTTATTTATTAAAAATTTCATTTTTATCATTAATTTAATTCAATGTTAGTGTTCCTTTTCTAATATAAATTTCATTATAATTCTTACAAAATTAATATGTTTGAATTATATTAGTTCATGTACATCCTCTTTGGCAGTTATGTGAGGAATTAATTATAAATAGTAAATTAATTCTCTGTAATTTATAATGTGCATAAAGGAATTACAATTAAATATTTATTCTATTGTTAAAAAATTCATTTTTTTTCCATGTAATTACATACTTTTAAAAAATTTCTTATTTAATCATAATTATATGTCTTATATTATTATTGGGGTTTTGTTTTGTAAAGCTCACGGTTTCAATGTAAAAAAAATTGATAAAAGTCTTGAAACCTTAATTAAAACTAAGAAATCTTGAGGATTTTATTTGGAACATGGACCTCAAAAATTATTTTGATTCACATTTCAATCATTCTCTTTCTACCAAGTGAGTTATCAAGCCAATTTAGAATATTAAAGTAATTTTTTTTTATGTCAATGCACTGTAATTATTTTGATGACAGGAAAAGACTAAATCTGTTTTATAAATTACTCTGTTGTAAATTATATGGATATAATACCCCTCATTCTTTACATGTAAATATGTGTATATAATAACGATTAATTTTAGAGTACATATGATTAATATGTACTATCTTATCTATGCCATTTTTTTATATCTGGCTTATAACTTTTAAGTAATGAGCGATTGCCAACTTTATTCTTGGAAATAATGAAAAACATTTCATATTTCTTCCATCTGAATTTGATGGATCTCAGATTAGAGAAATAAATAAAACAAATTTTTTCTTAAACTGTGAAATTTTTCATTATGAACAACTTCAGCTTTATCAAATTTAACTTTTTAATTATTTTTCAGTATCCTGTTTCGGATTTTTGTGTTTTCAATGTATCACATTTTTAGCCAATTCTTTAAAATATTGTCTATAATGTTGCTGTGATACTTTGCCTGAAATTTTAATTATTAACAAAGAATTTCTATTATTTGGATATATCTATTGATCTTCAGATGAAAATGGATTGAGTTATTGATAAAATAATGAAGTTCTTCTAAGTCAAGTAATGCAATTAGGACAAAACTGTATTGTATAGCAGAAATAAATTTCGAATATTTACAAATGATTTCAAGTGAGTTTTGTATTAATTTATGTGACAATCAGTGCATTTAGTTTTGAATTAAATTTGTTATAAATAGTTTAATTTCCAAGCACAATAACTTTATATTAAAACTTATTTTAATGTTGTGTATATTATTATTATTTATTTATTTATTTATTTTGAAATATAAATATTAAAGTAAAAATTGTAAGGAATTGCAAAAGGTTTCTGTTAGAATTATTTATGTTCTATTTATTGACCAAAGTTATTTATCTGAATCTCAATACATGTGCTGATTTCGTTTTATTATCAATTAATTAAAAAGTTTTATTTTTACTAAATTTTCTTAATTAGCTTTATATATGAAAATATAATGTTATCATAATTAAGGAAAATAGCTGTCTTTATTTAGTGTATGTATTTATTATATATTAGCAAAAATTCCAAGTAAAATTCAAATATTATAAATTAATAAATTAAGTATCTAAGAATCTTATCTAATTCTCTCTCAGTCTGAAGATCATATTTTGATATGCTTACTTTCTGGACAAACCTCCATTCACTATCTCTGAATGAGCTATTATTTCTTAAGAATGCCTGCATTGTAAAGAAAGAAAAATATTTTTGTTAATAAAATAAAAAGGAATAAAATTCATAGAATCAATGTTGATATTAAGTACTTAAATTATTAAATATGGGAAAACTGTCTGCTAAATAATAGTTTTTGATGTTCTTCTTAACCCAAATTTTTTTCTTTTGAAAATTTTCCCCTAAATTAAACATCACATGAAGTAGAGAAAGTTACTTTTTCTATACATGAGAAGTCAATGTACAATTTTGTTACTTTGAAATAATTGTATCACTTACTATGCTAAAATTATCACAACCAAATATCTTTGTATTCCCATTGTCAAGTTTTTTCTTAACAGTTTACCCTAAATCAATACACAATAAATGGGAAAGCAATAACTAATATATATACAATAATTGTATAAATATACTGTGACATAGTAACATTAAAATCAGGAAAAGAAATACATTTGTATAATTTTTAATTTCAAAATTTATTCATTTAATCATTTAACTAAAATTGCAAAATTATGCAAAATTATTTCCTATGATTCTTAACTATTAAATTTATGCATTGAATAATTGTAAACACAATATTCTTTTTTTTTTTCATTAGTTTAATCTCATAAAATTTCCTGATAATAAATAAACCACTTTGAAAAGCTATAAAAGAAATGTTTCGTAAACATCTATTAGATAATTGCAACAAAAAAGAATTGTTAGATCGGTTACAAAATAATTTAATTATTGGAATAAAGAAATGAGACTGTAAATTGTGATATACCTGTTTTGACTCACAACTGTAGCAACTTTAAATATTTCAATTTATCAGACACTAATTTAATTCCTTATTTAAATATTATCATTTGCTAATAGAATATTTACTAAATGTGCTTACAAAAGTATTTTTTTATCAAGTTTAATATTTTGTTATTAGATGAGGAATTTAATAAACTTGCCAGCGAGACTTTGGCAGAGCTTGATTGGTGTCTTGATCAGCTGGAAAATATTCATACCCACAGATCTGTGGGAGATATGGCCTCTAGTAAAGTAAGTATTTTTTTGCACTTTGAGCTCATATTTTAATTCATAATTTTCCCCAATATTTGATTAAATGGTAATTATTTATTTAACTATGCTAGCTTGATTTGATTAAAAGTAATAATTACTAAAACTGCTTGTATTTGGATTGATTTTATGCCTTGATGTTCTGTTACTGTGAGTATTAATATGTTCATTGGAGCGATTAATTTTTACTAAAGATATTATTTCCACAAATTGTTCTCTTGTATTTTATATGAGTATCAATTTATTCTATATTTTTTTCATGCAGCGTAATTGTATATCACATCAATAGCATTTCTTAGCATACAAATCATTTATAAAATATCACTCAAATATATTGTTTGGATTTGTTTTGTGGTTTATTTATTACTTTACAGTAGATTTTTGTGTTGTAATATTCACACAATGACAGTTATAATTTATATACCTTAATAATGGTTTACGTGAGCAGTGATTCACAATCACTATGCTGTAGCACTATTGCGGGCCATCTAATTCTTAAAGTTTGCAGTGAAATTCTAGAAGTTAATATAATAAAAATTATAATGTTTTTTATTATGAATAGAGTTTGTTTAAATCAAGAAAATACTCTGTAAAAATAAAACTTATACAGTTAAGTGCCATATTTTTTACTGTTAAAAACTGTTTTTATCTTCGACAACTGGGACTTTTCATAAAATGAAATATTTGCCCACTTGAAGAAATCGCAAGTGTTTCCAGCATCTACAATAAAAATAATTTTCTACATCTTATTTATGTGAATTCAGATTTTCAATGTTAACCAACATAAAAATGAAAAATAAGAGTGAGAATGTTAAATGTAAAAAATATGTAAAAAGAGAATTGTCATTTTTATGAGCAAATGTAAATGTAATTATAACAAAAATCAGGCTCAGATTTCTCATTAAATATATCCTTATTATTGTGTTGTAATTAATTCACTTAATAAACATACTGTTATTTTTGTAGTATATCTTATATTATTTATATTTTACATTAAAAATTATTATCATAAACTATTTTACACTGTCTGTTATAGGTAAGCAAACAATTTCTAAACTCAACTTTCTTTGTGTGCTGCCAAATTTTGAAATCATTAAAAGTGTGCAGCAATAAAAAAAATTTGAGAATTACTGATGTAGAAAATTTTATAAAAGTGTTCTATCATAAAGTGAGATAAAAGTAAAATAGCAATTACAAAATATATAACATAGAAGTCTTAATGGACATCTCAGGAAACTCAGAATTTAATTTTTATCAATTTAAGCTTAGAAGTAATATTCTTGTTAATAATTATAGTTTTCAAGTATTCAATATTATGTTTGAATGTGAATTCAAAAATATTATGTATTACTTTGGGATAGATTTGCAATACAGCATACCTAAATGGTGGATATTTACACAAAATCCATTATTTTGACTATAAAACATACTAACTTTTACATATGAATTATGTCTTTATTTTTGTTTAACAAGGCTGTTTTTAGTTGAAATGTATACTTTAATCATTTTAGTTCAAGAGAATGCTGAATAAGGAACTCAGTATTTTCTCTGATTCCAAGTCTGGGAGTCAAATTTCTGAATATATATGCTCGACATTTCTTGGTACGCTTTTTCAGTGTTTTTTTATTTAAATAATAAAATTAATTGATTGAGTTTAGCTCTAAAGATAAATATGCTTCCTTATTAGAATAAATATTTTTAGGTAAACCTTTTTATACTTTTATTGGTTAATGATATCAGTATTATGTTTACTGTAATTTTAATATGCTTCTTAAAAATTCTCTGAATAAAACTATCAGTTATACATTTAAATAGTTATTATATATAGTTTTACAATTCTGCTTAAACCACGGAATGTATCAGTATTTTTTAATTTTATCTTATGAATTTACATTGATGTGGGTTTTGAGGTAACACAAATAATTTTAGTCAATCAATTTTCTGTTTATATGGACTTATTAAACATATTGTTATTTATATTCACATATTACATTAATATATGTAAATTATTTATTTTCAGTATAGTCAATAATGTCAAGCACAACTTTTTCCAAGTTCGAAAAAGCTAATTCCCCTATAGTCTAATCAAAGGATAATATATTTTAGATAGAAAAGGGTCTAGGGTCTGTAGAATAAAAGAAATTGGATTTTGTTTTCTTCTGTTTGAATGTGTTTCTGTTGGAATGATTGCTTGAAGCTTTACAAATTTTCTAGTCCATAATATGTGAATCTTCCTATTTATATCAAAAATCTTCCCAGTAAGCAATGTGTGTCTGGTGTTCAAATGACCCATAACATCTATGCACCTTCTCTATACAATATTGAGCTCATAAGCATTGTAAATCATATCAATATAAAAATCATAAACAGAGAATAATAATTTTTTAACTGCTGCTCAGAATAGAAAGCCATATTTTTAATGTAACTATTGTTGAACAATAAAATTCATTCTCTGCTTTTAGCATGTATGTCTGTAAAGGTGAGTAATTGGACGATTTTCAATTTATAATACACTTCAAATTACAAAACAATATGCTTGAAATGAACAATACACTTAGAATGTTCAAAATTTCTTTTTACTATGCTTGAGATAGTAGCTGCTTATTTTTTGGGCTTAAAATCATAATCAGCAATAGGTGTGACTAAAGGACTAAAATTCAAAATTCATGTTTCCAGTTTTTATTTTAAGCCTTATCAAACTATTATTAGGGATTGGTTGTTACATTCCTACTTTTTACAGGTATTACTTTATACCTTGTAGTTTTCAAATATTTTTTTTCATGGAGAAAAATTCAAATTTTCTTTATTATTCATCTCTTATTAGACAGGAATCTCAATTTTTTTAATATACAAATTTTCTTTGTTCATGCATTTTTTTTCTGTACAATATTTTGTTAAAAAACATTTATTTTATTTAACTATTTATTTTATTTATCAAAATTATCTATTCAGTTCAGTAGCTTAGAACAGTATTTTATGAAGAATATTAAAATCATAAATATTCTGTACTCATTTTTGGCAAAAAAATTTATTTGTTCTAGATGCTTTCTATTATATTCTGACAAGTGCAAGATGTTTTTAAAAATAGCTTTCAATGCTGGACCTGCAAAAGAATTATTCTAAATTGTCTTCAAATATCTGTTTTTTATGCATGTATTAATCAATATGAAATTTAATTTATTTTTGCTTCATTTTTTATATTTATTATAATTAAAATGATTGAAGTAACATGTACTGTTAGAAAAAATGTGATCATCAATTTTAGATATGTATCAATGTAATTATAATTTACGAAAAATAAGTCTCTTCAATTTTATTCATTTTCATTGAAAATTTTATTCAATTAATATTGATTTATGCTGAAATAATTGTAGCAAATTTTCAGATAAGCAACAGGAACTTGATTTGCCTGCTCTTTGGGGAGAAGATGCTCAAGAAAATTTTTCTAAGCAACCAAAAACAAGCCAAGCTATGTCACAAATTTCTGGTGTCAAAAAACCCTTGTGTCATACAAACAGTCTTACCAAACTACCTAAATATGGTGTTGAAACAGCATATGAAGTGGAGCTTGGAAAAGTAACTAGTTTTTATCATTTTTTGTAATCTAATACAAGATGATTAAAAAAGGACTTCATAATTTGGAAATTAAGTAATTGATAAACTCAGTTGGTAGGAAAATGTTATATTGATTAGGTAATATACGTAATATAGAGTCTATAAAGTGTAGCAAGACACCATTTTCTCAAATAGTCATTCAAATCAAATTTATATTTACTGAAAATGTATTTCTGAACATACTTTATAGAAGTTTCCATACCTCTATTATATCATATGATTCACTACATTCTGCTACTTACATTTTTCTTTTTTGTGATTCTTATTAAAGTATTATAATGGATATCAAAACTCATAAAAAGTTTTGTTTATGTTCTACATTATCATTTCATATTTCATTATTTTTTCAAGACTTAGGTATTTAAATTTATTATAAAATAAATTTTCAAATGTTGCTTTACTGTTAGCATTTGCTGTAAACATTTTTTTTTCTACAATTTTTTTTTGTTTTTGTTTACTTTATACACTTATATTTTTGAAGTCTTTTTTAATTGAATGTGGTATTTGATTAAAGATGCAGTGTTGAGCTTTGCAGTCACTTTTAAAATTTTATATTTTTTATGCTAAACTTTTGCACAAATCATTCTTTCAATCTCTCTCTCTCTCTCTTTTTTTTTGGCAACAATTATTGTATTTTTTAAAAGATATTTTTTCTTGAAATCAATCAACTGCTATGACTTTTAAAATTATAGCAGAAAACACCTAATGTGTAACACATAGTGTTTGATAATTTAAGCAGATATGAAACTGAACATTTATTCTTTGTTGTTGATAATATCATACTCACTATAGTTCTACATTACTAAAGCACATATTTCAACATCACTAATGTGGATAAGCATTTTATTTTATTTTAGAATTTGTGTGTTTCCTTTAAAACTTAGGAATTTTCGTACTTTTTATAAACCTAAAAATATATTTTTGATGTTTCTCTTTTGTTATAAATTAGCTTATGTATTTGCTGTTCACTGTAATTCATTTCATATTAGCCAATTTCAAAAGGATAACATAATTATCTGTTTTTATATTATGTTTGTACTTTTCCTTATTACATTGCTCTGTATAATTTATCTTTCTGAATAATTTTGCTCAAAAGAGAAGCTTGATTATTACACATATTTTCACTTATTATAGCAATGTGAATTGCTAAAAATTAACGTTTTTAAATCTTAAAACTAAAAGTTTAAATGGTTTTAAATTTTTTATATTTTGTTTACAGAATTCATACACATTTATATTTCATTTCAAAATCCTGTGAACTTTATAATATATGTATTTCAATGTTTTTGCCATGAAACTTTATTTTGATTCTTATTTCTTTAATTACTAATCCATTATGCTTATATTAATAGACAACAATAGTGAAACATTATTGATACTTTAAAATAAGTCTATTAAATATATTTTCCTAATATTTTGAAATATTATTTCATATAAGTATCTTGCTTATTTTTTATATAATTGTTTGCCTGTTTCAGATGTTAGAAGACACAAATAAATGGGGTTTGGATGTTTTCAAAATAGACATTTATTCAGAACAACGACCTCTAACTGCTGTTGGCCATAAAATATTTAGGGTTAGTGACAGTCTTTAATATCGTTATGTTAAATATTAACTATAAAATTATATTAATAAAAAAACTTTAAATAGTAACTTTCTTCTGTTTTTAAAACATGCCTTACATTGCAAACAATGTGAAATATTAATAAATAATCCAAAAATCATTTAAAATAGAGTTGATAAATTGCTATCTTTGTTATTACTGATACTATATTTTCTGCATTTTTATAAATAATAACATATTAATGCTTAATAAATAAATAAAATTAATTCACATCAGAATAAAATTACGTTAAAAACTTATCAAGTGTAATAAATATATTAATCCCATGTATTTGATTTTTGAAACAATAAATTCAAATTTATTTTTAGTTATTTAGGAATAAAATTATTTGCAAATGAAACAAAATATGTATTATTTTGTTCGAATTCTTATTCATCATAATAAAAGTAACATGGCAAATGCATTTAGAATGGTATTTGCTGTACTCCCCTTATAATATACAATGTTTTTTTTTTTTTTTTTTTTTTTTTTTTTTTATGTCTGAAGATTTCATACATAATTTAACTCAAAATCTTCTAAAATTTCACAAATAACCTCCAGGCACACAAAAATACATCTACATCTGTGATTCCCTGAGATGATAATATTCCTTTCAGTAGTTTAATCTAGGGGTTAAAGATTCTTAAATTTAAATCCTAACTATGAAGACATAAGTAAGTACTATGTAATTTTATTTGTTTTCTGATGACATTTTTGTGTTTTTATTTTAAAATTGTCATTTATACATAACCTTTAGTAATAAATTAAAATATTCATATATTAATATTTATATATTAAAATATTTTGGGCAACCCTTCTTCCTATTTTCCCACGGTGTGAATTTTAAAAAATAATTTGACTCTGCATAGTGGGCAAACTAATGGCTAAAGATTGTTGTAATGGAATTTTGCAGCCAAAGCATAAATTAATTTCTGGGAGGACTTTTCTTAGATATTGGGCTATATTCATGTGCTACAAGGGAGGAAAACTTCAATCACCTACCATGACAGACTTGTATGCGAAAGCAGAACATCCATCCTCCATTGTTCACAGTGTCTAGTATTGAACCTGAGAACATCACTCTTTGGATCTTATACTCCAAAGAGTGATGTTTTACCACTAAACCTAGTAAGCCCTTTTAAATAATGATGTTTACATTTTCTTTTTAATTTTTAAAAAGTTTTGTTTTTGCCCATTCCAGCATATTAAATTACATTCTACCCTTAGCATTATACTAAATGCAGGGCCCCTATGACAATGTCAAATTTAACTACTCAACTAGCTCTCTCCTCAGAGCCTCCAGAGAAGTATATGGCCATGAATATGTCACATGGTGAATTAGAACTCATCTGAAAAACACCACTGTACCACCCTGCAATCCTGTATCTTCTGTATCATAAAGTGCAGCAGATTCATTATTGTCTGTATGCTATACTGTCAAACGAATTTGTAATGGTTCCATGCCAACTGTCTATACTGCTCCAAATGTTTTCGCATAGGCTCACCATGATTGAATAGTAAAACATTGCTCTTTAGAACATTAAGTCTGGGATACCATCTCAGCCACTGTTAAGCAACAGGAGGTAGATGTTGTATTTCAGGCTTCTAAATGCTTGTCTGAAGGTGGGTGCTTTGGAGTTTTCTGGGTTTCATCCCATGTCACACATGTATATAGCTTACTGTCTATGAAAAGTCCTCTTGAAAGGCAATTAAGGCTATGGATATTAATATGTTTTACAACAATTTTCACCAATTATGGACAATGTAGTGTCCAAACGTTAGCACACAGTACAAGCTGATGATGGATGTATTCAAACAAAACCACTTCCTGAAAAATGGTTCATGGTTGTACAATTTTGTAAATCTAATCTCACAAGGTCTGTCCTCTCATGTATTATTTTCCAAAATGCACCATTTGCCATTCAAATAAATTACCATTGATTGGAGCCAGATATATACTTTTCATATGCTCAGAAGCTGTCATTATCATCATATTAGGTACAGAGTGATGTTGAATGCAATCGGGCTTTGAGCATTTTTCTTGAAGTTTCCATGCCCATATATGGCAACCAGATTTCACTAGAATATTGTACTATTCCTGTTTGTATGTGTTCCAGCATACTTCTCTTTACCTGGACTAGAGTTTGGTTTCACCAGATTTTGCATAACCTGAACACTTCGGAAAAGACAACATTATACTATTCCTATTTGTATGTGCACCAGCATACTTTCCTCTACCTGGACTTGATTTTACCAGTTTGATGGAAGCTGCTGGATTTGAGTCTTTCTAGTTTAGAAGTAGGAACAAGCAGAATACCTCCCAATATGTAACCTACCAACCTCAGCTGTATCATTTTACTTGGAGGACATTGCGACCACAACCTATTCAAGGTGCACCAGCAGCCTTTAATGAATATGATAGATTTTCGGTTAAGTCAGGATTTGAATTCATTACATCCCAATTATAAGGATGATGTTCTAACCAACTAAACCACCCCAGCCTCAGGTATCACTCCTTCATCCAGCTTTAACATTTTAGGGTAACAAATTCGCCATCTGTCTCTATGCTCCATTGCCAAGGGAAGCTGAAGTAAAAGATACTGTGTGAATAGTTTAGATTGCTTCAAATGTCTCACACATTCTCTGTTGCCTAATGATAAGAGCACTTTTTGGAGCATAAGATCCAGGATTCTATTACATTTACTGTTGAACAACAGAAGATGCTAATGCTTCAGTCTTTTGGATATCTATCTGTGGAGATGGGTGCTTGAAAGTTTTCTGGATTTCCCCCTTATGACATGTGAATACTGCCCATTGTTTATGAGAAGTACTCTTGTAAGGCAATTTTTTCAATGGATATTAAAGTACCTTACTATGACCTTCTAAAGCTGTTTACTATGCGATGTTAAAATGTCTAATTTTATGCAAGGGGATACTGAATTGACTGCAAACAAATCCATTTCCTAACTAATGTTCCGTAATTTGATTGTTTCATTTTGCCAGAATGCATCACAGCAAATCTATCTCTTCAGGAGTTATTCATGAATGGCCGTTGAGATCCTGCCTACCCTACAGTATGACACTTAATAACTCTTTGATACTATGTTCACATTACATTGTTTGGATATCAACTAATATGAATAGTACATCTTGAAATATATCCATTCTTGTTGGACAATGATTCTTTCTTTGTCAAATTCTAATACTACTAGTTAGGACTTTTTATTTGAGAAATCTATGATATTCTGAGAAAACTCTGAGCTTACAGAGAATTCCAAATGAGAATTAAAGTGAATAACTTTTCATTTGCTGTGAATGCCATCTCTCTTGTGTTGTCAAAATATGCTGGAATGCTAATCATTTGCATATTTCAATCTCTTCTACCTTTCATATAATTTTAATGTTTGTAATAGTATTCCTTCCTGCTATTACAATCCTAACGGCTACAGTTAAGTGTATGTGTGTATGTAAAATTTTCCAAATATCTTAAATCTTAAAAATTAATTTTAAAATATCACTTCTTGATTTGATATATGGTAATCTTAATCTTTTTATTGGATGTATGTCCTCAATTTTTTATGTTTAAATATTTGAATTTATGAATTAATGTATTGCACACTTTTCTTAAAAAGTGCTGAAAGTTGACGATCAATATCCTTTTATATAATATTAAATCATATGGTAGATTCTTTATTTTTCTAAATACATATTTTTTCATGAGTAATTTTTACAACTCTCTTAAAACTTTTTCATTTCATTTTGTTAATTATAATAAAATAAAAAAAAATGTTGCACATTTTTATTATTCCAATTTATATATTTTAATTTTTAGGATCGAGATTTATTGAAAACATTTAACATTCCTTCGAAGACACTCTTGAATTTTCTAATGACGCTGGAGGACCATTATCTTAAAGTGCCATACCATAATCGCATTCATGCATGTGATGTAACCCAATCAGTCCATGTGTTATTATCATCACCAGCTTTGGATGTAAGTTTATTTTTATACAAAAAATTGCTATGTATCTCATAGCTAAATTCAATATATGTTTCTCATCAATTATTCTAAAATATAATGTGAGTAATTTTAATTATAATTTCAAATAATATATTTATTTTAAGATGGTAATGATTGATTAATATTAATACAATCAGAAATTTGATGCAAGTTAATTGTTTTATGCAGTAAATATTTTACTTAATTCCTTAATTGCATTTTTTCTTGAAGGATTCATAAATTTCTAGTTTAATACTTACGTAAAAATTTTAAAGGGAATTGAAATCTTAAAATTTATAAGTTTTAAATAATTGAAATCACTAATTTCTTTTTATTACTCAATGGTAGAGAATTTTATTTAACAACAGAGGTAATCATCTTGCATCACAACTTGTTATGTAAAATCCTTATCCTATACACCATTTTTTCTCCTATTTCCATAATATGATGGAAACTAGATTTTATTTTTGATGCATGGATTTTATAATCAGCTTAATAATTTCATAATTGTTTTATAAAGAAAATCCTTTATTTTATAAGTTTTAAATTTTTAGACACATTTTTTCCACAATTTTTGTTTTGTTGGACAACATAAATTTATCATATTCCTAAAATAAATTAATTTTAAGAATGTAATAATTAATTAAAGCTATTTTGTAGTATACAGTACATTTTTAAGAGTTCATGAAGTCTTAATACTATTTGTAATGAATTGATATTTCACAAAATTGATATAAGAGCATTGGCAGTATTTTCTCTGCTTTTTGTATTTTTTGTCACTAGTCTACTTGTTTTTTAAATAAGTAAAACTTGTTTCTTTACTTTATGAAACGTTTACATAAAGGTAAAACTATGCATAAGAACATTACTTAAATGATTATAAAGTAAGTCAGGCACTCTTTTATTTTCATAGAATTTTCTTTGAGATCTTTATATATCTAAGACCTTAATATTTATTGTAATTTTTTTGCAACTAATTTTAATTTCATTTTTAAATTAAATTTTCTATACTTTTATATTAAATAGTTCAAAAAAATTTTCTTTATAATTATTTATTTTTTCAATATTTTCCAATTTCTTTTTCATAAATTTTTTAAATAGTTTTAAACATGATTTAAGAGAAATTTTAGAAGTTACTAAACTTACTGCACTTAAATATAAAATATTGGCAGTATTTTTTAAAATATTTTTACTAAATGCAATGTTTTTGCTAATTTTATTTCAAAGAAAATGTTCAGCTATGAAAATTTAAATTTCATAATTATAAAAAAAAGTCATAAAATTTTTAATCTTAAATCAGATTTACTTTATTTTGTATTCTGAATTCTGGATTGTTTTGAAAACTTAACTCTGTTATTTAAATTTATTAAATATTTTTTAAACTCTGATTTGTGGAATGCTATATATATATATATATATATATATATATATATATATATATATATATATATATATATATATATATAAAATATATATTTTGATTGTGCTTTATATTTTCTTATGGATATTTATTGTGTTTATAATTTATTTTGTTTTAGTCTGTTTTTACTGATTTGGAAATACTCGCTGCCCTTTTTGCAGCTGCAGTCCATGATGTTGACCATCCAGGTGTTACAAATCAATACTTAGTCAACTCGAGTATGTGTAATTTTTAACATTCCTTAGACTTCACTGATTTATTATGTAGTCACTTTGCTATATTATTTGCTAAATTTGAATTTATTAATATTATTACTGTCAATTGATCAACTGGTAATTTAAGATTGTATTTTAAGTCATCTGAAATTTTAGATAATATTTTTATAGTAATTTTTGCTGCATTGTAAGTAATTCTTGCAATATTATTTATAATATTGCAAAGATTGCAGCTTACTTATGTGATATTTTTATTACTTTTTTTACTTTATTAATCCCTAGTTAAGTTAATATACAATTGTAAAAGCTATAAAACATTGGTATTTGCAAGAAATTAGGCTCTTTTATTGACTTCATGGTTACATAGAATAAGGTGAGTGTAGATGTTTTCTAATCTTAAATCTTGTTATTCCTTGGTCTCTTAAGAAAAGTATTTGATGATCCTGCAATGAAGATGCTTATATATTCTTTATCTACAAGGTAAATATTTCATAAAATTAATCATACATAAACTTTCAGATCTTGAGATCTTCATAACTAATAAAGACCACAAATGAATTATTTTATTTCAATTAAATAAGAGATTATTAATAATGAAGAAAACTTTAGTGCTTGTAACCTTAATAGCATTTTGCTGGAAATTTGTGTTTACTTTTTAACGGAATTCAAAATCTGATGTAGGAATTTATCTTGATTCTTAAGTGTTCTTTTTTTGTAACTAAATTTTTTTCTATTTACCTGAAAAATAAATATGTATCTGATATATTCTCATTTTTTTCATCGTATAGCTTATAATTATTTTATAGGTATTGCTTTGAGAATTTCATGAATCCTTATTTTAGTAGATTTTTTTTTTTTTTTTTTTTTTTTTTTTTTTTTGTGTTTTCCTATTACTAAAGTCTTTTGTTCTTCAAAATAATAAATTTAATAATATTTTGATACCTGAAACAGACTAATAACATATTTTAGGTACTTATTTTACTCAAATAATGCTGGCATAAAAAACAGATGCATTAGTAAATTTTAGTATCAGAATTTCAATAATCTTCAAAGGTCATTATATTACAATACTTATTCTGATGTATGTTCTTTGATAAATCGTATGTTAATGAGTATAATTATACTTCAGTACAAATTTTCGAAATTTCTTATGCAGGAAATGTAGTTTTGAAATTATTTACTTATATTTTCAAAGAAGATTCCAAATATGATTGAAATATGTTTTTTATGAACCATATTGTAAAACTTAAATCTTGATATTCTTTCAATTCACTGTATCTGTTCCTTCGCTTTATTTATTTAATTTAAATTTTTATTCTTTTTAAGAACTCTGTCCTATGCTTTTACAAACTTTTTAATCTATCAAACAAAATTTTCTTTCTCAATTAATCTCAAGATTTTGGTCTTAACTAAAAAGATATAACATTTTTTTCTTTAAATATTATTTGCTTAATTCAGTCTTTCAGTTTTAATAAACTTGCCTTATTGGTATCTAGGGCATTAAAAAAACTTTGTATTAAACTTGATTCAATATACAATAATAGAATATACATTCTCTTTTGATCAACTGAATGTAACCTTTCAAAGAAATGTTTTTTTTTATATATATATTATTATGACTTTACATTTTTTGTATAAAAAATATTTTCTAAACTTCGCTATATCTGTGTTACAAAGAACACACACACAGTTCTTTCTATTCAGCTTATAAGGAATATTAAGGAATATTTCAAGTACATTTGTAATTTTAAAATATTTTTGATAAAAAGTTCAAAAATTTATAATAATCTTTATTTTTTATACCTTATTTTACAAATATACATTAAGGAAACTTTAACATATTTTTTTAACCCATGTATAGTAAATAAATATATATCAGAATGAATAACATGATAAATGCTGATTTATTATTCTGTTTATTAAAAATATACGTAGCATTATAGGTTTAAATTTACCCATGAAAATGTATTTTTAGAAAATTCTTTCTTCAATGAATTTTTTTTTTCCCAGACTATAAACTCTTAAAATATTTTAATTACAAAAGAAAAATTTTTTAAATTATTATGATTTTCAGAGTTTATTTTTTATTATATATTTTTTATGAAAAGCTATACATTTTGAAGTATCAAAATATCAAATATTTTACTTGATGCAACAAAATTTGATTTCGTGCTTTTTGTTGTGAATGTGTTGTATTTTTTTTGCTGTTCACAAAAATGCATATTTCAAATCAGGGATATGTCTTAAATCACTGAAATACTTACATGCAGTTAATTTTAATTCAAAAGTTTTTTAAAGGCAAACATTTTATTTAACCCTTATAGTTATTTTTGGGAAAATCTTCTCAGTGCATAAAAAGTAACAAAACAATATTTTTGCTTTTGTAAAATTGACAGAAACAAGTAATATGAAGTTTTGTGTCACTTCATTCAAGTGTCCAAAAAGTAACTGTAGAGTGACTAACGAAACCAAATTGTGAAATGATTTAACACTGTGTAACTAATTTATTATTAGAAATTCTTTATTTATAGTGTATTTATATTCTATAAATGTTCTATTTAGTACAATCACAGTAACTTTATTGCTGAAATTCAGCTTTTATTCTTTGGTCTGTTTTATACATATGCAATTACATACATATTTTCTTTAACAAATTATAGATAGGGACTGCCAAATAATTCTTTACATTGTTTAATTATTTTTATTCAAACATTTTTAAACTTAGTGTATTTGTTTGCTTTGGAATTTAATGTGTTTTATTTTTGAAAAGCTATAAAATCAATATATCGCACTTATATTACATATTTTGTAATTAAATTCTCTATATTTTCTTTTCTACTTTCTGCAAAAAAAATTCATTAAGCCATTGCATTTTACACTTTTTAATTAACAAAATTTGCTCATAATTTTTTTATAAAAGTATTTCAACAAATATTCATAAAAAATTGAAATTTATTGTTTATTTCTGATCAAAATTTATTGTGTTACTGAATTTTACTGGCTAACATTTGTCTTCAAATTATACATTTTACAATTATTTTTAATAGAAAAACAAAAAAATGCTTATTCCATTTACTAAATAACCAATGAATATTTTTAAGAAATATTTAATAAGCAAATTGCATATAAGAAAAGTTCATAGTTGTATCCCATTTATAACTTTTAAAAATAAAATGCAGTGTTAGTAAGCAGAAATAAATTAACTATTTTAATTTTAAAATTTTTAAATAGTTAAAGTTTTCACACAATAATGAATATGAAATGAAATATAAGCTCAAATAAAAGTAGGGTATAATTTATCATTACAAAATGATGAAAATGTTATATCGTTCACAGTTGGCTATCAAAATAATGAAAATACCTGTAAATGAAGGTGTTATATCATAATGTTGTTTTAAAAAAAATAAACTGTTATGACTACTAGTTTTTTTTATTTTTATTTATTGAATTATATATATTCTTTTAGTATGTGCGGTAGCTTTATTGAAGTTCTGTAAGTTTTGGATTTTCTCAATAGCATAACATATCAGATCTCTCAGATTTTCAAATGCCTAATTATAGGAGCCTGTGTAGCTGCAGCTAATTTAACTGAAACACTGCCCAACATTTTTTGCATTTATAAAAGTACAGTGTCTGAAGACAACACTGTACACATAGTGCAGAAATACAAAATTGGCAAATTCAAATAGCGCAGCTCAATGAAAGAAACCGATGAGTATTGATGTGGATTGTAATATTTAAAATGCAACAAAACTGACAGTAGAGCTTAATCAGCATCTAGATTCTTCAGTGTCAATTATTATACTCAAAAACGACCTTCGTAAACAGAACCTTTACAATAGACCAGCTATTCTCAAGCTACTTTTTAAAAGTATTAATCTCAGACATTGTCTACTGTAGTCTCACACTCACAAAACCTGGTTGATTGATAAGTAGAAGAAAATAATATAATTTGAAAAAATATCTTTGACGTTTTTCCCTAATGAAATAAGTGCATGCTTTGAGAACATTCTCATAAGTTTATGAACATAATCCTAGCCTACCAGCTTTCAAACATGAAAATGGATCTGCCATGATATAACAGCCTTCTCACAGTTTTATTCTGAATTAATTGTATTCCTGAAAAGAAGGATCTTGGGGTAAACATATCAAGAAATTTTATCTGATCAAGTCCATTCAAAGATCCAAGCTTGTTTCGCCAGAAGCCAGAAATTTCTGGAATTTTCCAGTAGGATAATGTTCCTATCCATGCAAGTGGACCTGTCAAATCATGATGTATTAAGCATAAAGATGAAGTTAATTATGTACCTTGGCCTGCTTAGTAACTTGATCTCAATATGATAATCCTCTATTATAGAGCATTCTATTTTTAATTGTATTCTCTATTAGTATCTTTGACAATATCTGCATGAAGAACAGCATAATAGTCATATAAATACTATTCAGCACTTGTGTGAAACACTTCCTAAACAAATCCAAATGATGTATTACATATCAAAGGTAATCCTATATCATACTATAAAGGATTCTATATAAATCTAAGGTGTTTCAGTTTGATTATCACCTATACTTTAACTATATATTAAATTAAGTTATTCAGAAAAGTTATTGGTTTATTTTTTCATATTCAACTCTTGTGTAAATAATTCCCTGATTAATTTTGCTTATCATCTAAACAATTAAATGAATTATTTAAATAAAAAAATATTTAATTGATAAAGTATAAAATAATTTTATAAATTACTAATTATTAAATTTGTATATTTAATATTCTCATATCTTCAAATTATAATAGTGATTTAAATTATTATGAGGAAAATTTTGTTCATCAAACATTAATTTTGCCAAATTTGAAAGCATTGTGTATACTCTTATAAGCAACTGAAAATTAGCCTTATTTACTGTAGCATAATTCATACAGGTTCCGAGTTAGCCTTGATGTACAACGATGAATCAGTTTTAGAAAATCATTCCTTAGCTGTTGGATTTAAGTTGTTACAAGATGAAAATTGTAATATTTTTGGAGCCCTAAACAAAAAGCAAAGACAGACCTTACGAAAAATGGCTATAGACATGGCAAGTATCTGTATTATTCTGTAATATATTTTAAGGTATCATTTCCAGCACTGTCTTAATGTGTTAGGTTCCTTGTATAAATAATGTTTCTATAAATATTATTTGAATAAGGGTACAATGCAGTCCAAAATTTTTATTTGTAATCAACTCATTATTTTTAAATAAATAGTTAATAGTTTTTAAAGTAATACATAATATATAAATGCATACTTTTGTATATAACATGATTTATTTAAATGATAAAATATAAGGATTAATTTTTCTCTTTTGCAAATTATATTTTGGCTTAGTGAAATTGACTTATATCATTTAGTAAGCTGTTATAAACAAGCTTAAAAGTTGATATATTACACAATATGGTTTTTTTTTATATTGTTCAAGTTTCTTATGCATTCAAGAAGTATTTAAAATACTTGAAAAAAGTTAATTTATGTATATAAGATCATAAAGTCTCATAATTTCTTATTCATTTAGTCCTCTGATGAATTACTTTTTATTAAAAACTGCATTTAAAAACTAATATGGAATTGAGAATATAAGAAATTTGAGCAATTCTATCTGTTTTCTTAAATTGGTGTTACAAGATATGTTTTTCCTTAATTAATATGTGTATATTGTTATGCTTTTAAAAATATCCAAACATTCAGGAATTATTCAAATGTATCATTAACTCAGCAATTTTTTTATCTTAGTATTTTATTCAATAACTATCTTGTATTGCTTATATTTCAGGGTTATGTTATGTTATTCAGAATTTAAATAAAGTCAAGGATTTACTTTATTAAAAAATATTACTTTATTTAATAAATAAAGTGAAGAATTTACTTTATTTAAATTGGAGAATATAATACACCTAAGTCTGTTTTTACACGGTCTTTTTGTACACGGTTTTGATATAACACGGTTTGAAAATTGAATATTTTTAATTTTTTTACACGATTTTATTCCATTTAGCACGATTTGAAATTTTATGTACTTAAATTTTTTTTGTCAAATTTAATTTTTGCGAAGTATGTTCATATCACAAAAAAGTATTTATGAAAGAAAAAAGTCTGAAACCATCGATAGTATCGATAGTTTGCGAACACTAGCTTAAAGATTTAAGTGAATTCCCCTTTAGCGCGTACAAACAAGTAGGGGAATTCCCTTTATGTGCATACAATAAAATTTACTGGTCAGAGCAATTGAAACGTGTTAATATTTTGTGAACTGTCAATGCAATAAGACGTGTTTGGTAAAGAAATTTTTTGCAGGCAAATTTGATTTTCCATTAAATTTAATTTTAACGCATTAAGATAAAAGGTAAGCCAAAAAATATTTTGTATTTATTCAGTTATTTATGTTTTTTAATTTTGTTAAATATTTTATGTATCCCTAAAAGGAAATGTCAGATATAAAACTAAAACGGAAGGCAATTTCTTTGGAAACCAAAATTAAAATTTTAGATCGCCTTCGAAATGGAGAAGGCTCAACTGCTCTTGGTAAAACGTTCGGTTTAAATGAAGCCACAATAAGAACTATAAAGAAAAATGAAATTGCAATTAGGCAATCGGTGATTTCTGGAACGATTCTTGTTGAAATTCTTGTTTTTCACTAATTTTAATAGGTTTTAGAGATTAGGAACAAATCACCCATTTTTGTATAAGATCAATGTCTTTTTTTACACGTTTTTTTTTTACACGGCTTCTTCTGGAACCAATCTACCGTGTAAAAACAGACTTAGGTGTATACTCCATCGGTTTGGAATTTTATGCACTATTGTATCATTAATTATCCATTCTCTTTTGAGGATTTCAGAATTGTATTTTCTTGTTTTGTGCATAAATATTTTTTTTTTATGCTTATACCAAGACTTGTAAAATTTTATCAAAAAACAAGAAATCAACTTAAAAAGGAGAAATTAATTTTAATTTGTATTATAGTATTTTAATCTCTTACTTGCCAAAGTGTTTATGGGTGCTCAAGTTTTAAAGTGTTAAGAAAACATTATTCACATTTATACATTTGTTACAATTCTAAAATGAATGTATAGCAAAAAAACAAAAGAAAACACTTTTTTAAAAATGTAATACCCATATTGTTGAAAATCATTTCCTCTCATACCTTTTAGCTTTTTTTTTTTAGTAAATTTATATTTATTGAATTATACAGTGGATTATAAATTTATGTTTTATTAATGCAAGAGCTATTAAGTTATACAACATTAATTTTGTTAAACTATTGATTGTTACAATTTTGCTAAATATTTAATAAAATTACACACATTATTAAAAGACAGCAAATGCTAGCATCAATTATTTGAATTAATTTAATAATAATATATAAGACATGCATCAGAAAAGTTTCAGAAATAACAGAAAAATGTATGAACATTTTCTGAATCTGTTAAATATAATGAAAAACTTATCAATCAAAGTGCTTATTCAATATACTTTGCATGAATAATTCTTAAAACGAGTGTAGTATTTAAGGGACTCAGTAATGTAGTTCAGTTGTGAATTAAATGTTTTATTTTCACACACTTGATATTTTTTAAATAAAAACGAAATATATGCTAAACTACGTTTTGCTAAAGATTGAATATCAATATTCGAGTATAAATAATCTTGGCAATTGTTTTTAAAAAATGAAAAAATAGAAACATGTCCATGATTATGTTTAAATGATCGAAACCTAATTAAACTTTCAATGCTCCTTAAATCATGAATGCATATTTTTTTAACATAGATTTAAATAAATAAGTATAAAACGTTGTAAAATGTTCATTTAAATTATTGAAAAAACATACAAATATGTTTAGTCGTTATAATAAATATTAATGTCAAATTTTATTTTTGACATAAATATTAAATTAAAAGGAATTTCTTTTTGTTATAATTCTGAAATGATTAAACTATACAGCTGTCATACATTAATAATATTTGAATGCATATTACCAAAATAGTTAATAGTAATAAAAATATATTGAATTTTACAACTGTTCATTATTCCTTAAAGAATATCACCATTAAAAAATTTTAGTAGAATGTTAAACAAATGAGCTGACATGCATTGGTTGATTGAATGCATTATTTCACTTTTTTGTCTGTATATATGAATAACTTGAAAAAAATTTCAAATACATAGCAAAATTTTCATTTTTTCCATATATTGGCAATGTTAAAAACATAATTTACTGATGCATTTTTAAAATTTTGAGCAATGTAATCGAGTTTATATGTGCATCTTTATTAATCCTGTAGATATATTTAAAGCTTTATTCGTAAAAATGTTCGCATTTTCAATTCCATCATCAATTTTAATATATCTCATTTAAATATACTCAATTTTTTTAACTTAATTAATATAATGAATTTATTTTCATAATAGAGAAAAAGAGAAAGTGATGTTTTTAGAATGCATATAAATTAACTAATATATACATGAAATTTGGCTTTATTAACAGAAATATTAGTTTGGTTAATATTGATTCCAACCTTTACTGGCCACGGTGGCCTGGTTGGTTTGGGCATCGTTCTTGTTACCAAACGGTGGAGAGTTCGAATCCCGGCTTTGCTGAAGATCCGTCGCGTTCACTAATGGCGACTGGGGCACGTTAAATCCGTCGGGTAGCAATGTCCTTTGGTTGCTTTGGGTCTTCACTGGTTTCAATCTCTAAATTGGAAGACTCAGGTGGTGCTGCCATCTATGAGCCAAAAGTCGTACTTCCCCCTTCATATGAGGGTGCTCTATTTAAAAACGGAAGACGCTCCCTCTTAGTCTCTGACGGGCGGGCTTGATATTGCCAAGTGTCATTAACAACAACAACAACCAACCTTTACTAAAACTGACGTTTCTTACTATTCTATACTCAAAAAACAAGTTTGATATTTTCTTAAAATGATTCAAAATTTATAAATATTGATTTTAAAATTAAGCACACTGTTATGTAATAATTTGTATGCTATTCATATTGTATACATATATATTGTATACTAATATTTATAAAGTAAACATCCATATTTACATTCCTAGAAAAAAACAGGTTTATTCATTTTGTGAACAAGTGTCTTTCTTCAAAATCTTTAGATTAGATTCTTGAAAAACACATATGGTTTATATTACACACAAACTTGACTCCTATATTAATCTCATGACATTTATTGTTTCTTCCAAAATTTCATGAACACTTATTAAATTGGTATGAAAAAACAGTGATGATGGAATATGATAAAAAAAAACTGTTGATAGATAGGGATAGTCATAAATTACATTTTCATTACTTATACTTATTTAACATGGTTATTTCATACATTAATTTATATGCCATTAATTAATAACTCCAAATTCTGTTAAAGAACTCCAAATTCTGTAAAATTTAGTTTTTATTAATTAACACAATATAACTTGAATAATATAACTCTTTAAAATGGCAATAAGAAAAATAGTGTAATTTAAAATTATATGAAGGACAAAGAGTTGTTTATATAACTAATAAGACCAATACTTCACATTAATTATCTAGCTATTTTTTTAGTGAAATAAATTTTCATAATTTATTTTATAAATGAATTTCTATAATTTATTTTTTATAGACTCAATATAAATCATTTTGTGATAAAAAATAGTTAAAAGAAGTCTATATTAACTTTTAAATTAAACTATTTTAGTTTTATTTTTATATATTTTTGATTAAAATGTATTAATTATAATTTTTCTTATATATTGAATCAGTATTTAATTTCATTTACTAAATATATGCTGTTTCAAATATTATACCTATTGTAGAAGAAATTTCATTCAATTTTAATTTATATAGGTTTTAGCTACTGATATGTCAAAACACATGTCCCTTCTAGCAGATTTAAAGACAATGGTAGAAACTAAGAAAGTTGCTGGTTCAGGTGTTTTGCTTTTGGATAATTACACGGAAAGAATTCAAGTGAGTTTTTTTGTAATACAACTCACAAAAGTTCTAATTTATTTCAATAAATTTAAAATGTCACATTTTTGATTATTATGAAGTTAAAATAAAGCTGGTTTTATTTTAGGTTTTACAGAATATGATACATTGTGCAGATTTAAGTAATCCAACAAAACCACTAGAGATATATAAGACATGTGTTAATTTAATAATGGAAGAATTTTTTCAACAAGGAGATAAAGAAAGAGAAATGGGCTTAGATATAAGTCCCATGTGTGATAGGCAAAATGCAACTATAGAAAAGTCTCAAGTAAGGAAAAAATATCTAATTATGTTATGGTTTAATTATTTTAATTTGAGCACTTCTCAATCACTGGGAGATTTTTAGTAATTCAATTTGTTATTAAAAACATTTTTTTGAAATTTAGGTTGGATTTATTGATTATATAGTCCATCCATTATGGGAAACCTGGGCAGATTTAGTACATCCAGATGCACAAGATATTTTAGATACTTTAGAAGAAAACCGTGATTGGTATCAAAATATGATTCCAGTTAGCCCAGACTCAAAACATTTTGAAGAAGACTCAGATCGTAATAGCCAGTCATCAGAATTAGCAGCTGCAGCAGAAAAAATTCAATTTCACATAACATCTGAAGATGCTGATGAAGATCAAACTGATGAAGAAAGCTGAAATGTTACAATGCAATTTTTGGTTAAATTGCAGCACAACAACTTACTTGTTACATTTATTGTATGAAGCAAAGTTTTATGCAAAAAAGGTGTTACCCTTGCCAAATGAAAACTATGTTAAGAAACATCATAGAAAATATGGTGGAATCTAGAAACATAGAATGTCTATTTTACTTTGTAAAATGCACCATGTTTACTTTCAGAATATTTAAAATGTAAATTCTTAAGATATATATATGTATAAAAATACTGGTTTCTTTTTTTAATTATAAAGTACTTATATATTATAATAATAAATTAAAAGTTCAATTCTATATATTATCAGTCATTGAGAACAAATTGATAAATATACCACTTTATTACTAATGTCAAGAAAATGCTTAAATTAGTTTGTTCTCTTCAATTAAGTTGAAATAATATTACTTTAGAATAAATAATCCATGTAGACTTATTTCTAAAATGTCTATTTAAAAACAGTAATTTCATCAGAATTAACAATGCTTCATTAATTAGTGAATGATTAATTAGTAATTTTAAATTAAATTAAAATTTGCAGATTAATCTTATATTAAAGCCGTACTTTGTGATTACAGTATAAGAAATTTTTATACTTCATTGCCAAATTATTAATTCTGAAAGCTAGTTATTTTATTAAGGCAGTCCCTATAGTGCATGAAATTTTAACTTGATACAAATATTCTTGATTATTTTTAATGTAGTTATGTAATTTGAATTATTATTTGTATAGTTTCTTTAGATAAGTAGTATTTTATGCAACATGTATCTGCCTTTTCATTATTTTTAAAAAAGGTATTTTAATAACATCCTATTTATTTCATAATTGAGCTTTGGTCCCAAATTAAGTGTTAAACATTACATGGACAATATTTTACCTATATTATTTTATATTCATTGCTTAAATTAAAATATAAAATTATATTTTGAAAGGAAGTTTCTAACATTAAGAGTGATGCATCTCAGACACATACAAATATATATATATATATATATATATATATATATATATATATATGCATGTATGTATATGTGTATGTGTGTGTAATCCTAAGTTTAATTTGAATTAATGTCTTCCATGAGTGAACTTCTATTCTAAATGGGGACTGCCAACTTTTATGTATATAAAACTATTCATGCTCATCTTACAAAATTTCCTTATGTGGCTTACATTTTATCGTTACTGTTCATGTAAGTGACCTTAATGCAATGTAAACAGCCATATTGACTTCTAAAAATATGTGTAAAGTTATGTTTATTTTAAATTCGTGTTTGCATCATCATGAAATATTTATTTTTATATTGTAACACTCTACTGTACTATGCAAAAGTTCTCAACTACATTTTGATTTTTTTTTTAATTACTGCACTTGAACACAAATATATATAAGAATTTATTAGGATAAATAAAACTTCTTTTAATAGTTTTTATTATTTTCAAACTCCCTTGTAAATTGATGAGCATGATTTTCTCAAAATGTGACTTTTATATAGTAGTCATAATAAGTTGTTAATAAAATCTAGTCAGTTACTCAATTGGTTATAATATCATTCTTCGTAATGTAATTTGTTGTGTATGTAAATTTAAT